>JACWTT010000066.1:3900-153934 GCA_014851275.1 Cryphonectria japonica | reverse complement strand
CCCCCCCCCCCCCCCCCCCCCCCCCCCCCCCCCCCCCCCCCCCCCCCCCCCCCCCCCCCCCCCCCGACCTTCGACACTATGTAAGTACTTAAAGTAAGTACTTAGGTGGTAGCTTGCCTACTTGCTGGCCCCACAACAGTAGAGCACATGCTGTAGTACCGTACAGGCTGCATCCCGGCCCTGTAAATGACGTTGCAGCAGTGACCACTATTAACTTAGTTCTTACTGCATATATTGTACTTGGGAACCGATACCTCCACTACCCTTGAATACTCTTGGAAGTTACCAAGTACTGCTACTTTATGCACTCAACCCCTCAGACACGGGACTGCCACAATACTGTACTCATCGCCATTCGATGAGATTTCTCCAGACTACCTGTTGGGCAGCATGGTCCATATCTCATCAGCATTTCTAAATCTCATGGGAACAAAGGAAGAAGTCCTCAGCTATGCCGCCCACGTCTGAGAAGAGGCTCTCGTAAGTGTCTGTGATTCCAGTATGCGTGCATGGCTTTTTGCACTTGAGGTTATTGAACTTGGATTTTGCACTCGCTGCATTGATATCGGAACACAAACCCGGTCGAGTCGCCTTTAGATCCAGATGGTAATATGGAAGGGGAAGAGAGAAGAGGCGGAAGAAGAAGGAAAAGAGAATGAGGCTCATAATCTATAACTTCGGAAGGAGAGGTCTTCCTCTTCGAACCTTCCCTGGTGAGAACCAAAAAGGACACCAGGCCTAATGCTCAAGAAATTTTGGGATTTTCTTATGTTGAATTTCTTCCTTGAGACCCATTGCCATGAGTGCAACAATATCTGTCGCTGCCACAATACATCTTTGTTTTTCTTTCCCCCCAAGTAATGATGGTACTAACGAGACTGATATTAGTTGTAAGAGATGCCAGTTCCGCAAGGTATCTCTTAGTCGCTTTCCACCATGCTGATTGACGAAGTTCTCAAAGGCTGATAGTGCACACTTTCTCTGCAGCTAAAATGTTCCAGGACTGAGCCATGCAGCAATTGTGTTACCGCGGGACAGCAGTGTGAGTATCGCGAGCGGGATACCAAACGGCGCCCTGTATCCCACGAGTACGTAACGGGCCTCGAGAACCGCATCGCCTGGCTAGAGTCCATGCTTGTTCGGCTTCAGAGCGCAAGCCCTGCCGCGAGAGACAGGATACTTTCAGACATCCGCTTTGGTGATCATCACATCACACCTGAGACAAATGAGGAGACACCGGCCTCTGAAGAAGAGACACAGGATCGTCTCGCGGCCCCAGGTCGCTCTCAGCATCATTACTACCTCCACCAAGACCCCCAGGGCACGCTCATCTTCCACGGACCAACGAGCATATTCCACGTACCGCACCCTGGTACGCAACCCCAGGACGCCAACAACCTCGAGCAGGTCACCAGCGAGGCCGATGCCGCCAGTGACACACACCTCTCGTATGTGACGGAGCATTTTGGCATCGACCTGGATGGCGAGCTCGTCATGAACGCCCTGATACATTTCTTCCGGTGGCAGTACCCCCATTTCATGTTCATCTACCGGGAGGCCTTTCTCAGTGATCATTTCAGCAGGCGGCCTGGGAGGAGGAAGTACTACTGGTCCGGCTCGCTGCTTCTTGCCATCTGTGCTTTGGGCCTGTTGGTGGTTGACGCCCCGGACCACCGAGAGTCTGGCGACCGGTTTTTTGAGGCGGCCGAGAGCATCCTGCTCGTATCAGGACTGGCGCGTCCGTGTATACCTAACGTTCAGGCCTTTTTGTGCTTGGCGTATTACGAGATTGGGCGCGGGAATGTTTCCAAGGGTTGGGAGTACTCGGGTAGGTCTGTCTGGAAAGGACTCTGACCCCGACTCGACTGACCGTGGTTCCCTCGCAGGCATCGCCTTCCGCATGGCCATGGACCTTGGCTTCCAGAAAGACCCCCGCTGTTGGCTACTGATGGACAAGTCACTGGCATCACCAGAGGATATCGAGATACGGAGGAGAATCTATTGGGGCTGTTACGTCTCCGACAAGCTGATCAGCCTCATCCTCGGACGGCCGGTGAGCCTGAGTGACGATGATGCGGAGGTCCAGTTGACGCAGTGCCTACCGTAAGTAATTCTCGAATACAAAACCGCAATCTTGTTTTGACATAGATCATTCATCATCCACAATCTGCAGAGACTTCGCCGAGATGGACCTATGGCTCCCAGCCGGCTTTGAAGACAAGGACGAGGGACACGACGATGCACGATTACTAGTTCCATCCTTCCAGATGCACATCGGTCTGGCATCGATTGTCTCACGAATGCTAGGCCAGCTCTGCTCGGCCAAAGATAGCCCAGACGGACCCCGGCGCAAAGCTTATATGGATGCCATCAAGCTGGACCTGTCCCGGTGGGACAAGTCTCTGGCCAAGGGTCTGCAGTGGAACAGATGGGTTCCGGCTCAGACCAACCTCTTGCCCACGGTCGCGACACTACAGTAAGCCCTCACGAAACATCCCTCTCGCGCAAGACCTTCTGGAGAGGGAGAAGGCAGACTTCCCCTCGACTGACGCGCAAGTTGTTTTCTCCAGGGCCCTCTTCCACAGCATCCGAATCATCCTGAACCCTGAGCCGGCCGAGGCATCGAGGGCGGCCCGCCTCGCCTCTGCCCAGGAGATCATCGCCCTGCTGCGCAGGTACCGCGTCCAGTACGGCCTCCAGCACGCCCCCCTCACGTTCGTGTATGGGATTGTCCAGGCTGCCAAGGTCGCGTCTGATGTCGGTATCCCGGAGGAGACCAACTATCTCCTACAGGCCCTGGACGAGTGTTCATCGACCTGGCCGCTCGCCAGGGACGCGAGGAATCATCTCCTCAAGACCTCCTGCCCTCTACGCCCTGCGAGCGTCGTGCCGCCATCTGCTTTCCCGTGAGCCGAATCGGGATGCTCCTGTGTCCATAATGATGACTCTACATCGCTGCCTTTTATCTCAAAACAATTTTCACGGAGCGGATTTGCGGTCTCGGTCTCCACAGTCGATCCTGTCTCGCGTCCAGGCCATGACTACCGACGGGTTATTGGCCCACAGAAAACAAAAACAAAAAGACAGTGTGAAGTGCGGTGGACAATCAAGTAAAATTGGTCAGGTTTGATCGTCCTTCGAGAAAGATGCCTCAAGGGTCTGTCTCGTAAGCCGATTATGGCATTATCTAAGGTTTTCTCTCCGGTATCTTCCTGTTCCTCTTCTCTTCTCCCCATCCCTGAAATCATAAAATGAAGCTGTGTCCACCCTGGGCTTCTCGCCGCATCTCTCTGCCCTCAGAGAAAGACCAGTTCAGAATTAGTGGCTCTAAGCCAGCACCTCATAGGCTCATCATTTAGAAGAAAGCCTTTGTCAACCTGGGTATAATTGAATCAAAAACCATGAAACCAAATCGGGAGGGCGCAGATGATCTCTGCCCATCGCCCTCGGAGAACGCCCGTCTTTACCAGGGACGTAAATTGAAAAGCATGTCGCCGTCAGGCAATGCAGGCATGCCACACACACTCTCTTTCTCTTTCTCCCCTCCCCGCCCTTGTCTCTCTCTCTCTCTCTCTGTGTGTGTGTGTGTGTATGTGTAAACAGGGGTCGATGAAGTCGCGCAGTAACTGTGTTACCGGGTATGAAATATGTACAACGAAAAAGTAAAGGCTGGGTGACCGCATGACTCGAGAGTATTCGTAAGGGCTCAATCGCTTTCTATGCTGAGGCGTGATGCAAAATGCCTGTGGCGTGTGTGTGAATTGGGAGCCTCATTTGAGATGGGAAAGGTCGTACGCTCGTAAAATATGCAGGAAAAGGCCGATCAACGTTGAAACGCGGAACTTGACGCCGCCTCGGTCGAACTGTCACCCTCGATAGTCTTCTTCCAGTGCTCAGGGAGACACACACACACCAGGGGAAAGGCCTTGATCTCGCCGCTGACAGGTGGTGAAGCCTCGCGAGGGCGGCGAGACACATGCGAAACGCCACTGTCTCGTTGTTCTTGGTGCCGAACCTCCCACTCGTCGGCTCGCTCGTCCATCATCACACCAGTTGCCCAGCCGTCGTCCCATATGCCGACTACCTTCAGCATGTCGCCCCGCTCGAGAGCAAATTCGTCAGCAGCACGCGGTTGATATGCCCACAACACCGCCACACCGTCGCCCGGATGGATCTCGTCTTGAGAATAATAGTCCTTGAAGTAAGGCAGCTGTTCGGATTGCTGGCTGCCCTGTCCTCGAGGCGAGGACATCCCGTTGCTGCCGTTGTCATCACCTGCGAGCAGCACCGAGCCGCTTGACAAAGACCCCGACCTCTTAAGCATCGTGGGCGGAGGCCGCAGCACACCGGCACGCGGTTCTGACTCGGGACTGTCCGCAAAATCATCTGACGAAGATTGATTATCTCCGGGTCTGGTGGATCTGGCGACGCCAAAAGCAGCAGCGGTCCCGGAGTGGCGAGAGGGCGCCTCTCCCGAGTGACCTTCCAAAGCCGACATTCTGGCTATCCTGCCACCAGGCAAGACTTCGTATCCCTGCGGGGTTGACGCGAGGGGAGCGCCTTGAGCCATCATAGGTCCTCTGCGGGCGGGCTGTGGCTGGTTGAAAATGCTGCCCTGCTGGCTTCCCCTCTTACGCCGTCGGATGAACAGGCAGCAGAGGAGGATGACACCTACGATCAAGGCAAGTCCCGCGACCGACCCAATCACGATGCCTGCAACGGCACCCTTGGAGAGCCCGTTTCCTCCTCCGCCAGAAGACGCCGAAGCAGTAGCGCTTGCGGTGGAAGTCGAGGTTGGAAGCGTGATAGTTGATGTTATAGAAGGTAGAGTGACGCCGGCACAAATCGAGTCTGCATTTGAGTTGTAGCAGCAAGTGTCGGTTGAATTAGTCCCGCCAGATGCGCAGTATGAGCAGAGACCGATCGTGCTGTTGCCGAATCCGCAATTGTCTGGCTCGTTGTCGATACCATCGATGCAGCTGGTGGACGAAAGAGAATTGGCGGGTAGCGCACAGTTCGTAAAGTCGGCTCTTACTTCAGCGGCAGAGCCGTTGCTGGGGTTAGAGCATAATTGACTGTCGGAGAGGTAGTACGCCTCGCTCTCGGCGTAGTCCGCCTGGGTGATGGGTCAGCAGGGAGTGATTGGGCATTGGACGTGTTGGACTTACGCAGGTATCGGCACATAGCGGCTGTGTTTGTGTTCCACTTAGGCCACAAGGGTCGATGGAATTTTGGACAATGGAGTTGCATATGACTGAAGTGGTGAACCGTGCGTAGAGATTAGAAGTGTTCGTCAATTCAATGCCACTGCAACCAAATCGGTCCTCGTATCTGGGATGGATGTCAGCCATTGGATGCTGGATGGTCTATCTGTTCCACTCACTGCTGCTCCACAAAGGTCGTCTGGACGTATGATGCGAGCTGGGTATCAAATGAGGCGCGGTCTGATACGTATTGCAAGAATGAGCTGTAAAAGTGAGGTCAGCTACCAGAAATCACAAGGATACGAAGGGACTTTTGGGAGGCGCACAAGAAGCCCACGAGCGTGGAGTCTGTGGATATCGATGCAGAGGCGAAGGACGGGCAGGTCGTCGAGCCCTCGAGGGAGATGCAGGAAGACATGGCAATTGTCGTCCCTGTAAACCAGATGCTGTCGTCCCTTCAAGCCTTTTGTCTCGCCCCGTCCTGTCCCTGGGCGGGAGCTCCCCGTAGTCCACAACAGCCACTGATTGGGGTCACGCAGGTCGGAGATTTGTTGGAGGTTCTCTGCAGGCCGCACGTGGAGAGAATTAACGAGAATGGATCGTGTATCACCGTGACAGCGGGGTCATCGCCTTGAAGGTGAAAATTGCGCAGCTAAAATGGTGATTGTTTAGAAATTTGAGGGAGTATCGAGCAGCGTCCAAGGTCGAGTGAGACGAGATGATTAATGTGTAGATGTCGGCGCAACCCAGTGGAAGCAGGCTCCAGCTCCGGACGTTCTATATGCTGCTCGGTCGAGGGATGCTGGACATGTGGTACAGTCCTCACCAAAAAGCAGGCTGGCGGATTATTTAGTCGGAATCAATTGGGTCGTGAGGCTGGGGATTGTCGAGCCTTTTCTTAGGACACCCAGGCGGTCGGTCACAGGAGGTGTGGAAGGGAAATGGCCCCCAGCAGCACGCAAAAAAGAGCTAGCTGCCCAAGTCCTTCCCTCGCACACAAATGGTCGACCTCGGTAGATCGAAAACAGACTCGAGGAAAGAGCCCCTCCCTTCAGGAACCTTTTCGTCGCGGGTAGCGGTTGCCGTGAAGATGCTGATCGTCGCAGTGCGCGGTGGGTTCCCTCACGTCGAGGTGGCAGCTGGAGGAGGCAGGAACGCGGGGAAGCTGCAGGAGGTGTGGCAGCTTGTCGACCAAAGGCAGGGCGACGATAATAAGGTGTTGACCGTAGCCGGTTGGTTGGGTGGGATTAGATTACCAATAAGGGCGCGAGAAGATTATCGTA
This sequence comes from Cryphonectria japonica, assembly GCA_014851275.1. Classification (NCBI taxonomy): domain Eukaryota; kingdom Fungi; phylum Ascomycota; class Sordariomycetes; order Diaporthales; family Cryphonectriaceae; genus Cryphonectria; species Cryphonectria japonica. Next base: position 147,447 of record JACWTT010000066.1, on the reverse strand, counting down.
GGGTGGAAAAGTAGTAGTCATGTAGAATTGAACAAGTCAAGGAACGAAGGGGAAAAGAAAAATCCGTCGGCAAGACAAGGAGAGAGACGGGTAGAGTCGTTGCAGGGTCAATCGACGTCCACGAGAGCCGGCGAGTTAGGGTTGGTTTTTGACAAATGAGTGGCAGGTGAAGATAACCTGGGACGGCAACAGCATGCAGTCAGACTGACAAACACACAGCGTACCACAGCTGGAGGAGATATCGGTGTGGTGTGGTGTGGTGATGGTGGAGGAGGAGGTGGAGGTGGTGTGGGAGGAAATGCACCGTCAAATCCTCCTTGGTCTGCGTATAGTGGTGACTGATACCGGCAGGTGGAACGGAAGAAATGAAGAGCGAGAAAAAAGAGGGTGGGAGATGAGATAGGAAAGGTGGTTTAGAGAAAGAGGGAAAGACAAAAAAAAAAAGTTCCGCTTCAGCAGCACCACGCGGGACACCAACCACGAAACAACGACGACAGCTGGGACGACGCAGGACAGTCGATGGTGTGTGTCTGAAGGAGGACCACAGCACCAGTGATTGGGGCAAGTGGGAAAAGAAGGTGTGTAAAGATGGGATGGCGTGGATGTGAGAAATGAGAGAAAAGCGAGAGAGATCTTCCTGGAGCACGCTGTCCAGGCAAGGGTTGGTCGGTTGGTTGGCTGGTTGACCTAGGGTAGGCTTGCTCTGATTCAGTGCCAGGTCTCTTTCTCGCTCTTCGTCTCCCGTACAGTACTTCATATGGAGCAACCAAAATGAAATTGGCAGAGAGCCAGTGGGGTAGGGGTACCTGCATAAAGCTCCACGGGTGCCCCAGGAACACGGGCAAAGGTTGAAGGGTGTACCGTAGTAGAGCGGACCAGGGCCAGCTACGGACGAAAAAAAGAGGGGCATCAATTTGATAACGAAGCGAATTAGGCCAGGCCGCAAATGAGGAGGACTTCAGATGGGCCTCACGGGCTCATCCTGTCACCGTGACACCCGGTCGTGTGTCCCACGGCGCCTCGTCCCGTTCATGCTATGGATAGAAATGAACACGATACACGTAGTACTATAGATTTAGGAGCAGTGGTGGTAGTTGTAATAGTAGCTGTAGTAACAGGGAGCACGCATGAATTTTCTCAGCAGCATGTTAACCTTGATGTATCCTCATCTGATCCCTCGTCATGCCAGCCCATGTCTCCTCTTACTACCTCTCCTGATCTGCTGGTTTGGTACCGCTGGATGGGAAGGGCAGGGCAAGGCAAGGGTGAGTAAGGTGAGGGAGAGTTTGCTAGCTGCATTGGACACCATTACTAACTGGGCAGCAGATGTAACCATTGCCCGCCAAGGGCTCAAGAGCAAAGGGTACACACAGACGTTTGCTCATTTCGACTACTGCGGCATCACTGCATGCAACGTCAGCTATTTAAAGGACATTTGAAAGGGAGACGGACCAGCAAATCAACTGTGTGCTACGCGACCTACCCAGGTGACACAAACCGATAATGGATGAACCATCCAGCTGGCGACAGCTTCCCCTCGACTTTTCTTATTGTCCCCTTCGTTCAGCTCTGACAGATGGCAGTTCTGTTGGGGTCCGGAGAGAGGATAAGAGCCCAAGCCTGCTGGTCCAAACAGACTTGTCTAGAAACGGTCCAGGCCGGTGCAAGTGGCTGCCACTAGTATAATCTTCCGAGTCGAGCTCCGTCCTTCGCTCAGGTCAGGTGCGAGTCTGATCCTTCCACGACCCGTCGCGTCCCCGTGCTACTGTTTGCTATCTTATCACAGCTGCTCTTCTTCTCACTGCCGCCCTACCTTCAGCCTACAGACAAAGCTCTCCAGCTCTTCTCATCACCCTTCAGACCGTGTCGATTGCGGCACTGCGTAGGGCCACCAACTACGTTCAAGAGTGGGACAACAATAACAACAAGGATCTGCTGGACTAAAAGGGGTATGTATTTTCGTATGATCGGCCCGAGCGGATGGGCACTTTGATCAGCGAAACCCTTGACGGCCAGCCTTGGGGCCAAAGGAGACTACTTTAGCCGCGTGTGTTCTTTACCGCAGTGATTGGTCCTTCCTGAAACCAAGTCAAGAACGGTCTGCAACGCTTCGAGGACGAGGAGAGGGGAGGTGGTTTCGATGTAAACATTCCTCCTGTAGGTTTGAGAGGAAAGGTTTCGCGCTAGAAAGACCAGAACAAGCGCGCTCTCTCTCTCTCTCATTCTCTCTCTCTAACTCACTCATGTGCAGCCTGGCGCAGAGGAAGTTAATCAAACCTAAAGCGGAGGTCGAAGGTTAAAGACCAGACGAGGATGATAATTGAGGTCTTGAGACACTTCCTAGACAGGTTTGCATAACGTACTATGGTGTGATATAGTACTCTTAGTGTTTGAATGCCACCAATCAAATGTTCGTTTGAACCTTTCCACAGCACAATTCAGCGAGTATCGACAGCATTCGAAATTATCGTTGTCAAGCCTGTGATGGATCGTAATCAGGGTCCACAACATTGAAGAGGAGGCCGCGGACGCCTCGGTGGACGCTGTGATGACCGTCTCCAAGGGCCCAGGCCTGCTTGCCGTAGCCCTGGAATGCCGCGGACGCACAGTGGAGGTTCAGCTACTTCCATCCCGGAAGTCACAAGCGCGACACTGCTCTGGATGGACCGTGATGTGGATAACAGTGACATGGTGTAATGTATAGGACACTACTGAGCCCAAGTGCGACATGCCAAGTGCAAGCGGTGTTCGATCTGATCTATTGCTTCGGGAATGACTCCTTGGATTGTATCACGAAAAAGTATATAGCATTTCGAGGAGGTAGCAAACCCCGGACGACGTCTGCCAGCAGGATGAGTCTCCTTGAAGTCTTCTCAAGCCAAACTTTCAGAAATCGAGTCTCACTGTGCGCCTTTCTCGATTCTCGACGGAGAAATCTCCCCTCATGTTGTGTAGATCGTACAAGCACCCCCGGTCGAACTGCTCTGGCAGCGTTCAAGAAAGGTAAACGTGAAGGACCCTAGGTAATCTCACCTGTTGTTATTGCGGGCAGTGCCCTTGGCCTCTCTGCCAATGGACATCTACCGCAGACAAAGCCGACCGAGGTTTGGAGGCCGTACTGTAGCACGCCGCTTCCGTCGTCATAGCTTAGCGGTGGGACAAAGGGAAAAACGACGCCGTACAGCCGCGGCAGCACGTCCGCACCGTCATCAGATACACGTCAAGTTCGCCGCGCCCATCACAAAAGACCGTTCCAGCGAGATGATCCCGCACTTTATACAAAGCGATTGTTTTAAACGCCGGCTCCCAAACCTCCCAACAGGCGCGACGTTGTCAGGTTGGCCACTCGCTACAGTGACTGGGCAAGGGTCCCAAGGTCTCCTTAGCTGGCTCTTTTAGGGGCTGGCCTTGACGCGAGCCAGGCGTCGGAGGTCGCCTCTTGAAAAACGCCGACTGGTGCGTCCTGGTCCCGTGCAAGCGTGCGGTGTCGCCCTCTGCAAGACCTCCGTTCCTAGAGGCCTGGAAACTTGGCGGCCAAAGGTTCGGTCCCGGCTGGGCGGGTCGATTTTCACGGACGTCACCAGGATACTTCTGGATCAGCATACGTCGTCGGTTCCGTCAAGGCGCGTGTGGCTGGCGCGCAGGCCCAGCATGACCCTTTCTTCCCTTCCTTTCCCTTCTCAGGTCCGATAGCTCCATGGAAGCAAGTTCCATGTTTCTTGTCTGCCTGTTGACTAGTGTGTTTAGTTCTCAATAGGTATTAAATGAGTCTTGGGCGACACTTGGAAAGACAGACGGTGTGTGGTTGAGATCAGATCAAGATTGCCCCCATTTTACGCGACACCTCCTGTTCATACCATCAGGTGCCTTTTTTTTTCTCTCTCTTCTCTTCTCTTTTCTTTCAAAACCTTGCTGTATATTGCATAAATCATCATCATCGTTAATATAAAATTCACCCGAAATCTGGCCAATAGCTAGCTCTCTGCAGCGTGACCTCACCGGCTTCAATAGTCCCAGGGGACACCAACGCCTCATTGGATATTTCTCCGCCACACACAAGCTTTACGAGAGAGACATTGATCGTCAAGTGAATTACCCATCAGGATGTCGGCAGAACCAGGTAGCTCGTCGGTAAGTGCAATCCCGCTTTTTGATGCATGGTCGATGCGCATATCTTTATGTGTGGGTGTGTGTGCTTTGCCAGACAGCATATCATTCACGATGCCCTCACGTCAGGCCCTTGAAGAAGCAAAAGCGCTGACTCTCCTCCTGCTCCTCCTCCTCCTCCTCCCCAGAGCGGCCCGCCTTATGCCCCAACAACGGCCTCTCTCGGCGGTCGGCCGACCGTCCACCTCGACGACCCGATCTGCGCAGTCCTGCTAGCCCTCTACATCGCCGCCGCGGCGACGCACATGACCATCTTCCAGATCAACCGCCGCCGCGACCACAAGTTCATCTTCTCCGCCATGCTCTTTGGCTTCTGCATGGCCCGCATCACCACCCTCACCCTGCGCATCGTCTGGGCCTCGTACCCGCACGACGTCAACATCGCCATCGCCGCGAGCATCTTCGTGCAGGCCGGCGTCCTGCTGCTCTTCATCGTGAACCTCATCTTTGCCCAGCGCATCGTGCGCAGCTACCACCCCAAACTCGGCTGGTCGCGCGGCCTGTCGTGGGTATTCAAGTTTTTGTACTTTTGCGTGGTCGCCATGCTCATCATGGTCATCACCGCCGTCGTGGACACCTTCTTCACGCTGAATATCAGCACGAGGATGAAAGATCGTGATATCACCCTTTTCGCAGGGACATTCCTGTAAGTCAACCTCTACTTTCTCTCTCCTTCCCGACCTGCGGCGGCTCAAGGGGGCTAACGACTTCCAAGCGCCCTGCTGGCCTTCCTCCCCATCCCCATCGCCCTCCTCTCCATCCTCACCCCACGGCCCCACCGCCCCGAGAAGTTCGGCCAGGGCCGCTACCGCACAAAACTCTCCCTCCTCCTCTTCACCTCCTTCATCCTGTCCATCGGCGCCTGCTTCCGCCTCGCCGTGAACTTCACCACGCCCCGCCCCATCACCGACCCGGCCTGGTACCACAGCAAGGCCTGCTTCTACTGCTTCAACTTCGCCATCGAGCTGGTCGTCGTCTACCTGTACGCCATCTCCCGCTTCGACAGGCGATTTCATATCCCCAACGGCAGCTCCGGGCCCGGTCACTACAGCGGCTCGAGGGTCGGCAAGGACGGCAGGAGGGCCAGCATTGGTGCGAGGTCGGCGGCCGGAGGGCCCAGCTTGGAGGTGAACCGCGAGTCGGACGTCTTTGGGGACGATGAGGAGCCCGCTGTGCAGGATAGGCGGCAGGTCGAATGGGAGGCGAGCGCGCTTGCGGAGCTAAACAAGTCGGCTGTCATCGAGGAGGCCTGATGGTCTTGTATGCCCATACCTCCGCGTGTGCGTGTGTGTATTGACCAGTTGTACTTGTGGTTTGAGTAAGCGCATTGAAACAAATAACAAGGAAGAAGGAAGTCGTAAATGCATGTTCGGCTTGTTTTGATGCATTTAGATTAGACGCGCAAGCATTGCATCCTAGAAGATACTACTAGCATCACATGTAGAAGCAGTATTAATTGAATCAGCACATCACCACTCCATTTGTATGATCATCGCGGCCGAGTGACATATGTAGACTGAAACCAGTCTCTCCACGGCAATACCAAGGCAGCCAGCGTTTATGGATAATCTGTTCATTAGGTCAATCCAGCTTGCAAAGAGACGTCTAGAGTTTGCTTCTGGTCTAGACAGGTCCACCTGCAGTGGCATGTATATTCTGTCGGGGTCTAGTTGATGTATGCCGTACACAAGCGTAGAGGGCACCTCTCAGGCACTGCCATCACGGTCATGACACATCTACTTCAACACTCCCTTTCTCGACTCTAAGCCTCAACCGCAACGCACCACGGAGAACGCACAAAATGCAGGATATAAGTTCAGGCGGGCTATTTGCTTCGATTGCTGTGCCAAGACCAAGATGTGAAGAACGTGGAGACGGCGTCTTTCCGCTTAGAGGAAGTAATCTGGTGTCCGTCTTGAGACCATGGGCTCACCAGCTCTTGGGCACGGATCGAATTGAAGGCTGAATGCAATGTCAGTCACTGCAGTAGTGATCCTGTAGGGGTCCTCGAGACTTACAAGGTATACTTCAAATGTTCATCAATCTCCATTATAGCAGCCTGGTTACCGCATCTGTAGCAGTAATTGGGGGCTGTGTGGTGTCAGCGCACTCAGTCCGTCATGTCAGGGGGAGGAGAGTAACTGCAGAACCGGGGCCTACCAGAGAAGATGGTGACCACGTTACGGTCTTGAGACCAGTTGTAGCCCTCCATGACCAGCTGATGAGCTCGAGCAATGAGGGTCAAGCCATTGTTGTGGTTGAACGCCTCGGATATATCCTGTCCGAAGGTGTAACCGGCACCACGAGGGGATATGCCCCATCCGCAGCGGTCATCCGGGTCCGACCACAGCAGGTCGCACATGGGTCCCTCGTGGGGTACCTCCTGGATACGATCTAGGGCTCGGATGTTATCGAGGGTATCGATGCTAGGAGACAGACCTCCGTGGAGGCAGAAGATCTGGTTGTCGATGAGGGCGGTCAGGGGAAGGTAGTCGAACAGGTCGGTGAAGTACTTCCAGACGTTGGCATTTCCGTATTTGCGGAGGCACTCGTCATAAAACCCATAGACTTGGGTGATCTGGCGCGACTCGTGGTTGCCGCGAAGGATGGTGATGCGCTGTGGGTATCGTATCTTCAGGGCGACAAGAAGGGTGACGGTCTCCACGGAGTAGTAACCACGGTCGACATAGTCGCCTGCCATGCCCCGTTAGTATTCGAGCTCAATAGGTAGCACGTGAATACAGGACTGACCCATGAACAAGTAGTTGGTGTCTGGGTTGGGACCACCAATCTTGAAGAGCTCCATCAGATCATGAAATTGACCGTGGATATCGCCGCACACCGTCACCGGGCATTTCTATAGCAAATGATGAGCACGCATGTTGAGACAGCAGTGTTGAGCTCGAGATACGTACGACTGGTTGGACGTTAGACTCGTCCTGGAGGACTTCGCGCGCCTGTAGATACGGTCAGCCTATGAACTTGAGACAGCTGGTCCGGAGGGACGAGCCCAGATCAAGGGTTAGAAGCGTTCGACCAAGGAGCAGCGCAGGGCGCCGTCACCATGGTGTGTTCTAGCCTCAAGGGTATCCTAACCTTTTCGCACAGCCTCTGCACATCTGACTCCGCCAATTGTTTGCATTTCATCAGGTTTTCGATCCAGCCATCGGTGTCACTGATCGTGGTGGGTTCCGAAAGAGGGGCAGGTGCCAGGTCGGTGGGCACGCGACCGACATCCTCCATGTTGGTGTCCATGCTGAATGTCTTTGTGGTCGCCAGGAAAGAGAGGTGACGGCGTGAGCTAGATCAGGAGGGACGGGGGTTATGAGGTTGTCGACAGTTCCAAAAACACACAAAGAGGTATGACGTTTGTGGGAGGTAGGGGAAGGGGTCGGTCGGTGCTTGTTTCGCAATCGGATCCTTAAGCTACCTCTAGCTTGCACAGCGAACTCGTTCGAGACGGGATAGCCCGTTGGTGTGGTGCGGGTGGGATCGTGAGATCTGTCAAGGTCGCGATGGGGTATCAAGGCTTGTGATGAGGGAGACTTTGTGGGGGGAAGGGAAGGGTAATGCTCGATTGTCGATGGTGGGATGGGTTGCAAGGCAAGGCAAGGTTGCTCCAGGCGAGGCAGGGAATTGCGGAGAATGCAAGCGCTGGGGCCATCGTCCTTCCTTGCTTACTTCCCTGGCCAGCGCACGGCCAAATCACGCCTACCACGCTAACGAGCTGCCGACAGCTACGACCAGTGCCTAATATTAAGGGGCAGGCATCTCTTGCGCAGTAGACGACGCCCAGATAATGATCAAATGGTTGTATTATTTTATTCAATGTTTTTCCCCCCCACCCCCATTTCTTTCGGTTTCTTCTTCTTCTTCTGTTGTTATAATGGGCAGAAGAAAAGTTAAGAAACCAATCATAATATGAACAATGACCGGTTTAGTGCAGAGAGGAAAATAGGGAAACTGATGAAGGCTGAGAGGGATTCAAAAAGGGAAATCTGGAGGAGGCAGAGATGAAAAGACCATCCTCTCATCAAGATTGATAGTTCATTCTCCTAGGTAAGAGATTGCCGAGAAGTATACGTCTCTCTGCGCACCCGCAGAACTGTCTTCCCTTCTCGGCAGGACTAAGGACTAGACATTGATGGTCGTCGACATGCGTCTTGACACTCAAACACTGTACGCCCACTTGCCGAGCTCATGAAAAGAACGGACCCAGGTAATGCATGTTCTGTTGAACATCGACACAACACTAAAATCAGTGCCAACCTCCTCCGTCAATTACAATAAGAATATCGTTCAGTCTCTGCCATGTTTCTCAAGTCAAGCCCAACCCGATCGGCCCGCTGTCAGCTGCATTGACGACAGGTGCCTGCCCAATGAGATTGCGAAAATCAAGTCCAACCTCGGAAAGCATCTGCGCATGCTCCTGGGCCCGCTCCATACACTTTGTCCACGCCTCGGTTCCCTTTTCTGTGCTGCTGAGCTGCCGCGCGAGGATGACGTTGAACGCTTCAACCTCCTCCTTGGCCCACCTGACGCAGGCACTCATCATGGGCGGTGGAAAGCATCCTTGAAAGCAGCTGACCGTGTTCTTAATGATAGTAAAGTAGACAAAAGACAACTGCCAAATGTAAGAATGCAGATCTCCTTGAAAGATGCACTGTCTGCAGTATTCGTTAGTCTTGACGAGACAGGGAGTCTGGGCTGAAGCATAACTCACCGGGACCGCTTCTGAATAATCTGGCTCCTCGCCTCAAGGTACGCCTCGCGTGCGCGATCCTCGAACCCAAGCCTGGTCAGCCAGCTGACATGTTGCTTGGTCTTGCCGGGTAGGTTATGGGAGTTTACGAGCTCTCGCGTGATGAGAGCGGCTAGACGAGAACAACGCTCCTCCACCTTGAACTCGATAAAGTCCTGCGCCACGGTGTTGTTTCTAAGGCTCCGGGCGAGACCCTTCAGCTTCTCCACTCGCCCTACCGCTGGCTCGATCCGCTGCAGTGCGATGTCGATGTCGAGGTCATCCATTTGACTCTCGACCCATCGTAGGTTCTGCTGTTTCCCATCCACCTCAATGAGCATGTCTTTGATATCCGACAGCGTTTCAAGGAGCTCCGTTTTCTGCAAAAGGCCAGGGTCTCTAGATGCGAAGTAATTAATGGTCTCCTTGGCCTTGTTATTCGCTTCCCTCTCGGACTGGATGTTCCTTCGCAGGTCCTCAACCACCTTACGGACGTTTAGCAGAAGTGTTCGCTTGTCCGGATCGTCTGGCTTCTCTGTCCGATAAATGACAGACTCTTGCCCTACGCCACGGACCATGATGGCGTCTGCAAGCTTCGTTCGGCTGGTAGAAGAATCGTGTGTCCCCGCCATATCCACGACCTCGATGTCGAGCAGAGGCCAGCACCTATCAGCGACTAGCTTGACAGCCGGGCCCCGAGAGTCTGTGGCCTCAGTCTTCCGCTTCTTACGCGAAGCAATGAGTAAATGGTCGTTCAGCAGGACGATGGCGATAGAGCGCCTAGACTTATACGTAGCATTGTCCAACTCGATCCATGATCCCGCATTCTGGATAATATGGCGACCTGGCGTATTAGGCAAGAATTTCTGCGAGCCTTCAATATTCTTATATAAGGCCTGTACTCCAGTTAGAGTTAATGAGCTGGTTTTCATTCTTTTTGTGTCTTTTTTCTTCTTCCTTCACCCACGGACCGCCAGAAACACTGACCTGGAGTTGTGAGTTCCACAATGCTGTTCTGTCCGCCACTGAACTGCGCTTGTCTCTCTTGCTCATACCGGTTGAGAACGATCCACCATTCAAACCGTTCGTGTCATCATTGTTCCGAGATGACACTGACCGCAGGACAGTCGTATTTGTCTTGAGTTCCGACATGAGATTTTTCAGGCCACGCATCTGCGCCTTGAGGGTTTCTGCCTCCTTGCTGATCTTGATGAACTGAGTCCTATTCTGGTACACATTCTGTTGTAGGTCGGCAGCGGCCCGGCCTTCCAGCTTCTGGAGCTGCTCCTCGAACTCGCGCAGCTCGTCCTCTGTCGCATTCGCCAGGGTTCTGTTTACATAGTCCTCTGCCTTGAATCTCGGATCTCTCAAGTCTTTGACGTTGACGCTTGGGGCCCCGCCCGGTGGCCCCCCTCTGGATCTCGGGACCTCTGAAGCCGGTGCCGGCTTCCGATAGGGCTCGTACTTATCGATCGTCGGCATAGACGGCATAGGCGGCGCGGCGGTGACGTCGAAGTTATCGGGCAGGTTGTACCTCGTAGAATACCGGCGTTTGACATAGTCGGATGTCTTGCCTCCTGCCTGAGGAGGCGGGCGCGGTCGAGCTTGCGGGACTGGCGGCGCATTGACAGCCATGCTCCCTCCCGTACTTCTCGGCACCGGTGCCCCATTGGCGGCGATGGGCGCGCTGATGGTAGGGCGCGTGTTGACCCTCTTGGGGCCTTTCCGGAGCGAAGACATGGCGACTGCTCCGGTCCACTGAGGGACAGGTATGGGGTAGCGTGCAGGAGCCCGGCCTGTTTCGACAGCTACCAAGCCTGCACGAGACGCAGAAGGCTGATAGATCAAGGCTTTGAGACGTCGAACTCTAGAAAAGAGGAGGAGGGAGGTTGTTCCATGGTGTAGGGAATCTGAGACAACCAAGGTGGTGATTAGGTAATGGGGGGGGCGCTCCTGCTGGCCCTGGTACAGTTGACATGGGACCCGTCGTCGACCTGCTGGGGTCCCCTGCCGGCCCAGGCGCAAAAAATTGTTGGTATGAGCTCAGAGAGCAGTAGCAGTTCGAAATTCAGAGCTCCGACCGAATCTGCAATTGACCGTCTTGAAAACCAACGTCGCGAAAGCGCATTTATTGCCCTGCATAAGTAACTCGGCGATCTCATCCACCTTGTCGGCACGAGACAACATCCGGCAAACTATACGCGCACACACACAAAGACCCAGCCTTGTAACTTTCACGTTGTTGGCCTATATTCCTCTTCTCTTCTTGGACTTGCCTCGTCCCCAACACCATCACATCCACACATCACAATGGCGTCATCACAGCAAACAGCGCTCATAGCGACTGCAACAGCAGCCGCAGTGGCCACTGGCCTCCTTGGTACGATCGCGTCCCTCTCTGCTTCAACGAGCCCTCCCAACCCACAAAATATGCGATCACTCTAGCTGACCATGCCCCTCTCCCTCGGCAGCGTACGCCGTCTACTTCGATCACGCCCGCCGCAGCAAGCCCGAGTTCCGAAGACAGCTGCGACGCAACGACCGGCGCCAGGCTCGCCAGGCCAAGGTGGAAGCTGAGGTCGAGAACCTGCACCAGCGCGAGGCCATCAAGCAGGCCGTTGACGAGGCCAAGGAGGAGGGCTTCCCCACCAGCGTCGAGGAGAAGGAAGCGTACTTCCTGGATCAGGTCACTACGGGCGAGCAGCTGGGTAGCGACCCGTCGCGCGCCATCGACGCTGCGCTGGCGTTCTACAAGGGCCTCAAGGTCTACCCTCAGCCTGGTGACCTGATCGGTATCTATGACAAGACTGTGCCCAAGGTGCGCTCCCGACAACTGCGATATTTTCTTCTTTTCTTTCTTCTCTGCCTTTGGACGGTGGTCACTGTTGATCCTGAGCGCTGACATATCTCTAGCCTATCCTCGACCTTCTTGCGGAGATGATCGCCTACGACGGAAGCCTGCGACTAGACTCTGGGAGCATGCCCGGCATGCCAGGGATGCCCAACCTGGGAGCCATGGGCGATATGCCTACTGTTGGTCTGGACTAAAAAACTGCTGTCAACCGAGACCAATATGGGCGATGATCGGAAGAATGCACACCAGCTTCCTTTATTAATTCTCCGCTCTTCATCGCGAAACTACAATATAACCTAACGGAACTATTCAAACTCGAAAGAAATCTGACCGGAGGAGGAGGTGGCGGCGGCGGCGGCGGGCGACAATAATTTTCCGAGATAAGGAAACTTGGCATTTGGATGAGTGATATCCACGCCCTGGGTAAGGAGAGAGTCCAACTCATCTCGAGGGGTAAAAGCATCGATGATGACGAGGCTACGCGCGAAAAGGAACGGAAGTGCGTGTACCATAGTATTGAACCAGGGGGTTAGGGTGGCAATGTCGCAATGACCCCCAGAAATATTCGAAAGCGAGGAATGGAGGGGATTGTCAGGATGCCAACGACCATTAGAACCTACTTTCTGAAACTATCCTGTGATCAAATCAGTTGTACGATGGATTGAATGTACGAATGAAATCATTTCAAATGGATGGAGCGGCTCTCGAGGTAGGAGGAGAGTCGCGCCAGCAGCGCGCCTTGGTGTTGCTGAACTCTTTTGTGTATCAAATGACTCCGATTTTATTTTCAGATATCCAGTGGTCTACCTTTCCTGTCAACTCTCTGGTCTCTGGGATCAAACCCGCCATTGCCCCATGTAGCCCACTCCGGGGTCTCTTCACCCATGTAGTCTTCCGACGAGAAGTCACCGTCTGGGCCTCTCTCTTCGAGGAGCTCAAAGAACCGGTCGTAGTCGATAAGCGTCCTCCACTTGCCATTGACCCTGAATCTTTCACTTCCAAGCAGGATGCAACAGCTGTGTGCGTGCTCCGCGGCGATCCCGTACTGCAGACCACGGCGTTCGAGCTCGCGATCTAGGGCCGTCACAAATTCACACACTTCTTCGTAGAATGGCACATTGGCCATGGAGAGGCCTGCGTTGGAAGAAGTCGAGGTGCCGCAATAAGTGACACCTTTGACCTCTACGAAGCATGGCAGAGCCTTCTCCACGAGATCTGCGTAGCCCGCCACCTCATCGTCAATATTGAACCCCTTGACCAACGTAAGTCTGAACACTGTCCTCTGACGGAACCGCTTCTCCCGCAGGATCTCCAGACACCGCTGGAAGCGCTCCCAAAAGTCGCGGTGCAGAGGCCTGTCTATCTTGCGTAGCGAGTCCTTATTCGAGGCGTCGATCGACACGTATAATTGGGTGACATGTTTCAACGCAGCTAGCTGATCCGGGTGCTGTGCGTTGCAAACGAGAAAACTGCTTATATGTTCCTTATGTAGCATGTCAAGGAACTCGTTGATGTGGGGGTAGAAGATTGGCTCTCCAACGAGGCTCAGTGCGCAGTGGCGGATGCGCATGGCCTCTGCGAAACGCTCCGCTCGAACGCCAGGCACACCCCGCAGCGTCTTGATCTTCTTGTAGTGATTCTCCTTGATCCCGTTGAAGATGAGATCTGGAGGATCGACTACCCATCTCCAGGTGGTCCCGACCGGGTTTGTACCGTGACGCCAGCAAAAGACGCACTTGTTGGAACACGAAAGAGACGGCGTTGATTCCATGCACTGGTGAGAGTTTATCCCGTAGAATGAGAATTTGTAGCAGGAGCCGCGCCCGCGGAGGGCAGACTTCGTCCACCGGCAAATTTTGACACCGCTGTGGGAGCCAACAATCGAGTACCCTTGCTTTGTCAAGGACTTATAAGTTGGTGAGCCCTTTGGCACCATCTCCTTGACAGTCTGCACCGGAGTCTTCCTCTTGGAGGTGGTTGTGAAGTCGATAGCCAGTGGAGCGGCTGGCTTGGACGCTCCATCCTCCTTGGCGTTCTGCAAGACAAGCCCCAGATCCTCCATATCATCCAACGAGCTTGTCAACTTCGACCTAGCCGGTCGACCCTGCGGGTCGCCTTCGACCAAGACTTCTCCGTCATCTTGATCGACATCAGCTTCGTCGTCGCTTTCCACAGCGTCTCCGGAACCGGGGACGCCCTCTCCAAGGGAACCATTCTGTGCTAGCTGTGCCAGCACGTCGACTAGTCCAGCCGCCCACTCGTGAAGTCTCTCGGAAGCATCACGCTTTGTGTCGCCCATGCCTAGGGGATACGCTCGCTTGCGGCCAGTGAGCTTCGCCATCCACTTGTCAAGCTCTTTTGCTTGGAAACAGAAGCCTTCTTCCTCGGTTGGCCAGTTCTCTTTGTCACCAAAACCGAATACAGAGTATCCGAGTATCGGCGACAATGGCGCAGTGTCTATCCTGAAGTCATGGTGAGTCTCTTTGAGGTGTTCCAGGAATGTGTCGTTAATCGTATCGATGTTGTAACTTGGCAGGAGGAACAGGTAGAAGAGATCAGTCACTACATCCTGAGCTTTCTCGTACTGTGGCGGACTGATGAAGTATTCGTCCAGGTCCAGCTCGGCTAGGTCCAATGCTTCAGGCTCCACAAAAGTGCATTGTGGCTGCCTCGAAATGCTTTCCAACAACCGCGCAAGATCTTTTGCAAAGTCTTTTGCAGTCTTGTCGGTGTTGGTTGTGAGGGACGAGTAGAAAACAAGTGTCTTGATCTGTCTCTTTTCCGGCTGTGTACCCGAGCTCTTGCGCTTGGGCAGTTCCCCTCTTATCCTGCGCGGGCCGTCTGATTTGACGGGTTTTGCATCGCCGTTCGTGCCGGGGGGCGGAGATGCCTCCTCGATTGCTTTCCCATAGAGCTTCGGTAGGGCTTGAGGCAGTTCGGGGCTGTCTGTGAGATGCAGGTACACCCTCAGCGCAATGAGGAGGACGGCCGTTACCAAAATTATCTCGGTTCGATGGGAGTGCCAGAAATCGAAACTCGCTGTGTTAAATATTAGCACGGCACGCAGAAAGACAGATATCAACAGCAAAGCTTACAATCGTACCATTGCGACAGCCAGGGGCTGACGCTGAAGAGGTTGAACGCCATAGCGACCGTGAGAAAAGTTGTCGCAGTAGAGGATGGTTTCGAGCTCGAGACCTGCGGTCGCAAATCATTCAGAAAGTTTCGCCCCGCGATGTGATATCTAATCGGCGGACAGGGATTCGAGGCTCCCCGTCTTGGGCCATCCTTCAGCGGGTGATTCCCTAGATGAACCCCTGCATTTCCGCAGACCCTTGCACTTGTGGATTACACTTACCGCCGGGGACAGGGTATATAGTACATAATGGCCTATCCTTGTCTCGAGTCTCTGTAGATGCTTACGTAGTAAACCTGCGAAGAGACGATGTTCCAGAGGTGGGACTGCTTCTACTGTATTACGATCTGTTGATAGTGATCCAGTGATTTTAAAGGTACTGGATGCGAGGGCCTACGAGCGTAGGAATTGAGTGTTCTCAAAGGTCATGAATACGTTCACCTCTGGGATAAATAAGTACTTTGGCACCTTGTCGCGCACGTGCTTTCGCGCCGGGTCGCGCCTGACCATGTCCAACAGTTGCCTCAGCAATCTTTTGAGTTTGTCTTTTGCAAAAATTTGCAATTGATACTCCCAGGTCTCAATTTCGAGGGTGCCGAGAGTTGCATTCATCTTCAGATCAAAGGTCTTGGGGATTCTACACAGAGTCCAAACTTCCCAAGCCTAATTAGTCTCTGGGACCTATCTCTTTTTCGCGGTGGAAGCAAACGCCTCCACTTGTGTCGGACGCGGTCGCGACCACATGCCCAATTCCTTTGACCGACATTCTGCCGATTCCCAACATGCCTCCTCGCAAGCGGCCTCGTGAGATTATTGACCTCACAGAGGAGTCTAGCGCTACTCCTGGCGCTAAAGCTCCACGCGTCGCTGCTTCGGCTAGTCGAGGAACGTCTTCTCGACGTGCGTACGGCACGTCGTCTGACTATTCAGTATCATCCCAGGGATCCAACCGACCATTCGCCCGCCAACGGCATGATCCTTATGATGATGATGACCCAGATGTGGTAGACCTCACTCAGGCTGATGATGGTCCTGAACTTCAGCTGTACGGTTTTTCGGACGAGCGTATCGTTGGCTGTCGATACTATAATGGTCTCGTCACTCCTGGCGAAGTCGTCATTCTACGACGAGAACCTAGCAATCCGTAAGCTTGTCCCAAAGCATGTACACCTTCCCCTCTGACGGCGTCTGACTTCTCTACAGGTATGATTCCAATGCCGTCAGGGTTGACAATGTTTTGGGCAATCAAGTGGGACATCTCTCGCGTGCGCTCATGATGAAGTTGGCCCCCTACATGGACTCTGGTGATGTGCAGGTTGAGGGTATAATCAACGGGGAGAAAGGGGTACGTGAACTTCAGATGCACTTCTCCGTTCCATACCTCCCACCAAGCGTTTCCACACCTTTGCCTCATGCCACCTGCATATGCTGGTGACGCTGGGCAATCTGTATTTCAGAACCCGATCTTTCTCCTATCGTATCCCGGATGCACGTACGATACTGAATACTATGCGATTTAGTTCTACGACTGCCCCATCCGGCTACTTCTGTACGGCACGGCCGACCCCGTGGCGAGGTCTGTTTTGGAGAACAGGCTCAAAGCCGACAGATTGGTGAAGGCAGCTTCTCTCAAGCAGAACAGACCCAAACCGCAAAAGGAACAGCAAAGGAAGCCTATGGGTCTTACGAGCAGTCAACCTATGACTGGCTTGGGAGCTGATCAGCCTGAGGTATCGCTTGAAAGCCTTGCCCAGATCAGTCAAGCCGTGCAATTCCGGAGCGGTGATGACAACCTCAAGACTCTTGCCATGGACGAGGATGCGCTCGCAAAACTGCCAATGGCCCCTCAGCCAGCAGCACTCAAGTCGCAGCTTTTACCGTATCAGCTGCAGGGTTTGGCATGGCTACAGGCAAAGGAGAATCCCGGATTCCCGCAGCCTGGTTCTGAAGACGCCACGCAGCTGTGGAAGCGCACTGCCAACGGACGTTACAACAATATTGCGACACATTTCACAGTGGCGTCTGCGCCCCGACTTGCTAGAGGAGGTATTCTGGCTGATGATATGGGGCTAGGCAAGACGTTGCAAATGATCAGTCTAATCTTGACCAAGCCAGGAATCACTTTGATTGTGTATGTCTCCCTGCTTTTCTTCTTGTTTAATGTCCCAGCATCCATCCACCTGGGCGCCCAGACCTTCGCTGACGATCCGACACCAGAGCGCCAAAATCCGTGATGAGCAACTGGGCACAGCAGGCTCTTGAGCACGTTCGCGAGTCAAGTGCACTCCGCATCTGCATTTACCACGGCAATGACAAACTCAAAGCAGCGGAGCTCAAGACTTACAATATCGTGATTACCAGCTATGGGACCATGGTGAGCGACAAAAGCAATAAAGGACCCCTCTTCTCTATGTCGTGGGAACGCATCATACTGGATGAGGGACACGTAATACGCAATGCCAGGACGCAGACTGCTCTAGCTGCTTGTGAACTTAAAGCGGCGACAAGGTGGGTTCTCACGGGGACACCAATCGTCAACAACATCAAGGATCTACATTCAATGGTCAAATTTCTACGACTCACGGGCGGTATTGAGGACTCGGTAATCTTCAACACAGTTATCACCAGGCCGCTCGGCCAAGGCCAGTCTCATGCTCAAGTCCTGCTGCAATATTTGATGAAGGACCTCTGCCTGAGACGCAGAAAGGATATGGCCTTCGTCGATCTGAAGCTGCCCCCAAAGACTGAATACGTTCATCAAGTTCAATTTCACAAAGAGGAGAAGAAGAAATACGAGGCCCTCCTGTAAGTATCCGGTCCAGCTCCGACTTGCTTGAGGAGCCTTTTTTTCCTCTTCCGGATCTGCAACGTTTTCTGACCAAACCTTTTATAGATCTGAAGCGAGAGGTGCACTTGAAGAGATTCAGGTCCGGTCTCGGTCTGGGAGCAAGGCTAGCTCTTTCCAGAATGTGCTGGAGAGGCTTCTGCGTCTACGACAGATGTGAGTCTCGAGTGCGGTTTTCCGCGGCTTTCAATACTGAGTGTAAACATAGATGCAATCATTGGACCCTCTGCAAAGAGAGGGTGGTCGATCTGCTCAAGACACTTGAGGACCAGGACGTGGTGGTTCTCAACGACAAGAACCGCGAGATACTGCAACAGGCTCTGGCACTGTTCATCGAAAACCAAGAAGAGTGCCCGGTCTGTATCGACACTTTGGACGCGCCAGTGATCACACACTGCAAGCATGTGTTTTGCTCAGAGTGCATCCGTAAAGTCGTCCAGACGCAAGGAAAGTGTCCGATGTGCAGGACGGCTCTTTCGGAGGAACACCTATTGGAACCGGCACCCGAGACCTCCGGGGAAGAAGACGGACAGCTTGACTCAGAGACACAGAGCTCAAAGACAGAAGCAATGCTGAAGATCCTACAAGCAACCCTGAAGAAAGATGGATCCAAGGTGATAATTTTCAGTCAATGGTACGTATCTATCGGGCAGGCGGCCCTCCTGGCTCACATTCGGCCGACACCAATGCGCTGAGAACCTTCCATATCCCTTCTTTTCTCTACCCCTTTTCCCGCTCACAATTGGGACGAGAGGGTTGGCGAGGCGGGAGGCGTATGTAAGCTACTAACAGTACGTGATACAGGACTAAATTTCTGAACATCATCGAGCACCAGTTGAAGGCAGCTGGATACAAGTTCACCCGTATTGACGGGTCCATGACGCCTAGGGCCAGAGACAATGCCCTGCAAGCTCTGCAAAATGACCCAGACTGTCGCATCATGCTTGCCAGCCTGGCTGTTTGCAGCGTCGGGCTGAATCTGGTCGCAGCAGACACCGTAATTCTTGCAGACAGCTGTAAGTATTTGACTTCCGCGCTAGGGCCTGAACAGTTGCTGACGATAGCTTAGGGTGGGCTCCAGCTATAGAGGACCAGGCGGTGGACCGTGTGCATCGCCTGGGACAGACCCGACCCACGACGATCTGGAGGTTGGTGATGGAGGACTCTGTCGAGCAGCGTGTGCTCGACATCCAGACCGAGAAGCGCCTGCTTATCGGCAAGGCGTTTCAGGAGAAGTCGAAAGGCAAGCAGACGAAGGAGACCAGGATGGCCGACATCATTAAGCTCCTCGGGTGAGGATTCACAAAATTGTGTCTTCCGGGCTCTGCCGCAGCCCAAGATGAGGACAGGATGTTCTTCTTCTTTCTTCCTTTCTTAAACGTCTACATCTAGCTGTGTTGAGGCCCGGAATTGATAGGAATTCCAATTTTAACACCCTATAATGAGGCTGTAGATGAAGCTTCAGGTGTTATAGGGTTCGATCTAGAGGATCCATTGGGCTTGTGTAAAACACTGCTTGACGAGCGATATCTGACCTTGCCGCAGGCAACTTTGCAAAATTAGGCAGATTGAATCGCAATTGGCCCTGCTTTTATGATTATGTGTTGAATTTGCCAAACAATGGCATTGATGATATATGCATCATGCAGACAGGACTTTCTTTTTTCTTCTTACTTTACAGGTGTTGAATCCGCAGTATGGTGAGTGGGGCTGTATGTTAATGGTGGTAGCACACGAGACATAGGCAGGATGATGATGCCCTAGTTTGAAATGTTGTCAAGTCCCAGCTATGTGCTGATGGAGCGACGACATGCCTAGTGGTTAAGACACACCAAGTCTCGTGCAGTGCTTTGGACTTGGGTTAGAGAGCGCTGGACTTACTGCGTATGTGCAGTGCTGTCGTGTCGGATGGACAACCCTCCTCTAGACCGTCCGGTCCGTGCCGGCCTGTTGTGTCTTGGGGCGCAGATCGGCCAAGCAGGGTGCGACAAAAATCTCGCCTGTGCGGGCCTTCAGAAGGGTCCTGGCTGCAACGAGGAGCCAGAGAAGGATCACGGAGGTGGAAAAGATCTAGTCGCAGGAGATGAGTTAATGATGACGATCGCCCCCCAAAATTAGCCTCATGATGAACTGACTAGCTGGCTAGCTGGTCGGCTGCCGGGTAAGTAATGGACAAATCAACTCACCATAGTCAATACCCTGAAGAAGAGGCTGTCCAGCTCCTCGGCGAGCATGCCGGTGCAGGTGGCGAAGACGCCCAGGGGGAAAGTGAACCCCCACCAGCCCATGTTGAAGGGAAAGCTCTGCGTAGTGGCGATGCTCGTAGCGGCGAGGACAAGCCAGCCCAGCCCGGCACCCCACATGACCAGGGCGAGAAACACACCAAGGACTCGCAGCACCTGCCCGCCGCTCACACCGGCATCAGCACCAGTGGTCAACGGCAGAAAGTGCAGGGCTGCGGCAGTACTGCCCAGCTGCTGGATGGCGAAGCCGCCCTGGCCTAGGGGACCGACGGGAAGAAAGACAGAGACGATAAGCTCGCGCGGGGGGAGGTGATGGACCATAAGGCGGTGGAAGTACATGGCGAGGATGCACATGGTGAAGGCCTCGCCCAACCCCCAGAGGACATAGGAGGCGACGAGTGTGGTGACGGCGTGATCGCGGGACGGGAGATGGGCGGCGAGAATGCCGCCCGAGGCGGAGGCGACGACGGCGGGGACTACGGGGAGGAGGAGGGCGGCTGTTGTCTGCTGTAGCTGGGGCCTGTGTCTGTGAAGGCTAGAGGACGGGGGTGGGAGGAAGAGAGCAAATTTGTTAGGCACATGCATGGACAGAGCAAAATAATGAGAGGAGAGAGGAGGTGGGCCTTGAAGGAAGGGGGAAATCAGACAAGTCGGAAAACCGGCTTACACCATGAAGGGCATCGAGATGCAACAGGCGAGAGACAGGACAACATCGAGCCACCACAAGGCCCATGCGAAGTAGACCACCCCGTCGCCCCACTGTGAACACGAGAAGACGATCATGTTGATGATCGCTGCGGTAACGTCGTATCAGCTATTTATCATCGTGCAAACTACATGGTCTCTTATGCACAACATTTTCGTTGCCCGGAGAGGAAGCGAGGGGTGTGGGTTGCAGGGCATAATTGATTGTGCCTCCCTCATGCAGCTACTACCTCGTTGTAGATAGGAAAAGACCGAATTGGATTGGCAGGGAGGGATGGAAGAAGGATAATAGGAGGGAGGACGACGAATTGGAGGGGGAAGGGGAGGGGATGCCGTGTCTTAGTCTTCTCCGCTCGGGTTGGTACTGTACTTACTTGCCAAACCCATGGGGAATGTGCCTAGAAACAGGCTCTGGCCCGGGTGGTTGACCATCGCAGTCCATATCTCGGGGTACAAGACGTAGCGGGCGATAGTGATGCCAGTGGAGACGAGGAAGAGTGCGACGTTGATGGCGAAGAAGGCATAGGCAACGTAGGGGATCCACGAGGTGGTGTAAGGCAAGGAGTGGAACAGGATAGAGACGATGCCGGTGCCCATGTTGACGGCAAACCACGAGGGCGTGAAGTTCCGGACGATCCTCCTCCAACCTACTTCCTCCTTGGTCGCTGCTTTGTTCTCGAGCCTGTTATTGATATGGTGTGTACCATCGTCATCACCATCGCCACCACTGGATGAGGAGGTGACGCCCGCCTGTTGTGTGAGGACTGAGTTGCCGTCATGGGATGAACGTCTCACCGCCATTGCTCTCTCTCTGTTCTGCGTAACAATGTGCGGTTTCTGTGGAATTCACAAATTCTGATGCCTGCCTGCCTTCCAAAACAGTGAGAACCACTCAAAAGAATAGGTTGCTTAAGAGGCAAGTGCTTCACCATGGCAAGTGCGAGACAGGAGAGAGCGGGATGAGTCGAGGTGGGTGCTTAGTCACATTGAAAAAAGAAGGCGATTACGGAATGAAAACTCGCCAACCAGACACCGCTAGTCCACTTCGAGTGCAAATGTAGTACATATTATGCAGTTACCTTTTTTTTCCTTTTCACCATCACAAGCCTTTTCCTGACGCTGGAGCCCACCTCCTACCCCAGCCCCTTACGGGTGGTTCAAAGGGAAACAGCCGGCTATGGATTTGAGGGCACATGATGGTCTCATACCACGTCACTAAATGACGACGACGCGTTGCGCCAGTGTATGTACAAGATTAGATTTACACTGGACATGCAAGGTGAGGCTGTGCGATATTCGACCATCCGCTCGTCTTGTTTGTGGATATCTCTCAAGGAAGATGCTTTGAGATGGAAAGAAAGAGAAAAAGAAGAAATATAGTATTTGGAGGGGTTGGCCGGTATGAAGCCCGAGTCGAGAGATAAGGGCAAGGGAAAGAACCACACCAAGATCCCAAAACCCGAAGGACTACTGGCCCGTTCGACCCGCGATGACCATCTTTCCACTCTGCTGCAGACAGATAAGACCATTTGACACTTGTGCATGAGAGACAACAAGCGTGCAGGTAGGCATGTAAAGAAAGGAAGTAGGTTTTTGCTGGCTGCACCACAGCATCAGCCCATCAGAACTTGGATGTCGGGCGGTATCTTGTGATAGTACAGTACCAACAAGAGAAAGAGGAGAAAGTGCCTGTGGTCCCCCCGCCCACCCGCGGCAGACATGCGCTGTAATCCGGCTTGCAGCCCCACTAGCATGAGCAAGATTAGGGGCCCCCTTCCAGAGCACTTCCCTGCCCCACCCCCCAAAACCCCCCACTAACAAGCCATATCCCTCTCTTATCCTCCCTCTTTCCCCACCAGGCCGGGAGATCAAAACGAATTGATTCGTCTCGTTCGATCCATCTTTCGAAACCCGTTTTATCCACCCCCCAAAAAGAAGAAGAAAAACTCAGCACGCAATCTGAATATTGAATCACAACAGGTGTCAGATACTCCGCGGACACTGCTGGGAAACTCTTTATTCCCAAGAGGTCGATGCATCTTTTGAATGCGTCTCGAGATAGGATTTTGCCTTCCCTTTCGGAGTGGTCGTCCCAGATGCCAGTTTGGAAGTGTGACAATGTAGCAACGGTATAACCCGGCAATCGCCGACCAGGCCTTTTCGGGGCTGCAGACTCCCCGACCTCGCTCATGATAAAGGAGGGCGGGGCCAAACCAGGGGCAGGAAGGGATGGTCGCCGAGCATCATCCAAAGAGAGCCCATCATCATCATCAGCAGGACCATCCCCTCACAAGCCCTCATCTGCACTGCAACTGCAACTGCGACAACCATTCTCGTGACCGTACGAGAGGCCCCACAAATCTCCCAAACCCTCAAGGTCCCAAGGTGACACCGCCCTCTTTGTGCCGTGCGTGCAGCCCAAGTTATCTCGACCGGAAATCCGAGTTTTCAGGAGAACCCTGCCGTCTGTACACGCGGCCCGGACCCCCCTCTCCTCTCTCTTCACCCCCTCTTCTCGCATCTTGTATCCTCGGTACTGAGCACCCTGCAAGCTTGGTCTGGTCTGCCTCATCAAAGACAACACAACACATAGTCATCGTCATCTTCATCATAACAGACACCATCCTCCTCTTCTGGGACATCAACATCCTCATCATCCATTATCCGTATCATACCCGTCAGGCATAATCATCATCGCCACCTTGCACAACCTTCCATTCAATCAAACCATCGCCTTCAGATACCGCCAGCCGTCGTCGTCTCGTGTTGTGTCGTACATCGTATCGTTATTCGTAGCATCACACCTTCACAATGGCTGTCGGTCTTTCGTTCCAACACTCGGCGGTTCAGCAGGCTTCCTTCGAAGGTCGTCCGCATCTCAAGATGGACCAGTTCGAGGACCTCGTCGTCGCCCTCAAGGATGCACTCGGGCCCTCCTCGGGCCTCGACTCCAGCGATGTGGATGTCAATGCCCTGATGAGACACATGAGGGTATACGACGCCAAGGAGAAGGGCTGGGTGCCATATGCCCTGGCCGACCCAGAGCTGGCGTACACCAGGAACCTGTAAGACCACAAAACGACCCGATCCTCAAGGATCAGAATGAAAAGAAAGAACCAAGCGACTAACTTGGTGATGTGACTAGTGTTGACGAAGGAAACGGAAAGAGCAACTTGGTAAGCCGCTGACCTGACCGACGACTTGTCATCCTCAGCCTTGGATGGTAGAACACCATAACTGACCGGACCGCGCTTCTCTCAACAGCTTGTCCTCGTATGGACTCCTGGCAAAGGCAGCCCCATCCATGACCACGGCAACGCCCACTGCATCATGAAGATCCTTCACGGCAGCCTGACCGAGTCGAGATACGAATTCCCTGACTCCGACCGCCAGCAGCCTATGGAACTCATCTCCCAACGTACACACAATGAGAATGCCGTAGCCTACATGGCTGACGAGCTCGGCCTGCACAAGATGGAGAACAAAGGTGACGACTACGCCATCTCCCTACACTGTAGGTGTTCCCCATAACCCCCACGCACATGCACAAACAGAGTCAGCCTTGCAGAACGAGGCTGCAGGGTATGCTGGTCGTGCTGTAGTGTCCTTGGTGACGGAAGCTGATGTGTGTGGATGGCACAGTGTATACTCCTCCGAATGTGGCCAAGTCAGGCTGTCACACTTTCAACCCCATCACAGGGGAGAGGAGTTATGTTCCCAAATGCGGGTACTACTCCAAGTTCACGCAGAAGCTTTAGGAGTTTGTGACCTTCAGCAGACACGAGGCCAGATTCCATCCCACTTGGGAGTAAGGGACCAGCCGTCTGCTCCGACTTTTTTTCTGTCTTTTTTCTTTTCTTTTTTTTTCTTCTTTCCTTCTCTGTCCTGGGGAAAAGGGGGAGGGGGGTTGAAGACAAAAATGAAAGATAGATGTGCCCGCCTGCCATACCACGCCGATGTGCGGGTTGGCTTTGACTGGCTTTACCAAAGTGACGGCTGGTTGGTGGTGCCCGTTACCGCGCATTGGTTTCCAAAGCTTTCGAGCGTGTTGTTGCTTTTCTTTTTTTTTAAGGCGTTCTGATAAGGGGGATATCCAGGCGTCCATCTCTTCCCAAGGATTTCTTTCTCAATTGTTTTTGGAGGGATGAATGAGTTTTGTTGTTGGGAATCAAAGATTGTTATAAGAGTTTCTTGTTGTTGGTCAAGTAGCGGATAAATTGTTCAGTAGGCAAATACCACACCGTATCAACCAAACAGAAAGGCAAAAAGAATGTTCAGAAGCAGGGCATCTTTTCAGACAGTGACAGACAAAAACTTCAAAGCACGACAGGTGGCCCTGCTGGAGTTCTTGTAAAGACTGGTGGCCAGCCAAGGGGTCATTCTTGTCCTTATGGCGTGCGAGATTCATACTCTGTCGCCGCGCCCCCAAAGTGGCATAGCGCAGATGTCGCCATCGACCCCTGGCACCATTGGCCCAGCGCTGGCTGTGGTTTCGTGCAGCCTCGCCGAGAACCAGTCCTGCCGCGATGGCATCATCCCAAGCCGCTGCCGCTGCCGCACCGACAGCCGCCCCGGCCTGGTGCGTTTTGCTTCTTTTCATGGGGCACGACACGCAAACACGGAAGCACGGAGGTTGTGAGAGACAGAAGGTCGTTTTAGAAACTCGAATCAGCTGTTCTCGGGAATGGATGCATTGAGAAGAAAGAAGGGATGACGGTTCGGTAGTGGTGAGAGTGCTTCTACTGCTACTGCAATACCGTACGGTGATACGTATGTAGTATGTATTGGGTTTATGCTGCAAAGTAGCTGCTCAGGCTGGTGGTCGATACCATCGGCTCGGCAAGTACGCATAATATACAGTACTATGCACTGCTTACGACATGATTTCTTCGTCTGAAGTGGACTCTCTCCTTTTTCCATCTCCCCCCGGCCTTAACCAACGACGACGACAACGACTTGGTGTACGTACATACCTACGACTCACCTGTCTCTCTATGGTGCAACTGATCCTGACAGGGCCTATGTCTCATCTGCGAGGGGGCGAGAGAGGAAAGGTGTCTTGCCCTGCTCTACTGCTGGGCCACAAGGCTCACGTACCGAAGAAGGGACGTCCATCATCCCACCACCACCATGCTACCACCTCCTTCCCTTTGCGTCTCATGATTCATCCTTCGAGCCAGCTCCCATTCACTTCCTCCCCGAAACTCCTGTCTCTCTCCCACTCTAGCCACGGATATCTGTTCCCAATGTTGTAGTCTCCTTCCCCACCTTTTGTCTTTTCCCCGACTACGACAGCTTCACTTGCTTGTTGCG
The DNA here is from genome assembly GCA_014851275.1 of Cryphonectria japonica. Taxonomy (NCBI): domain Eukaryota; kingdom Fungi; phylum Ascomycota; class Sordariomycetes; order Diaporthales; family Cryphonectriaceae; genus Cryphonectria; species Cryphonectria japonica. Next base: position 121,443 of record JACWTT010000066.1, on the reverse strand, counting down.
AAGCAGCGGGTCTCCCCTTCCCCATAGAGGAGGGGCATCCTCCACCGTATAGGCTATCACCCTACTTGCCTACCCGCCGAGGAGCCGCTTGCCGGCTCGGTCCATGACGCTCCTAGATATGAGAACCGTACTGCAGGCCATGCACTCAGTCGCGCACTCCAGCTGTGGACGAGAGGTGGTATGGTGGCCACGAACAGCCACCCCAGGCGAGGAAGAGAGAGAGAGAGGTGGAAAGGGAGAGAAGTGTTTCTCCAAGCTTCCATACTGCGATCGTCTCTGCCCCACAGCATCACACATCCCATCTCAGCTAAAGCCATGACGCGCCCTCGGTGATCATGTCTCAACTGGTTTCTGTGAAGAGCTTCCTTCCCACCCTCTTTCGAAAGCCCAGGTCTCCCGTCGCAGAAACCCCGAGGCCCCTGCCGGATATGCAACTATGCATAGAGTACCGAGCTTCCTTCCCTCCCCCTTTGAGAGGCCGGCGTATAAGTGCGTGTATGCCCCTCTGGGCGCCTTGCGCCCTTGTAGAACATGGTGCACATCTCAGAGCCCTACTCACAACGTGATATGATCATTAGCGTGATAAGTTGAAATAGTTCGATTCACTGAGGACATCCAAGACATAGCACATGAAAAGATGTCCAAAGCAGTAACGAGTAAGAGGCTTATCTGTTAACGTCTGAAGGCTGTTCATATCCTCCGCCAAGAAGACAATCTGGGAGAAGGCTGCTAGCCAAAGGGCGAGGAGAACTTCTGGTTGACAGGTCAGCAGTTGTATGCCGCAGAGAAGCATAGTCTTAGCTATTAAGATAAACAGGCATGCCATCGTGATTATGTCCAGGGAAGATCATCAGACCACAAGCCCTTAATCATAAGAGTCGTCTATGAACTCAGGCACGATCTCGATCCCTATATGGAAGATCTGAGTATGCTGTGGAGGTACGACCTCATGACCATGGTGCTACTATGGTAGACAGGAATTGCCCTCTCGGACGTGATCTCCAAGGCATTCTCCATTGGTGGTTTGCAGCGGTGGCTCCGTCGGATTTGACCACTGCCCAGGTGCTGCTGCGGTCCCAAGAATCTAGAGATCGGCCCGGCCCGCCCCGGCCCATAATTCTGGGAGGTGCCAGTAGCGCCTTCCAACCTCAGCGGTCTCCCGTAGTAACAATTAGTATCTCCTTACACAGCAAGTACTGCTACACGTCCTATCAGGGAAGCTGCGAAGAAGGAAAAGCTCAAAGTCATCGTGCTGAGAAAGGACGAGTTCTGAAGAAAGGGATTGCAGGGATTCAATTTGACGAGGCGCAAAGTACCACGGCGAGCCTCAACCCAGCAACCTCGCCCGGCCTCCTCAAGCTCTAAGCATTCCGCATAGTTATATCGCCAAACCATAATCAAGACAGCTCCCCGCTACGTCCCCTACATGCACTGCTCACTAGGCCCGAAATAAGTGTCAGCGGTGGACTACCCCATTTCAACGCCCATGGCAGACAACTCACCAGCTCTGGCACCACGCCTGCGCTGGGAGACCATCAACGAGCCCCTCCTTCTCACGATCTACAACGCAGACCAGGCTATCTACCCGGCCCCGGACCTAACCTTCGATCGACTCCAGAGCTGGGCCGCCGCATGCCCAGAGCTGTTCCTCTGCCTCCGCCCCGATGCCAACTTGATCACCCAGCCTGGGCTGCAAGACGAAGACACCGCCTACGGCGTCATCATCGCGCTTCCCCTTCGGAAAGCCGCGTGGGAGGACCTGCTTGAGGGCCGCATCAGGGAGCATGACATTGACGCGGCAACAATGTTTCCCCCGCCCCTGGTCGGCGACAAGGATGAGTGCGAGGTTGGCTTGCACGTGTTTCACGTCGAGCGGCTCCTAGCCTTCGAGGCAGTGCGGGATTCCTCCTCTAGGAGGCTCACAGAGATCGCCCTGCGAGAGATCCAGAAGCGCGCTGGGGAGAGGTTCCGGTCTTGGAAGATCGAAGGGTACTCTGGTGAGTGTGGGTGTCAGCCCCCCCCCCCCCCTTTCCCTTCCCGATAGCTGTCTAGCCATGAGTGATGTAGATGGCCAAGCAGTCTTGTGATTTGGCCATTGTCCACCATCCTAAGAAAAATGAGAAGAAAGACCATACCCTCGCTGACACGAGCCTTCTTTGTCGCGCTCCCTTTCTCTCTCCTTCTAGCCCTCACCGTGACGACACAGGGCCATCGAGTCTTTCGGAGGAGCAACTTCACGCAGAGATACGTGGAAACTTTAGGCAACATCTCCTTCGATCATAAGGTCCCACTTGAGGAGTTGTCGCAAGAAATTACGGCTGTGATGATGGAGCGCAGGGGAAACGATCCCTTTTAGCCACAGAGGAATTGGTGGAGTGCAAAGAGACCAGCACTCTTGGGATCTTGACTTGAATGTAGAGTGGCATCATGCGAGACATGAGGCAGGGCATTTCTCCTGTATATCTTGGCATATTTCCCCCACATGACAGGTATAAGACTCAGACTATGGAATTGAATGCATCATGGACTGCACTGCAGCTTCCAAGCCGTAGGAGCCATTTTGGTGGTTGCGACTCAGCCTTGATACCAAAGACATTCATTCATGTTCTAAGACGGTCGCCCGGCTTCTCCTTCACCTCGACAGCCTAAAACTTTTTACATTTTGTAAAATCTGATACAGTTCTGCATGATATCAGTTGGCCTCCCTCATAGTCATCCAGTCCCTTCTTCCATCCCTCCTCTTGTTGTTGGTACTTGACTAGCTAAGGAGGTTCATTCATTCCATATCAGCCTGCCACAGCCCACAACACCAACAACACCATCAGACATTCACAGCTGACACTCAGAAAGCACTCTCCCTACTACATCGTACAGGATTTAACAGTCACCAGCACCCTTCCAAAGAAAATGAAGCGAAAGAAAAGAGTAGCAACAAAAAGAGAAGAGCAAAACAAATCCCCTAGCAAGCTAGGGTTGACAAATCTCTTATGCTAGGGCGCCGTCAACAAGTTTGGTTGATGCCTCGAAAGGTGTACTTTGACGAAAACTGTCGATTGAGAGTACCGTGTGGGCACTGTACTTTTGATTAAGTATGCTATATTCGCCGTAGTTCTTGCTGGCATCGCCCGAATGGTCCACATCCATCCCCACGGGCTTGGGAGGCTGCGTGTGCCTTTACACACACATGTAAATCACACACAACTCATTGACTTCCCAATCTCCTACCCCCCCCCTCCTCCCTTGCCTTGCCTACTTGTGCTGCCCTGCCCTGCCGCAAAGCCTGCTTGCTATACATTGCGCTCTTCCCTGCGGCGACATGATTCTTCATAACCTGGCTCGTCCACCTGCAAACCCAACCACCAGGCTCCTACAAGACCTTTGCGACTGCGCGTCAAAGCAACTTGATCGTTCGGAAAATGCGAGTAAGCTTAAAGGACCGAACAGACATATTCAGTCCTTAATCGGTGTTCGGTATCGCCATCGGCTCCAGCGACCTAGTTTTTCTTCTTGAATTACTCCAATGGCTTCGTGGACAGTCTGCTGAGCTTCTGGGGCCACATTTGCAGCAGACTTATCAAGTCAGCAGGCAAATATCATGTTGTGGGAAATCTCCCTTCCCACTTGGATGCCCTTTCTACGCCACACCTGCCTCACCAGCTACCAGCCTAGATGCCATGAAGACCTCTGATCGAAAGGGAATTACGTAAATGAAAGGTCAGACGGACGAAAGTTCCACGGAATGAAGACGAGAAGAGACATGAGATCAGGAAGAGGAGAGCTAAGAAAGCATTTTCGGAGATGGATCAAGATGAAATGGACGGGATTGTTGAAGAAGCGGAGATTTTTCTCATTTCACTCCTACTACCAGCCTGTGACGATGTCACCGCTCATCAGCTCATCTAAGTACCACCCGAGCTCTTCATCTATGCCAAGGTAAACGCCAATGACCGCAACAGCTGGCCTCTCGGTGCCTCAGTGCAATGGCTCCTTTTTTGTTTTTCTTCAGTCGGACACATGAATATGGTACATGAGACGTCGTTATATCGTCGTCGATTTTTTCCGGGTATTAGGTTTTGGGATTTTTTTCTCTTTCTATTTTGGGTTTCGCTCCTTTTTACTCATTGATCTTGGCCAGGATACTGTACACCGCACATGTCAACATCCCATCCACGGCACAAAGTGACTCTGTTTTGATGGTGAAGGAAACTTACTCGCTGTCCCGGAACAGGTGGAACTCGTCCTCGCCAACCTTGACAGGGGAGCCGCCGAACTGCAGAAGCCGTGTCAGTCTCAAGAGAAAATTTTCACCGCCGTACACAAGTAAGGTCTTTAACCGCCTGCGCCAGCTATTCGTCGTTGTCGTCGTCGTCGTCGTCCTCCTCCTCCTCCTCTCGGGGGTTTCCTTACCGTGGGGATCAGCACGCGGTCGCCAGCCTGCACGCCCATGGGCACACGCTTTCCCTCCTTGTCCAGACCGCCGGGGCCGACAGCCAGAACCTTGGCCTCGTTCAGCTCCTTGACGCTCGACTCGGGCAGGAAGATGCCGGAGGCGGTCTTGGCCTCGGCCTTGATGCGCTGGACCAGGACGCGGTCCAGGAGGGGCACGAGGGACTTGATCGATCGGACAGTGGTGGCCTGCCGAGCAAGAGAATTATGTCAGTCATGGCTGGTGCTGCAGGTTATGGATGGCAGCCTTGGGGTAGGGTCAGAGTTCCTCTGGAGGGGGAGGGGGGGGGCAGTTTGAAATCCATGAGCGCTGAGCGCAGTTCTTTCCTCGACTGGAGATAGGTGCATAGGAATGTGCAGGAGAGAGAAAGGGGGGCATACCATTTTGAAGGTTTATGGGTACTGGTGGGAGGATGCTGAAGAAGACACAATCGACAGTGGGAAACAAAGTGAATTATGGAAGAGAAAAGGATCTCGGCACCTTAAAAGTTGAAGCAATCGGCAGAAACAGATGGAAGAGGTTCTCTCCAGGAAGAAAAAAAAACATGACTAATACGACAGGGATCAGGGGAAAAGACAGAAGCGCTTCTCATTGGACAGATGAAGGATCAAGTCTCCACCGGCATCGTGTAAGTGAATCCAACGGCCCTGGTACATTCGCCGTTGGTACATAGTTACAAGTACAGAACATATTCCGAGCAACAGCAACTCGTCTCGCGAGCATGGAGAAAAAGAAGCTTCACTTGTGTTGATTGATTACGATCATGTATTCTCGTAGACTATTCAAGGGTACACATAGACCCCCCCAAGGCGTGTAAGGACAAAATCGCTGAACGGACGATCCAAAGTCTAACACTCTATCCGCCCACACACGAGGTATGTATGTTCAATGTAAATGCGCTGCTGGGCCATCTATGACCAAACCAAGATATCAAAACCAAACCCCAATCAAAGGATCCTTGAACGCCAATCTGTTTGAATTGATAGTCCTGCACCACCCCCACCAGTACATCTTCTTGCCGTGACCAGTGTAAGACAATCGCAACAATAACTCTTGAAGGCGTGAGCCTGTGCCTCTTCCTCTCTGTTCTTGCATTCCTCGGCCCACTGAACAACACGGACCAGTCTCGTGAAAGGACACCTGCACACCAACCTTTCTGGCTCCTCCACCTTACTTTGAAGATGGTGCAGCCGATGGTGGCTCCAACGTGTGCACATGGTCCTCGGCCTTGATCACCTTGCCGAGCTCTACCTGCCGGCAGATGACTGTGTTGCTCACCCAGTTGTCGTCTAGGATCTCCGTCATCTTGGCCCGCTTCTTCGGATCGATCTCGAGCATCCGTCCAATAATGTGACGGCTCTCCCTCGGTAGCAGCCTGAGAATTCTCCAGGGTCCTCTGATAACTTCCTTAGGTTTCTCGCCTGCGCCGGACGCCCCGGTCGAGCCGGCTGCGGGGTTTTCTGAGGTAGTGTTGGAGCTCTCACGTGGTTTCTCATTCTGGGAATGGGGTCGGTGCTGGTGGCGAGATTTCTCCCCGTCATGCTTTGCCTTCGCCTTGTCATCCTCCCCAATGAAGAAATCGCGAGGTGGGGTGTCGTGCAGAGCACTTGTCGATTTGTTCGGCGGAAGAACCAGCTTCTTGGGATCGTGCCCGGGTGTCGGCTCTGCCGCGAAGAGCTTGTATGAGTTGTCTGTCATTCGTGGGACCTTCCAAGGAAACCGGCGCAGGGTCATGCAGCAGTAAATAATCGCTAGTGACCAGATGTCGACTGCCGTTGGGTCATACTTGCGTTCCTCGTACACCTCGGGCGCGAGATATGGGTCAGAGCCCACGATTCCTGTAGCAAAAGTTCAGCATTCATACAGGGCCAGAGCACCTCGTTTCGTAAGAGCACTACTCACCAGATGCAAGAACCATGTTGTTCTCGAATGGGTACTTAAACACATGTGCACTGCCGAAATCGATGATCTTCATGATGCCATACTCGTTCACCACCACATTGTCGAGCTTGAGGTCCCGATGAGCCAGGCCCATGCTGTGGAGGTAGGTCACGCCGCTCAAAATCTGCAGAAAGCAGCACGAGACCTCTTCTCGCGACATCTTCCCCGTCATGACGATGGCGAACAGATCAAATGGTGCATACTCCATCACCTCAAACCACTTGCCCTTCTCCTGGACAATATCCAGCGTCTCAATAATGTTGCCGTGGTGTAGTGATGATCCAATGCAGTACTCAGCGGTCAGTTTCTTGACGTACTCCTTTTCCGTCTCGTACGAATGGCGAGGTCGGAACTCCTTCACGGCGAAAACGGTGTTGTCCTCGCTCCGCTTCATAAGCCTGACCGACCCACCCGCTCCAGAGCCCAGCACCCTGCCCAGTTTCCCATACTTGGATGTCAGACCATGGTCGTCTCCGAAGGGTATCTGGGTGCTCGCTCTCGAGACAGGTGGCGTCTTATAGCCAGATCTGATGCTCGCAGCTGGAGAGGTGCCCCGCTTCGGTTTGTGGTGGCCCATCTTGAAGAATCTCTTGAGATCCGACATGGAAGCTTGGCGGCTGTGGGTCGTGCCATGGCTATCTTCCTTGTGGAGATCGCTGTTCTTGCCCAGGGCACTGAGCAGCGTAGAGCTTCGCTTGTCCGTGGACGCCCTGGGCAGGCTCAAGGTTGAAGAGCTTGGGGAGACCTTAGATCCCTTTTTGCTGCGCGAGAAGACAAACCGTGGCTCGATAGACCCCTGAGGCTGTCGCTTACTGGCCGAGTACGGGTCATTGGCGTCCCCTGAGGGGGTGAATGGGCGAGTATAGTGAGCCGAGGCCCGGTTGGGGCTCGAATCGCGAGACGCCGGTAACGATCCGGGCCCGAGAGAGAACATGCTTTTTCTGTGATTCTGCTCCGGCGCTCCTAGATGTTCTGGGGTAGGACGCCTCTGGTGAGGCCCATCAGACGCTGGGCGATGCGGCAGGGTTCGACTGGAGGACCTTGGTGACGTGTCTCGCTTGTTGGAGTCCTGCGGCGTCATGACATCGTTTGCCGTGCGCTTCTCCTCCTGTGCGTGTTGTTCAGAGACCTTTGTATCTGATGCGCCGTCCGTGCCGGATGGGGTCAGAGGTGGGGAGTTAACTTCGGGTCCTCGCGGCGCGAGGCGAGGCGATGGGATACTTGTGGAACTCTGCGTCTGCTGCCGGCTCGGGTCTCGCGAGGAATCGTCGTGGGATGGCACCTTAGAGATGATTATCAGCGTCTGCTTGGATTTTGGGAGCCGACGTAGCGGTTCGACAGTGCAGGATGAAAGAAGAGCCATAGCGGTCGGGGGTGAACAAAACGGAAACGCTGGAGGTGGACGATGGCTCCAAGGCGGAACCAAGGCAGGGCTGGCAAGGAGAGGACAGACGGAGTGGGGAGGGAATCAACATACTCTAGAGGCAGGCAAAGAATAGGCCTCGAAAGAGAATATGTTCATCCGCTTCTCTTGTAGTCGGTTGCCCTGTAGAGACTTGGACAGCGCCTTGAGATCCTCGGGTGTAACCTCCCCCACACGGTCATCCTGCGAGGGCGGCGACTGGGACGGGCAGTGCTGGGGATTGATCTCTTGAACAGTAGAATTAAAGCGAACAGTGGGTCCAACGCTGTCATCAGTAGACGTCGGCGCATCACCGGCTTGTTCGGGCGTATTCTGCGAGACATCTGTGGGAGCTGAGGCGACTCATCTGGTCAGTCAGGAAAGGAGGCTTGGAACAGACAGAACATATTGGCACCCGACGCCTTGTGAGAAGAAAAGTAAGAAGGGTTGGTTCGGCGGTACGAGAGAAAGGGGAGGAGGCTGGCGAAGGCTGATTGGGGGTATTGTGGTGGCCACAACACATGTTTGACATGTGGGGTCGCAAGCAAGAAAAGCCGTCGATGCCGAACATGGAGGGGTTAAACGTGCGTGTGTGGCAGTTCTCTCTCTCTCTGCTCACCTTGGGATGGGAGCTGCGAGGTGGGCAGCTCGCCTTGCGCCTCTTGCGAGAGCGCAGCCATGGTGGCCTGATGGTCGCAAAAGTCGAACGAATTGGGTTGTTTGGGTGTGTTGCTATCGGGACAAGAAAACGGCGTTGGTGGGTCGTTGGTGGTGAGGCAGAATTTGGGGGTGAGGTGCAGAAGGCAAGATTGATGACGGGCAGTGGCCGGAACAGAAGGAAAAGTAAACTATGGAACAACCCAGGCCCTGTTCTGAACATGGACTGGACTGCACAAAGATGCAGTCGATGGAAGTGGGGCAGAGAGTCAAGATGCAGTGCTGGGTTTAACCTCATCCTGGTAAATCCGGGCTCGCTAGCACATGTCACTACCCACCCAAACACGGCAGTAAGTGTACATTTTCTCACAGGAATAAGCACCATTAGTCCTACGTAGTACCAGACAGAGTATAATGCCTTGGAGCAGTAGCTGGCTGTGCCAAATGTGACCTGCAGGTGAGACAAGGCATCTCATGCTGCGGAAACCGGCCACGGCCCAGTTGCAACCGGTGGCTCGGGTTTCCTTTTTCTGGCCGTCAATCCTCGAAAGCCTACCCACCTTGTCGTGGGTCAACCCTATCGTGAGTCTTGGCCTGCTGTGTGGTCCTCGGTCGTGGGATCCATCCTGTGCAATGACTTGAGCAGCATATACTGACGACACAGAAAGAAAAGCGTACGGATGACTGATGTCTCGGAGGGGACAGAATGAGAGCTATCAACTCGTAATGAAACTCGTGAGCTTCTCCTAGGAACCATTGTCTGTCTGACTCGGTTCCCCAAACGCCAACTGTGACGTTATTGTTTGTTGCTCTTGTCGTTGGCGTGAACAAGAGGCAAGAGAGCAGCAGTGCAAGCTTGGACTTCCCCCCAAGGTTGGTCATCGGCGAAGCCGGAGGAGCTTACACGTGGTTATTGATATCTCGTGTGTATGGCTGGTTCATTTGCTTCGCTGGAATGTGGGATCGAATTCCCCCAACATCATTTCCTCCCCTTTCTCGGTCATGTCCTCCCTGGTGTGCGTTACTTACTGACTACTTACTTACCTAGGAGAAAATCGACAGGCTGTTTGATGATCCTCCAAGCCACCGAAAGCTTGCCCTCGCACTTTCGTCTACTCGTGTACAATTCACATGATCTGAATGTTTTGCTTCTGAGCGTGAGCTCTGTGGCTGCGATCTACGGCTTTGTCAGGCGATAATCAGCATCATTCATTGAAACCTTATAAACGCTGCCGGCCACGAAAAACACAACTCCGTGCCACTTTCGCTAGCCTAAGGCAATGGTGGCTGTGGTATGAAATGTAAGTAAATAAATGACTAAGTGAAGTAAGCTTACGACTCAAGAGGCTATTTGGGAGAGGAACGAAGGCATCGGATCGGCACCTTGGGAGCGTGACCATCCTGTGGCCGCGACCTGATCACCTCGCTGACGTCGTTGTCTTAAGGAGGACGAGTATGGACAATTGAGAACTTCGTTCCGCGCTGGGATGGCATCGTAACCGGGTTCGGGGAAATCTAACTAACCATCTTACCGCCCGAAGCTGGTGAACTAGGTGCTCGGTTGTCGCCATATGCTCCATGTCATCTAGATTTCCTCCGCCGCATGACTACCAACAAAAGAAGCCACTGATTCCATCTGCCGTATCAACCTCGCCACGGGGCTGAATGCTGTGCTCTGCTTCTGCAGCCGCCCCACGGGTCTCGCTTTCTCGGCCAAACACCGGCCCAGGGGGCTGATCGTGCATTAGGCCTGCGGCTTACGCGAGGCCTGGCCCTGATGCTGGGAAAGGCTCGGTCCGTGACAGCATTATAAAAAATAAAATTCAAAAATGCTGCCACGGTCGGGCTGGCGTTGCGTCACACCTCTTGACACCGCTCTATGATTTTCTGAACACAGCGGCGGCCGCTCAGGACAACAATGCACCCAGTCGCAGGCTAGGAAGCTTGTCGTCTTCACTTGTATGCACTATTGGTACAATCTCGATGATATGTGATGATTGCTCACATGCCTTAAGCCTTGAATCATTTTTTTTGAGGGTCCTGCAATCCCAGATAAACTCCGATCCTGAACGCCAGCCATGTCCTGGAAGTTTCCGCAACCGCAGAGGAAGGGTCTTGCTTCTCTATGCCACAACGTTGATGCCTATCGACCTTGCCTGGTAGATAATCGCCTTGCAGATGCCTTCAAGAGACAGACCAGAGAGCCGCAACTCAGTCTGCTTGATCTTGGCGATCTCGTAGACATGCTTCAGGCTGACGGACCCGGCGGACTCGTGACCTGGCTTCGCGGCGCCTTTCCTCTTGCCCTTTTTCCCTATCGGCGCCTCGGCTGCGTTAAGCAGCAACCATGATGTCTGTGGCGTCCGTACATCGAAGTGGAACGATCGATCAGGCCGGACGGTGACGCGGACGGGTAGCGGTGTGCCTGGGTTGATGTGTGCTGTCCTCGCATTGAATTCCTAGACAACGGCAATCGCCAGTCAGTATTTATGTATGTATGTATGTACCAGCAGGTCAAGCACAATACATTGTCTGTCGTACCTTGCAGAAATCCATCGACTTGATACCCTTACTGCCCAGCGCAGGACCGACAGGCGGACTTGGGCTTGCCTGTCCGGCTCCGACGATGAGCTTAACCAGCTGGTCGACAGCCGCACCACCCCGCGGCTTAGACATTCTGACGGACTCTGTGCGGGCAGCGGTTCTTTTCACAGGTTGCAGCTCTCGTATGTCGTCAGACGGTGTGTGTCCACCTGAGCTGCGGATGTGTGGCGGTTCAGGCGGAAACGGCGGCGGGGGTTAAGAGGCATGCAATTCGCGATCACGATTGGGAGCGGGAAATTTTCATGGGGATCAATCTTCGTCGATGTTTCTCGTCGCGGCGCGGCTGGCAAAAGCGGGAGCAAGCTCTAGGCGCTGCACCAAACAGGTGACAAGGACCCCGACCTCAATGGGTGCTAGGGCTTTTACTAGGGGTCCGTCAACCCGCCCAATGCCTTGGCCGGACGTCCCGGGCTGATGTCAGTGGGGCCCTTAGAGGCACATGCAGTGACGCTCGAGGCTGCTATTGCATAGACAAGGGCCCCTCCATCCAAGCGATTTTCATGTTCTTGCCATCCCCCACGTTCAGGCACTGATCTTCCCAAGGCCAACTCAGACAAGGGCGGTGTGATCACGAGCAGTATCTGAGTCTTTTATTGCACGGTGCTCTGTTCTTATCATCCGTCGAGATCTTGTCTCGGGATTCATATTCATATCATTAAATCTCAGAACTCGTTTCGAAACGCCCAACTTCCTGCCCCTCGTTCCAACCTCGAAAGATCGTGTTCCTTGGACCACCTCCCCCACCCCAAAGATGTTCAAGTGGGCTCAAAAGCAGTGAGTATACATATCCCCAATTTTTCTTGCTGAGGACTTGAGGACGACCTGCAGACTGACAACGATGTCACCAAGGCTGGCCGACGTGGCCGGCACCAAGGAGCCCATCTATGGGCCCTCCGCAATCCGCTCCGTGGCCGAGCAGGCGAAGGATACCCCCTATACCGAGCTGACGAGAGACGATATGAAGTGGTTCAGCATTAATTCGACGAGCGTGGAGACCTTCACCTTCTACTTGATGGCGGACAGCGGCCACGCGGCTTTCGTCCAGGTCATCTATAGTAACGTGGCGTATGGCACCCTTTTTCTTTTCGGCTTCTCCCTTTGTGCTACCTCAGCCCTGGCTCACCCAAAGCTGACCATCAGATGTTTGTGCACAGCAACATCCGTACGACTGTCCAGTTCAACTCTAAGATCTTCTACCCGGAGACTTCCAAGGAACCCCTCTGGTGCACCACGCAGCTCAAGGACGTCGACTTCAGCGAGGACCGGTGCAACTTCTACGCGCAAGACTGCGCCATCGAGCTGTCCGCGGACGGAGAGTCCTATACGATCAAGTCCATGAACGATGCCAAGTCTGTGGTCAACATAACCGTGAGGAAGACGGCCCCAGGGTTTGTCTGCGGCAAAGACGGCAGGACGCTGTACGGCACGGACCTCGAGAACCCGTGGGGGACGATGCGCCATGCCTTCTGGCCACGCTGCGTTGCCGAGGGCACGATCGCCACGCCCGATGGCCCCATAGACTACAAGGGCAAGGCCCTCTTCATCCACGCGCTGCAGGGCATGAAGCCACACCATGCGGCGGCGAAATGGAGCTACGCCAACTTCCAGGGCAAGAATTTGTCTGCGGTGCTGATGGAGTACACGACCCCTCCATCATACGGATCGACCGTGGTCAGCGTGGGTGGGATCGTCAAGGATGGGGAGATCATCTCTGGAGGCTGCGACAACAAGGCCACCCACACCAGGACCAAGCAGGACGACAGTAACTCGTGGCCGGAGCCCGAGGCTGTCAAGTTTGAGTGGAGCGGGACCACCAAGGACGGCAAGCCGGTAGAGGCGGTGATTGAGACGGAGCTGGAGGACAGGCTTGACAGGATCGACGTCATGGCCGAGGTCCCCGGGTTCGTCAAGCAAATCGTTGCTGGAGCCGCCGGCACCAAGCCATATATCTACCAGGTAAGTCTATCTCTGTCGCCTGCCTAACTTCGAATGTGCATTGGGGCTGAGAAATTTGATGTAGTTCATGCCGAGGAATCACAAGGTGACCCTGAAGCTGAAGACTGGAGACGACGAGATCGTGGAGGAAGGTACGCTGTTCAGTGAGGCCACTTTCATCTCGGAATAGAAGAGAAGACGACCAAATGGGTCTCTGATAGAAAGGAAACGATACAATCTCAATATCAACCATGGGAGTCAGTTTTTGGAAAAGACAGGCATGGTACATATACAGGAGATGCACTATGGCGTTGGAGGATGAGGGACTATATTGTATCGAGGGGCATGCTTTGTCTCTCCCTCGACACTAAAGCTGACGTGAGTATATGGCATTGTCTTTGAGTATAGAGACTTTGTAATTCCCAACTCGGTGTAATTTAATAAACCTTTCTTGAGCTTTTCTATGGATAATTTGTGATGTTCGAATGAAATAAACAAAAGAGGTTCACTGAATCCTGCCCAAGTTGGCTCTTGCGTCACTTGCACTGTGACATGCAGTAGAATGCAGCACAAGTGTGCCTCTCCTGTTGTGGTGCATACAGTAGTAGATTTGCTTATCTTATCAGTTTACTACCAACACCAGCTGAGCCCCCGGCCAACCAACCCCTCAGCCCCTCATCCCATCGTAGGCCTCCGCTGTTTACTATGGTTCTTATAATGAATGTTCGTCGTCGTGCTTTCCAGCTTGTGTTCGAGTTTCGAAATAAAATAAAAAACAAAACCCCTCCCTATAGCAAGTGAGCCCATCCCCGTCCCGTCCGGCACCAACGAACTTCAGACTGGTTGTCTGCACAGGCGACTCCAGCCGCCGTTGACTTATTATATTATCATTATAATTTATTATCGCCACTTTTCTTTATCCTATAGTATATCCCACCCCCCCCCCCTCCTCCTGTGGTCCACGGTGCCCACCGGCACCAGTACAGCTAAACCCAGCATGCCTTTCACAACGATCCACCGCCGTGGTGGTGGATATTCTGGTTCCAAGTCCTTCTCTGGCATGATTGCTGGCAAGGCTCTTGGGCTAGGCGGCAAGTCTGGCGCCAAACGGCATCGGTAAGTGTTTACTATGGTTGGTAGACATCCAGGTAACAACCGTCCACAACAAGCTCCGGTCGTGCACGTTCAGGGCAGGGCGAAACAGGCTCCATTAGTTCACGCGTGATGGGAGTCATGAATGCGCGGATGCTGATGACGGATTGCAGGAGGATCATGAGGGATAACATACGAGGGATCAGTATGTTTTCTTGAAATATGCTTACTCGCCAAAGAAAAGAAGAAGAAGAGAAAAAATCATCGAATGTTCACTTGACCGCCCATCGCTAACATCACTTGTGTGTTCTTTTTCCCTTGCCGTGTACAGCTCGCCCTGATATTCGGTAGGTACTTCAACAACAAATACCTTTTTTTCTTTCTTTCTTTCTTTCTTTTTCTTGTCGCCGCTACGACAACCAAATCATTACCACCGTCTCCTCCTACTCTCCTCGTCATCCTCAACACGTCCTCATCCCATCCCCCGCTGTTTTACCCCCACCTTTTATCTCATCCCGCATCCCTCGACCAAACAAAACCGTACGATTCGTGGGCAGATGTTGACAATGGGACCTACCATGCAAACAGGCGTCTTGCACGTCGCGGCGGCGTGAAACGCATCTCCGCTGGCATTTATGACGACGTTCGAGCTGCGCTGAAGGATCGTCTGACGAACGTGCGTATCGCTGCCCTCTTTCAAACACCCCCCCCTCCACAGGTCTTGGCCACCAAGGGCCAGGCAGCCACCCCTATACAGAAACGCCCGCGCTTACAGAGAGAGTCTTTCAGATCCTCCGTGACTGCGTGACCTACGTCGAGCACCGACAGGCCAAAACTGTCACCGTCCACGACGTGAGTCCGGCCCAGAGCACAATCTTTTCTTTTCCTTTCTATTCTTTTCCCTTTCCTTATCCCCCTCCATACATTCCTCCCCTGATATTAGAGTGGTATCCAAGGGCTCCCCCCTCCGGCCCTTTTCCAGGTTCACTAACGTCCTCTTTTCAAAAGGTCCTTCACGCCCTACAGCGCATCGGTCGTCCGGTCTGGGGATTCGACCTCCGCATCTCTAACAACAAAGACGACAGGCCCCGCACTTCTCGCCCTCGCCCTCGCCCTCGAGCTTCCTCTGCCGACCTTGATGACCTTGGCGTTGTGAACTGAGACCCTACTTGACTGCTTGTTTGCCCCCCAGCCCCTCCCTTCCCCTCCTTTCTTGCTTGGCCTTGAGAACTCTCTCAATCGCTGCTTTTTTTTATAAACATCTTTTCCTTCTGGATACCAAAACAATGCTGGGCTGGACCTTTCCCGCTTGTTGCTCTTCTTTGTTGTTTGTTTTTGGCTGTGCCAAATTACATGTTCTGACATGGATGGCTATCTACTTATGGAAGGCGGGCAAGAAGGAAGAGGAGGGGGGGGGGGGCGCAATTCATATGATGATTTACGTGTACTATAATGAATTATGTCTTCTATGATGAAATTTCATATCTACTTCTGACTTACTCGGCTCTGGAGCAGGCAGCCTCTGGACCGGAGGAAATGCCAAGAGGAACCATAGGGGGAGAATTCGACCATGTGATGCGCGTTGATGGCAGGACATTCAAAAAGGTCGAGGACTAAGAACAATATCCATCCTATCACAGGCTCTCATGGGTTGCTTCGTCAGACAAACAAGGCGACATCACAAACGGGGTTCCGAGGCCACAGACAGCCAAGCCAGGAAGAGAATCAGAAACGATGGAGCAATGTGCGAGATTCTCGTCAGGATTAGATGTTGATTAGGTAATGAGCGTTCTACGCGGTGGTATCTGTTTCCTTAACATGATCCAGATCAGTTCCGTCCGTTTCCTCCGTACTGCCAACAAAAAGGGCGTACACGACCGCCATGTCTTGGAAGAATGAGAGAAATGGGGTATCATCCAAACAAAAAAAGAAAAACACGACAAAAAACAATACCCTGTAGCCCGACCCTGCCCAGATGTAGATGGGGGAGATGCAAACGAGTGACCCAGATATCAACTCTGTTCGTTCAGCCATCTCCTCCTTATGCTCTTCTCTTGAAAGAAACGAAAGTGGTATCATCAGAAGCAAGAACAATGCACGCCGGCCAACAAAACATCCATCCCTTGATCATAGTCAGAGATCTGAAAACAAAAACAAACAGTCTCCACCACTGCCGTCACCAAGCTCTCTCACCTGGGTAGACGCTCGTCCCACCCTGGCTCTTCTGACTTCTTCATTCTTCCTCTCTTCCTTTCGTTCTACTCCTTTTCTTTTCTTTTTTCAAGAAAAGAAGAGGGTGAAAAAGGAAAGAAAAAAGAGATGCCCACTCTTTACCTCTTCCTCCTCATGCCATCCCACTCCCCCAAAACCCTCTCCAGCGCCCCAGCAGCCCGCCTCTCGCCGAGCCTCAAAGCCCGGTTGAACATCTCAGGCAGAAACACAGCACTGTTGGCGTGCTCCGCCGCAAACCCAACCTCGGCCTCTCGCCCACACCGGTCCCGCGTGATCCGCACCGCCTCGCGGAGTAGATCAGCGCCCACGCCCTGGCCACGGCAGCCGGTGCGCACCGTCCACGCGCGGAGGACGCCCCGGCCACCGCGGCGGTGGGACTGTGGGTGGTGGCGGTTGCGCCTGCTGCGAGGGGAGGAGGCGGTCGGTGGGCCGGGCTCGAGGCGGAGGACGCAGGCGCCAACAAGTTTGGTGCCGAGGTGGGCGCCGATCACGATGTCCTCGCCGCCGGCCGCTGCATCTGCCGAGACAAAGGAAGAGGGAGAGGTGGTAGCGGCGGCGGTAAGGAAGTCGTCGTCCAGGTCCTCGGCGAGCTGGACGTAGCCAGAAGTAGCGCGATGGATGGCGACGGCGTAGGCAACGACGAAGGCAGCGGCGAGAGCTACCGCGAGGGTGGCACGGGTAGCCCAGGCGAGCCTGTAGGTGAGGGCGAGGGCGAGGGCGAGGCCTGCGAGGAGGAGTGGGTGAGAGGCGAGACTGACGGCTGCGCGAGGGCGCTGCTGGGCGATGGAGTCAGCGATGAGAGCGAGGGCGGCTGTCTTGTCGCCTCGGGTGGAGAGAACGTCGAGGGACAGCGGCGGGATGCTGAGGTCGTCATCCAGGCGTCGGCCGGGCTGGCGGCGGGGCGAGGCAGGTCGCCTGGCGTTGATGGTGGCAGCAGTGGAGGTGGTGGTGGTGAGGATCCTGCCGAGGGGGGAAGGGGAGAGAGCAGGGCCGGCTGAACTGCTGGGGATTGCCAGTGGCTCGAGGAGGGGGGTCGAGACGTTGGACGAGAGGGAGGAGGGCTCGAGAGCGAGATTTGCCCTCAGGAAGTGGAAGAAGGCTGTTTGTTTGAAGAATTGTTAGTGAGATCGGATGCGACTTTTGTTTTTGTTCTCAAGTGAGGTGACGGTTGGATTTCTCGAGCTGGTCACGACCGAGCCTCTGTTGATACATAAAGAGAGCACTCGCGCCTCAGGGAAGGAACGGTCTTGTCGAGATCGACGAAGCCATCGGCAGTTGCCATGCGTGAAGTCCACGCAATTGAATAGGAAGTGACAATGGCCAGTGACCAGCGGCCAGGGCGAGAAGTGCCAAAATACACCGTCGTAAATCGTAAATCATTTGGACCAAAAAAATCCAAACTTACCAGTACTCGTCTTCAGCCCAGGAACGACATCATTGATCCTGTCGGCAATTGAGTTGGGCCCAAGGTGGCAGGCGCTCAGGTCGAGCTCAATATGCGTGCACTGCGCGGAAGAGTAGTACGAGGTCGTCGTCGTCGTCGCAGTGGTGGTCGCCATGGCGGCCTCTGATTGGCGTCGGAGGGAGGGGGGGGGGAGGGCAAGGAAAAACTTAGGGTCCTCGTTCCCCTCTGGCTGTGCTGTGCCGCCCGGAGAAGGTAGCTGGGGTGCTAGCACCTGGGTAGGGTGCCAATGCCAGTTGGTGGTGGGTGTGTAGTCGAGTTAGAGGCGGAAACAGCGTCGCAGTAGTGGGTGGTCGGGATTTTTAGAAGTGTAACCCTCTGCAAGGTGTGCTCTCAAGAGGAACAACAACGACAGAGTTCAAACAAAACAAGAACCGAAGAGACGAAGAACTAGAAGAAGGAGATCCCAAAGAACTAAAAAGTAATAAGAAACGGCCGCCTCCCCAGACTGGATTCAAGGGTTGACGACGTTCGGAATATAAATCTCGAAACTCCTGCAGGATCCAGTCGAGCCTGGAACTCAGTGGAGCCCAGGGGGGATTGGCGACTGGGGTGAGGGACCCGACTTGTGGAAAGGTTTTTTTTCTGACACAGAACCTTTTGTTTTTCCTCTTCCTTTCCTGGGGTGCCTCCTTTCGCCCCTCCTCCACTCTGTTTTATTTGACAAGGCGTTCTTTTCCCTCCTGGATACACAGCTGGCCACTTGTGTCTGTTCCTCTTGTGGTATCCGCCGCGGATGGACCCTCCTCTGGGGTCGGGAGTTTCTGGGTCCAGCCACGCGTCTATCCTCGGGTCAAGGTGCCAAGTAGGTAAAGGTAAAAAGGTTAAGGTGGTAGCAGCATGTATGAAAGAATAGTAATTAGGATTCTGTCAGAGGAGTAGGAATCCTCTTGCGTGCGTGCGTGCGTGCCTTTTCGTCTAGACCAGAATCCTTCCGTTGATTTTTTGTTTCTTGTCTTGGGCGGGTTTGGCAAAGGAGGAAGGAGCCTCGTATTTTTGACAACGACCCTCCTCGGAGAGGGAAGAATCTTAAAAGGAAAAGAGATGCGAAAAGAGCTTGGCTATTCCGGGGCAAGAATGGACGAAAACTAGAGATGATTTCGAAACAAGGAGCCGGTCGGAAATGGATGGCGGGCAGGGCAGGGCACTTGGGCTCATATGTCAGATCCCCTTCCCTCTTGTCTTGTTTGTGCGCGTGCTTTGGGATGATCCGGTCGGTATCAGATATCAGGCTGGTATCGGCCATCCAACACAAAGCCAAGACTTTGACACCCCGGTCAGCTCTGTCTTGGTTCCCCGGTACCTAGGTAGCCAGCCAACGGGATGGGGAGATCGTCCTGCAGTGTCTCTTCAGGAAGATAAGGAGGTTGGAGGAGAGATAATGCAGAGGAACGAAAAAGTGTGACGACAGAGGATGGCTGGGACTGGTCGATGAGTCCGAACTGAACTGGTGTGGTGGGCATGCGGGCTCTCTCTCTCTCGCTCTATCTCTGTCGCTCTTTTATCTGTCTTTGCATGCTTTCCTACGCCGGTGTGCCAGAGAATAAAAGGTGGGTGGGTGTGGTCACATATCTAAAACTAAGAGGACGTCCGTCGTTTCTGCGCCAGCATCATCGTGGAATCCCTTGAACACGCCAGGTCGATTCTGGAAACAAGGCAAGTCCTATTTGAGCACAAGGCGTTGTTCCACACACACACTTACACGATCAAAAGGGAACTGGCGAGGCATCTTGATCCACTGGGCTTTTCTCCGATCACGAGTCCATCATTTCCAAGCCAAGTTTAATGCCTGACTTATCTTTCTTCTCTTCCTCTCACTCTTCCTTACACTCTCCTATCAGGATTCTAACCCCATTATCAGTTCCATACGGTAGGATGATGCGAGGCTCCGGAGAGGTTCGGAAAGAGAGGGGTCGGGAAGGAGCACGAGAAATCTCCTCCCAAGTTGGCGATTGATAAGACGATGCATGTCATACCACAGTAAAAATGTTGAACCAATTGGGTCCTATAGGAAGCCTATTCTGTTACCCCCCCTCCCCCCACCCCCACCCTACCGTGCATGCATGTAGGGGTGGGTGAGGGACGCCGCTGTTTTAGGGTTCAGCATTCCCACCCGAGGATGGGAGCTTCACAGCCATTCATATCCAGACAAGAGGTTTTGCAAGAATCCTTCCGGCCCATTTAGAAGTCTTGATCTCGAACTTGGGAATTTTTTTTTTTGTCATCCTCGTGAACTGATCTACCCTCCCACTCTTTTCTTTTTTTCCATCCTATCATTGCATGTTATCAAGAGGAGGGGGGGTGGGGGGAGGAGGTGTGGGTTTTTTGAATTCATCATCCCATTGCTCCTGTTCTGCACTGTCTCTTTAGCTGGGAATCAGTAGACCCGGGGAGATGGTCATTCCAAAACTCTTAGCATATATAGTATACACTACTGTAGTACTAAGTACTTTAAGTAGTAGTCGTCGGCTTAGTAGCTTGGCTTTTCCTCCGTCCAAACACCCCTGGGTTGTTTTGCAGTTTTGGCTCGTGCCACTGGCAGCCACTGTGGGGGAACAAGAGTCCAGACCATACCCAGGACCATCTCGTTAGTATGGTAAGCAGTGGTAGCGGCAGTCATGCGGGCGATTAAAAGAAAGTAATATGAGAAACCCATCAACCTCATCTGCTAAGAGCTGCTAGTGCGAGCGGACGTGGCGGTAAAGGTCATTTCATCTTTGGTAGCGTAATCAAAGACGCTATGCGCTAGGTTACGCAACGCAACTCACTTGGGGCGCCCGCGCGCTCGCAGCGAAAGTGTCATGTGAGGTTGTGGCAAGTAGGATTTTCCAGTCGGCATATGCGGCTGATATTTCGATACTGTAGGCTTGCAGCAGCCCCGGAGATCGCCTCTCTCTCTCTCTCTCTCTCTCTTTCTTTCTTTCTTTTCCACTCTCTTGTCCTTTTCCTCCCCTGCCATTCTACTTGGAGCAAAACCACTGGTTGGAAAACACACCCCCCCCCACCCTATCGAGGAGAGAGAAAGAGAGCGATCAGCGCTAGTGTTTGGGAGTTCGATGTTTTCTCTCTCTTTCTTGCAGGGTGGACTCTTGACCCAGATGTTTCCACAATCTTGCGCAGGCTCGATAATCTCGTCATCAGGATCCTGGTCCCCTCATTCAGATCATATGTTCTATGTGTTCTGATTTAGTAGTATATTTCCCCAGATCTCTTTCTTCTTTCGTTTTGGTCTTTAATACATATACTCTCGCTCTTCTGTTGTCGATACACGAAGAAAAAATCTGCGACGTAACATCCGCCCTTTTTCAAGGTGCATAGTCCGACGGTTAAAGCCTCCTCCCTGCCGATGCCACCCCGCGTCGGGCCAATAGGCCTGCAACCTTCAGGGTAAGCCTAAGCCGGCGCCGGGCTCGGGTGGGGGACGTGGAGAGAAGAGGAGACAGGAAGGGGGGTTGTGTGCCGTGCATGAAGTTTGAAACAAGAAAGACTCCTGCCTCCAACCATTCAGGGGGGCTGGTCAAACCTGGTCTGTGGGGAGGATTGGGTTTGAGCTGCCCACTCAGGACTCCTGGTTTGTTTGTTTCGCATTGACGGGCTTGTTGATCATTAGGGTTCGTCTCTTTCAGTTCTTCGGTCACAGGGCTCGTTTTTCTGGGGCTTGGGAATCGGGAGATCGAGGCGGTGTGGTGTGATGAGGATAAAGCTTGCGAATGTGATGTTTCCTCCCTCCACTTAACCCCCTCTGTCCGGTTCCGGCAGCGGACTTGCAACCTGTTCTTCCGTCCGTCCATCTGTCTGTCCGTGACGGCGTAGGTGTAACTGCCGGACGATGACACCTTGGTACATGAAGTGCGGACTACAGTATATCCACTTAAGAGACATGGGTTGCTCCCACATGTGATCTACTTGCTTTTCCCTCTGCCTCCGAGGCAATGACATCTGGGATGCGAGGTAGAAGCTCGTGCCCAGGTGACTGCTGCTCAGACCTTCGTAAGAGGAAGCTGCATTGGGCAGAAAATATGCAACTCCTCCTCGTCGATCATGTATTCCATCAATCAGAAAAGACATCCGTATATCGCACATGCCATATCATATATATGATACCATCTAGGTTTCCAAGGACCTCTACATTTGTACCTACCAAAAAAAGGTCTGTTCGTGGAGTAGCCGATGGGTCATCGCGCTGGCATGTTCTTTGCACACCTGACAGACCTTTGCTGGACAGGGCCAACCATAGACAACCAACGATACTTGTTGTACATGTGTGCACAATCTCACAACGTGTACCTAGGTAAGTGTGGATAACTTCGACGTCGGGTGAGCCGTGTGTTCCGGTGTTGTGGGCGTGAGATGGGATGGGACAGCAGAGCAGCAAGCATGTCGAGACAGACCCGGAGCCGGTTGACCCCACACAAGACAACAGATTAAAGATGGATGTGTGTCTGTGTCGTCATCTGAACTGCCCCATCGTTCTCCCAGTGAGTCCTTTTTTGGTAACTGTCAACCTGGAACTGTCTATGTCGCAGGGCCGGAAGTGGATGGTAGAATGCTGTAGCTGATCGTTCGAAGCGACCTTTCATTTGAGCAGCGTGGCGAATATGTAAATCATCGCTTGTCTTTGGGCCATTATCAGGTTTTGCTCGCACGTCTGCCGTTCCATAATTTGATGAGCAGTGCATGACGTCTGACTGAAGAGCGGGTCAGTCCGACTTGAGAGAGCTCCCAGATTCGGATGTGAGAATTGACGGGGAAGCTGCTGTCATAGTTGGTGATCGGCAGCAACCAGAGGGGATTTCTGAAATCAAGCTTGCTGATGTGCTGTGCTGTACATAGTAAGCAATTCACTTTTTACAGCAGGGTGATTCCACGTACACTTTGATTGCATAGCACGTCGTACGAAGATCTGCCAGGATCATCATCAACCATCTCGATACCATATGTCGTATCTTAATCATAAACAGGAATTTAACATGCTTAAGCACTACATGACAGGAGTTTTCGATCGAACTCCTGGTCAGAGTCCTTGGCCCAGTATTTTGTCTTATCGATAAGAGAGCCTCATCCGCTACTATGTACTTTATGTACTAAGTATGGTATGGCAGTCTCAATGGAGTCAGTCCTTCTTTCCCTGGTAATGCCATTCATTTAGTTCTGCCTGCCACTGACATCCCGGCAGCCTGGCCGTAGGGGAATGCTCTACCGTCCCTCTTTTCCGTTCAACCCAGAAAAACAGAAGAGAGGGAAGAATATGCAAGAGGAAAACAGCCAGTCATGGTGGACCATCTCGACAGCCAATGCTTTGGACGACAACCTTCTCAGCTGCACGGTCGTCATCGACGTTCTGGACTCTTTCTGTACGACCATGGAAGGTTGATGGTCTACAAGCCAGGCGCAGGCTTTTCCACAGCGTCCATGGGCTTGAGTCCTAGCCATCCCTTGTCGGATGGTTTCTGATCTCATTCGCGTCCTAATGGGACATACAGGCTGCAGCTTGGCGGGCGAGGCTGGATTCTTGTACCTGTTATGCTATGTCCTCCTCAGCTGGCGAGGACGCAAATCTGCCTCGGTGTCCGCCGCACTGGTCTTGATTGGTCCAGACCTGCATCCTTCTCACCCCCCGCCCTCGATGAAAGTCCTGTCCCATACAATATCGTATGAGCGGCTACGTGGATGAGATAAGCACGTCCAACCATGGCCTAAATCCTTCCCGGAGCGCGGAGGACTTTGACTTGGGCGTAACAAAGCGGGTGGGCTGCGTGGCCCACCTGCACTGGCACTGCGGGCACTTGCTCACTCTCTGTGCGCTCTCTGGGCGCTCTCTGGGCGCCGCTGTACCGCACCGCAGCCGGTGTGGCGCCCTTTCTGAGTCCTACGTAGGACCACCTGCGGGAAAGACGTGCCCACCCCTCTGGTAACCTCCGGTCCACCGTGAGACGTACGGCTGCCTCGTCTGGGCCCCCGAGTCTTATGAAGAGGTCTGGACCAACAGCATAATTCCAACCATTGGGCTTGGTGCTGCTGATGGGTTTGTCGCCACCTCGAAGGAACTCGATCTACAGTACACCATCTGGCCGAGTTGTTGTTGTCGTCGCCGCCGCCGCCTCCTTCTCGCGCGTCCAAAACGGGGTCCCGTCTAAGCGATCGTTTCGAAGTAAAGAGAGAGAGAGAGAACGTGTGTTACTGCGCGCATCCGAGCCTGTTTCCACTTCCGCTTTCGCTCCCGCCTCGAGTCCTGACCTGCACACCACAGATGGGAAGAGAATCTACCATGGACGAGGTCCTTGCGGGCCCGTCCAATAATCGCCATTCACAGCGGGCTACGCAGATGGCCAGCAGCCTCCTGTCCAGGCCGCCGCCCCCATCAAGCTCCCAGTCACCGGGCTCACCATCCTCTCCGTCTGCTCCAAGTGCGCAGAATATTTCCATCTCATGCGTGTGAGTCCAGACTCTCTTCCTCGTCGTTGTCGTCATCGCAAGAGAGGCCTGTCAATGCTCATCATGTCGCAGGACCCGCCAGACCTCCGAGGAGGACTGCTCCTACCAGCGCTTCCTCGCCTGGGTGGCCGTCAGGCGCAACTCAAGCCCTCTCATCAGCTCCAGCGAGAAACTCCAATGCCCTCTCTTCCGGTGCAGGAAGAACTTCCCTGACCACGAGCACATGCTGAAGCACCTGGCCGCGTGCCAACACCTGCCCACCCGCGAATACTGGTGCTACGAGCATTTCCGGGTCGAGACGTTCGACGACATGAAATGCCGCCGCTGCATCGGCCACCCCTCGAGGAGGAGAAAGATGCTGTCCGTGGCCAAGACCTTCTTCTCCACCCTGGGACACAAGTCCCGAAAGGGCGGCTCTGTCTCGATAGCCATCCACGAGGACGTCATGCTGGCCCCTCCGAGCTATCATGAATCACAGGCGCTGAACCTGGACCTGCCCGAGAAGCCGGAGCTATCCTCGACAGACTCCGAGATCCTGGAGATCGACTCGACCGAGGTCACTACGATCATCGACCCTCCTGTCCCCGCCATCAATCCGCAGGACCTGCTGCTTCCCGAGCTGGACTCTGTCCCTCTACAGTCGTCCATGCAATGGCAACCCACGCCTTTCATCTCACACATTAGCTGCTGTGATCTCTCCGCAGCTGCTCCAGCATACGAGAGCCTGTCTGCTGCATGTCCAGCACCACAGTCTTCTTCACAAGCAGCCCAGCAGCCGCACCCTGCGCCGCGTGCCCCTTCGCCCTCAGCACGGAGTAAGAACTTGTCGCCGAGCTCGTCCGTAAGGTCCACGACCAGCACGGTAAGCAACATAAGTTCGATATCAACGTCGTCATCGCTGTGGAGTGCTCCCTCGACTGCGTGGTCTGGCCTGGAGACCAACTTCACATCGGCATCCGTGGACCTCTTGAGCCCCATGGACATCTCTCATGGCGGTAGTGCCATCTTTGATGAAGACTGCACCGATGGCTGCCCGCCATCCAACTCCCTTCATACCATCTCAGAGCTTCCGGCCGACATCCCACCTTTGTGTGAGCTGCCATCCGATGGACTGGGCCTGGGCCTGGGCCTCCAGGATCCGCTCTTCGCCTTTGATGCAGGCTTGACATCTGCCGACGCTTCTTATCCAGCCGCATTCACTCTTGATGAGGACGACCACAAGCCACTCGCTGTGCGACCGCCACCACCCCCAAGCTTTGCACAGCTGGCGGCACCCCAATCCGAGGCCAAGTCTCTCGTTGCTGCTGCATGGGATGCATTACAGGAGCACATCATCTCCTCCCAGGCAAAGATCAAGGATCTGAAGAACTCCCTCGCTGTTCAGTTCGGTATGCTGTCGTGCAGCACCATCGCACACAAAGGCCTCGCGTCTCTGCGAAGCATCCTGGACGGCCGCCCTCTGACCTCACCGATTGATACGCTCTCCCTGATCCACATCATCTACAGCCTCTCCCTCGTCGTGTATGGGACCAGTGCCGCCGGGCGATCTAGCGAACTGTTTGCCCAGTCTCTCATCTACTCGGCATGGTTCACACCCACCGATCGGACACAATTTCGACAGGTAGCCAAAGCCATATGGCAGCCAGGCGATATGACCGACCAGCAACTGAGCCAGCTTATCCGTGATCAATCCTCTCATCTTCAACGTTCCCCCAGCAACAAAGGCAAGGGCCGTGCAACTGTAGGAGATGAAGAATTGACCAAAGAAGCGGACCCTTTGATCTCAGTTGCGCAGAATTTTCTCGACGGTAACTACCTTCCCCTTCTTCCAATGAAGATCTCCCGTTTTTTGCTCTCGGGATAAGCACGTACTGATGTGTCTCATATAGAACTTGAGATGGGTGCGATATTAAGCTCCTCGTTTGAGGCTCGTGCCTCCGAATTACGTGGGAAACACGCCCAGGCCGAAGACAAGAGTACCCATGCCGTCCACGTCGACGCTATTATGAACGTGTTAACAGTCCTCGTAAACCGCTTTCATGATGTGGATGGCTTGATTGCACAACTGAGCAAAGTGAACCAGAACATCACCAACGGGCTTGTACGCTCAACGCGGCGATTTGAGTTGGAAGCGCTACAGGCCGGACAGGTAAGCGCCCCCCTCCCCTCCTTTCCCACCTCTCCTTAAGGCCGAGAACAAGAGCAACCTGGGACTAATTTGTCTGAACAGAAATGTATTGTCGCCTCCAAGTACTTTGATAGTTATGCCCCTCTCGTCCGTAGGCTCTGTGAGCCGATCTACGAGTTGGATGGCGGGCCAGGCACCTCACGGCGAAAGGATTACCATGCCCTCGGCATCTCGTTCAGCGAAGCACTCATTGCAGATCTGGAGGCCGATCCGCTCGATGACGAGGTCGTGTCGGCCATCGGCTCTGACCATGATGCTCTCCTCGAGCTACTGACGCCGCCGATGACTGACGACCTCATGGACATGGACATCGAACTGCAGCCTCTCCTGGACCTGGACTGGAGTGATCTGCATGTGCCGTCCACATCTACAGGCCGCACAGTCGAGGATCTGACGCCGACGACAGACAAAACAGCTGCTACGTGGCCAGATCTGAGTAGCTCCGCAAGCAGTCCCTCGTCGAAGAACGCCACGCAGACACAGACACAGACACAGACCCAGACTCCAGAGACCACCTCGCCTGCATCCCCGCCACAGCAGCAACAGCAGCAGGCCCAGCAGACGAAGGTGGAGGCCAATGCGTGCTGCGAGACGTGTGGGTACCGGCCCAAGGGCGACCCGCGGTGGTTCCACGGCAGCATGGCGAAACACAAGAGGCTGCAGCACTCGACCGAACCGCCGAAGTTGTACAAGTGCAATTTCCCCGGGTGCACGAGCCAGTACAAGAACCGGCCGGACAACCTGAGACAGCACCAGATTGAGAAGAATCACTTTGTGGATGGCGACCAAGGGGCGACCAACCCGCGGCCCAACAAACGGAAGAAGATGGCCTGAAGAATAACAACGACAACAACAGCAACAACAACAACAACAACAACAGTAACAAGGAGATTGGGCCTCTCATAATCATCTTCTCTCTCCTTCTCCCTCCTCCTTCTTTGAGGATGTGTTATATTACGTACGGGACACACTGGTTTTATACGGCTGGCATTTGATTTTATTTGGGATAATGATACCACTGCAGCATAGTTTGAGGCGTACTCGGGCGCAGATATTTTACTACTCAGTCCCTGGATAAAAGTGGAAGGGAATAATGAGGATGTGCCCAGCAGCAACATGAGAATTCGGGCACAGCATTTCAAGGATTAGACTGCCTTGCTTAATGAATAAACAAATACATGATGAATTACAATCCTTGTTGAGATCTAAATGAAGATGAGAGAAGCATGAAAACATGAGGTTTTTGATGGTTTAGGTTGTTTTTTCTCTTCCCCCGCCTTTCAGAGGATAGTGTTGTACTACTTACAATACGGCGGCTGGTGGGGGGGCGGTGGGCCAATTCTCCAGCGTGTCCATCTATTGTGTACAGTGAGAAAGTACTCCTGTAATAGCGCCACTCAGGCTTGGCCTGACCTGCCTCGCCTCCGCCTGAGTCCCAAAGTGCAGGGTCATCCCTTCCCTCCCACGATGCCCAGCCGACAATCGAACCACTCTTGCCCTTGATTAAGCGATACCCGAGCAATACCAGCAGCGCAAGGTGAAAGCATTTGGCAATCCATACTTACTCACTTGCTTGTTAGTGATTCTTGAAGTCGCTGCTGTTTGAAAGCCATTTGTCGAGAAGCTCCAGAGCCAGAGGGTCTGATCTTTCTGCTTCTGCTGTCTTTGGTGCTTGGCCCTGGCCCTCGCTCCTCCCTTCCCTGAATCAACTTCGAACACACTTGGGAAGAAAAAGAAGAAAGAAAAACGAGGCAAGCTGCAACTCGAAACCCATCAAGACTTATATTCTCGTCAGCACACTGAGAGTAGAGAAAGGAAAGAAAGAGATTAAAAAGAAAGAAAAAAACAAGTGCTTCTTTTTCTTCATCTTTCCAACATGACATCTGACACACCATCCTCCTCTCTCCCACGCATTTGCGTGCTGGGCTCCCTCAATATCGACCTCGTCTCGTACGTGCCTCACCACCCGGAACCAGGCGAGACCCTCACCTCCAACTCCTTTGCTGTATCCCCCGGCGGCAAGGTAAGTACTAGTTGTCCCACATCCTCTCCCTAATACATCCCACCCGTTCAGTTGTTGTGGATACTTCTTTACTGACCTCACCACAAAACCAACCAGGGCGCAAACCAAGCCGTAGCCTGCGCAAAACTCTCTCGGTCTCGTCCACCCACGGGATCTTCCTCAGGCGACGATGACCCCCCTCACTCAACAGGGGCGACGGCCGAGGTGGCCATGGTAGGCGCAGTCGGCGCCGACACCTACGGCACGCTCCTCCAGAGCAACCTCCGCGCCCACGGCGTCGACGTCAGCGGTGTGGCGGCCCCGTCTACCCTCAAGACAGGCATAGCCATCATCATTGTCGACGAGCCCACGGGCCAGAACCGTATCGTGCTGAGCCCGGAGGCGAACCATCTGGGCGTAAGCCCTGCTGATTTCGACCGCGTCATCGCGCCTCGTGTGTTTGGCGGTCCGGGCGAGGCCGGCAGCAGTGCTGTCGGCAGGCGGCCTGACCTGCTGATCATGCAGCTCGAGGTCCCCTTGCAGACGGTCCTGCTCGCCCTCGAGGCCGCGCGGCGGCAGGGCGTCTCGGTCCTGCTGAACCCTGCGCCCGCGGTGCCTCTCCCCGAGGATGCGTATGCGGGTCTCGCCCACCTGGTCGTCAACGAGACCGAGGCGTCGATCCTGTCTGGCCTGCCTGTGGGGAAGCTTGACACCGAGGAAGGGTGTGCCGAGGTGGCGGGCTGGTTTGTGAGGCGTGGGGTGCGTGCGGTGGTGATTACGCTCGGGGGCAGAGGCGTGTATTTCCGGGATGGGAACAAGGAGGAGGGTGGCGGGAAGGAGGGCTTGGTGCCTGCTGAGGAGGTTCGGGAGGTGGTGGACACTACGGCTGCCGGGGACACGTTTGTGGGACAGTATGCACTGGAGGTAGTGAGTGGTAATGGTGGCAGTAGCAAATTTGATGTGGAGGCGGCGGTGAGAAAGGCAAACAGGGCGGCGGCGAGGACGGTGGAAAGGAAGGGGGCGCAGGACAGTATTCCCTGGAGAGATGAGTTGGTTTGAGAGAGGGCGGTGTTTACTTAAAGTACGCTTTCACACCCAAAAAAAGACAGAGCGACAGGCAGATATGAATCCAGCTTGTTATGATGGAGAGGGAAAGATTTTCACCCTAATATGTACACTCATCACGAACATGAACACGAACATGAACAATCAAAAGACTCACAACATATACCGGAACCCTTCACTCGCCACATCACCCCTGCTCCTGCTCCTCCTCCTTCTCCCCCTACTCCCACCCACCAAGCCCTCCGCCTCTCCTTCATCACCGTCCTCCTCCTGCTTCTCATCCTTCTTGTCCAACCGCCTGTTCGCCTTCGCAAGATACCAACGCAACCCCACCGCCAGCACCGCCACCCCAACCATACACCCGGCACAGATTCCCATCCCCCTCTCGAACCAAGGCGCGTCCGCCGCAGGGTACAGCCTCGTGCCCACGAGCGGGCCAAACTGCCCAACGGCCTGCATCAGCGCAAACCCGCCACCTTTTCCATGGCCCTTGCCGCCATTGTTCACGTTCCACGCAATGGTGAGCACGACGACGCAGAAGAGGCCTGCCCCGGCAGGGTAGACGGCCAGGTACCGAGCCATGTTCAGCATACCTCCGCCGTCTCCACCACCAGCACCACCAAGCCAGCGAGCCGCGGCCAGAAATCCATAGCCCAGGGCAGAGATCAGAGCCGCGACGGCGATGAGGTACGCACGGCTGCGAAGAGCATCGGAGATGGCGGCGGCGGCTAGCACGGCCAGGAAAGAGACGAGGTGCGGCGGGGCGGCGAGGGCCTGGGCGGCGAGCGGGGTGTGGCCCATCTGGGTGAGGATGCTGGGCAGGAAGACGGGGAGGGAGGCGTAGGCCACGTTGGTGAGGAAGAGGATGGCTGCTGTGGCCCAGGGGATGGGGTCGAGGAGGATGGTGAAGAGGGCCTGGCAGCATCGTGTCATTGCGTCTGCGTACATGTCGTCGTCGTCGTCGTCGTCGTCTTCCTCGTTGTCGTGGCTGTTGTTGCGCTCCTCGTGCTCCTCGCCCTTTCTCTTCCTGCTGTACGTGCCTTCATGGTCTTGGTGCTGGTGCTGGTGCTGCTGGGTTTCGCCACTGCCTGGGGTGAGAAGACGCTGGCGTGCGATGAGCTTCTCCCTCCTCGTGAGGTACGAGGCTTGCTCGGGCGAGTCTGGGATGATCCTCCACGCCAGCGTGGCCACCACGACAGCTGGGAATCCCTCGATGAGGAAAAGCAGCCTCCACGGAGCGATGGGACCGTTCTCTCCGAGTTTCAGGATCAGCCAGGCCAGGGACGAGGCGAACGTCGTAGCCAGCGGTGCGGCTTTTGTCAAATTTCAGAGAGTCAGCCTTTGTTTCTCTTCTCCTGTCTCTCTCTCACACTCACTCACACACACACACACACACACACACACACTTACCAGAGATAAAGACTGCCGTCCGAAGCGCCAGCTCCTCCCTTCTGAAGAAGAAACTCAGGTAGATGGGGATCCCCGTGAACCCAGCCTCCCCGATGCCCAGCAGGAATCGCAGCCCAGCCAGCCACGTATAGGATGACACCACCGCCTGCAACGACGCCACCACCCCCCACGACAGCACCACCGCCGACACGTATGCGTGAGCTGGAACGCGGCCCCAGAGGAGGGACAGCCACTCGAAACCAATGTAGGCCACGTAGAAGGCCGTCAGGGCTTGTTCATAGTAAGAGGAGGAGGAGGAGGCCTGCATTGGGTCGGTCTTTTGGAGAAGGTCCTCATTCATTCCTGCCACGAATGCGTTGCCAATGTCTAATGAATAGTCGTCAGTTAATACTTATTTTCCCCCTTCGTGGCTAGCTAAGCTTTTAGTGCTCTCAATAGTCTCGAGACTCTGTGTGAGGACCCAAGGAAATAGTCCCTCCGCCACATGGGCCACGAAGGATTCGGACCCCGTCCTCTCTCGGTCCATCAAAACCAAAGTAAACAGAGGAATAGAGAAAGAGAAAGAAGAAGAAGAAAAAAGGAGAAGGAAAAGTACTTACTCGACCGGTCTAGGAAGCTCAACAGATACAGCAGCGCAACAAAAAGAACCAACCGCCGATCAAACTTCCTCACTACAGCCCGCTCCTCCTCAGCAGTATAGACAATCCAACCATCCCCAGCATCGTATCTAACACTTTCAACGCTATCATCATCATCGTTATCATCATAGTCGTCGTCGTCTTCGTAGTGTTGTTGGTGGTGGCGATGATGATGGTGGCGGTAATCCCCTCCCAGGCCTCGCCCCCCACGACCAACACCCTCGCGCAGCTCGTAGACCTCACTCTGCCCATCTCTCAGGAGCGGGTCGACCAAGACGTTATCATCTTCATCCTCGTCCTCGCCCTCACCTCCACCGTCCTCCTCGTTGCTGCTGTCCGGCGTGAGATGGATAGTCCCTGGCGACGTCGAGTCCTCCTCCCCGCTGGCTGCGAGGTCCCTTATGGCCGCCAGCCGACTGCTCTCTGCCTCGCCCATCCCTTTTTTTTATTTTTGCTTTCTTCTCTCCTCTTGGCCTCTTTCCCTTTTCTAAATCTTCGATTCAAGGAAAAAGCAAAAGAGGGGAAGGCGGAAAGGGGTTTTCAGGAGGAGAGGACAACCGCCCGCCGTGCGTCGTCTCGACTTGGGCCGGGGAATACGCCAGAGAGGACAAACGAAAGGGATTGCTTCTGACGAGCGTAAAGGAGTAGAAGAATGAGGAGGCAAGAAAATCTAGATGAGATATCCCAAATTGGGACTGGCCATGACTGGACTGGCCCAGGTGCTGGTGGTAATTGTTGTTGTAAGTACTACGGTAATACTGTATATGCAGGGGGTAGTGGTGGGATCCAGTCCTAAAAGGGCCCCTCTGTCCCGTCTTCCCCATCAACCGAGACCGATCGACCGACCGCCTTTCTATGCCTCTCACACTCTCTCTTTCTCTCTCTCTCTCTCACACTTCTCACTCCTCACTCTCACCCGCTCTCACTCACACCTGCGGCTGAGATAACCAAAGGGGGTAAGGAGGAATCAAGTGGCGTCAAGACACGTCTCTATTATTTATGCAAGTGTAATGATATCAGTTCTACCATAATGAACGCCCTTTTATGTTTTTCCCCCGCCACTTGGCTGTTTAGATTAATTAGGGCCATCAACAGGAAACGTAATCAGTAGCAACGTTGCGACTTGACACACCGCCCATTGTCGTGTGTACATTATTCTTCAATTCTATTCTACAGTGGTGTGGTGCATGTTTGTGCTGAATTCCACGTCTTCACTTGAGAAAACTAAGAGTCACCGATAGAGCGAGAGCAAGACAATTGTGGAGGTTTTGGAAAAAGAATCAGGTCAGGCGACCGCGACGGTATCGTCTAGATTGTCTTTTTTGTTTCTTATATGAGTCAAGAAAATGGTACAGGGCAATGGAAGTAAAGGCCCTCATGATCGAGGCGTTTGTCCGCAATGCCATTTGATGTGAAAATCAAATGCAACCAACCCCAAAACTTGCTGTCCCCCAACACAGAGACACCCCCTCCCCCTCATTGGTATCTTTCACTGTTCCTCCCTTTCCTTTCCCCTGGTTTGAATGTACAGAAGTTTCGTGACAGTTTGCTCATGATAGCCTCTAACTGTACACTAGTTTTTTTTTTGAACTCCTCGTCCCCTTGTTTTATTTCCTTGTTGCCTCCCCACGCGCGGCCAACTGTCATGCCAACCTCGTCATCGCCTGTTTAAAAAATAGGATATTAAAAAGCAATTTCCCTCCGGCTGCCAGGACCAAAATCGCCCCCAACAATATATGGGACTGGTCCTCTACAGGCAGCTGTCGGCTATGTCAAAATAAAAGCTAGATGTGGTTGACCAACCCATCGAGACGAAGGTTAAAACAATATGTAACACCACATGATAACCGAGTCCCACGGCGCGCGCGCCCAAGGTCCTTGCTTCGTGACTCGATGGGTCCACACCGGTAACATGCTGCGCGCTGAAGCGGATCAGAAGGGTATCGTAATGTGTGAACGAGTAACAAAAATGAAAATGCCGTCATGTGCATGTGATGCAATAAACAGTATGCGTTGATGTCCTGTCCCGTCCTCGCTTTCTCCCAGATCAGTTCCATCCAAGCGAGTTCTCCGCCGCGACAGGAGCAGAGATGTAGGCTGTGCGGCCCGAGTTGTTCATGTTGCTCCTGCCACTGTTCTGGCTGTCACGCCCGCCTGCTGCACCGCCGCCGTTGCCAGAGACAGCTCCGTAGTTGGAAAACTCACGGCTCATGAGCGCACCGCCCATCAGGGCAGGGCTGCCCGTCTGGCGCATCGATGGGTTCGAGAGGGAGCTGGATCGGGTACGCGCAAGTCTCTTTCTCTTGTACCGACGGGCAATGAGGAACATGGCACCACCGTAGGCGCCAGCCAGTGCGCAGGCTCCGACGGCAATGCCCACCGTCTTGGCCTTCTGGTTGGAAGACGTGCTGGACGCCGAGGTGTTGGCAAAGGTACCACCGTCGCTGCCGCTGCCCGAGGAGGATCCGGTGCTGCCAGATCCATCAGACGATCCCGTGGAGCCCGAGTCACCCACGCCATCGCCGAGATAGATGCCGATGGCCGAGTTGATCTGCTGCGAGATGTTGTACAGAAGAGGTTGCTGCGTGTCTTGGTACAGCCTGGCGGATGGGATCTTGATGTCCAGAGCAAGAGTGCTGACAAGAGTGGTAGGGTACGTGCAGATGGCAAGGGTTGTGATGTAGCCATACGCGTCCTGAGTGTCGAGCGGCTCGAGTCTCCGGATCTGAACAAGAGACGTGTTGGTGATCTGGCCCTCGAAGAGTAGCAGCTCAGGCACGCCCTGGAGCAGCTGAGCGGCGGACTTGGAGTGCGTCGCCACGAACTCGTAGTTCAAGGGCTCCTTGAAAGCAATCTGGATCTCCTCGGTCCCCTCAGGGATCGGTGAGGTCCCGCTGTTGGGAGTAATGGCCTTTGGCAGCGTTGTCGAGACGGTTGACGTAGAAGTTGCGGTGGTTCCGGTGACCGAGCTTGTGGTGGGCGCAACAATGATTGTCGTGGGCAGCCAAGAGGCTGACGAATCTGTGATGGTGGAGGTGGGCAGCAGGCTGGTGCCGAAGCTTTGCGACGACGATGTAGTAGTGACCGCCACAACGGTCGACGTGGGAGTGGTCTCCGTCGCCGATGTCGTGTCACTGGGTGACAGGGTCACGGTCGTGGGCAGGCTCGTCGTCGAGGTTCCGAGCTCGGTAGCGCTTGCAGTGTCAGTGCTGTTGATCACCGAGACGTCCGTGCCGGTTGCGCTTGCGGAGCTTGTCAACGAATTGCTGCCACTCGGACCCGTGCTCGAAGTAATCGTGCCACCAGTGCCCGTAGCAGAGGCCGACTGGCTAGCGGATCCAGAGGGTCCAAGGGACGTACTGATCCCAGTCACGAAGCCTGTGCTCGAAAGGCCGGCCGATCCGGATCCAGTAACGGTTCCAGTAGCACTTCCGGTGGTAGTACCAGTGGCAGTTCCGGTGGCAGTACCGGTGGCAGTACCAGTGGCAGTTCCGGTGGCAGTACCAGTGGCAGTCCCGGTGGCAGTGCTGGTAGCCGTACCTGTAGCCGTGCCTGTAGCCGTGCCTGTAGCTGTTCCAGTCGCAGAAGCACTTCCGGTGGCTGTGCCGGTGGCGGCCGTCGAGCCAGAAAATACGACACCGCTTGATGAGGTACCACCTGTTGCGGTCAGAACACCGGACGTCAAGCTGCCAACGATGGAGCTCAGGGGATTCGTTGCTGTCGCCGAGCCCGTGCCCGAGGAGCCAATCGAGAGACCAATGCTTAGGCCACCTGTTGAAGACGCGGCGGAAACTGAGCCGCTGCCTGTCACTGTTGCAGAAGCAGAAGCACTTGAAGTGTCCTCTGAGCTTGTAGTGGTGGCCGTCTCGGTCGCAGAAACACCTGGGCTCGAGGTCTCAGTGGCAGTAGATGAATCCACAACTGAGTCGCTCGTTGTTGCAGAGGAAGCGACGGACGCCGAACCTGTAATGGTTGCTGTGGCAGAAGTGCTAGTGTTGTCATCGGTCGGGGCAGCGGTGGAAGACTGAGTCATCACATCTGTTGCCGAAGCCGAAGTACCGGAAATGGTCGCAGTGTCACTAATAGATGCTGTAGTCTGATCGGTGGTGGCAGAAGTCGAGGCGATGGCGGTGCCAGTGGTCGTGGTCGGCGCAAGAATGCTGGAAATATCGGATGCTGCACTGCTTAAAACGCTGCTAACACCAGACAGCACACTGGTCAAGCCCAGGCCCGCGGAGGAGGAGACAGTCGCAGCCGCCGAGGTCGTGGCATCAGTGCTCGCTGCCGCACTGCTCTCGGCAGATGAGCTGATGACCGCCGTGGTTGGGAACAGGATGACAGATCCTGCCGAAGACGATGTAGTGGCGGCAGTGGTGGTGTCAACGATCGACGAGGCGGATGCGGCCGTCACCTGCGTACCAGAGGTGGTTGCAGTAGCAGCGGTAGCGGAATCGACGCTCGAGGCTGAAGCCTGGCTCGTCGTAGCCTGTGTTGCACTCTGCGACGCCTCGACGCTGGCAGAGGTGGCTGCTGAAGTGCTGCTGTCGACATCGGTAGCGGAGGTGGCTGCAGAGGAAGTGCTACTGTCAACATCGGTAGCAGAGGTGGCTGCCGAAGAGGAAGTGCTGCTATCGACATCGGTGGAAGAGGCGGCTGTCGAAGCGGAAGTGCTGCTATCGACATCGGTGGAAGAGGCGGCTGTCGAAGCGGAAGTGCTGCTATCAACATCGGTGGACGAGGTGGCTGCCAAAGAGGAACTGCTGCTGCTATCGACGTCGGTGGAAGAGGCGGCTACCGAAGTAGAAGAGGTGCTGCTGTCAACATCGGTGGAGGAACTGACTGCTGAAGAAGAGGAAGTGCTGCTGTCGGCAATGGTAGAGCTACTACTTGCTGCTGCTGCTGCTGCAGCAGCTGACGACGAGGACGATTCCGGTTCGCTGGAGCTCGCAGCCGCTGGTGAAGGAGAAGAGGCAAATGTCCCAATGGAGCTATCGGTATCGGGTAGGGACTGGGATAGGGAAGATCCTCCCCCAAGGCTCACTCCAAGGCTCGCTCCAAGGCTGGTCGTGAGATCCGCCAGTGACCGGGTGGTCAACGTCGAGGGGTCCAGAGTCGTGGTGTCAACAGTGGAAGACGAAGAGGCAACCGAAGACGTGAAACTCGTGGTAGCAGTTACGTTTGGGAATGACCTTTTCACCTCGCGAGGAAAATATATCCTCGGTTTGGCCACTGGCTCTGCGCTGGCGAGCGTCGAGACGGCCACCAGCGCAGTAACCAGAAGCGACTTTGTCTGCATCCTCCCGTGACTATGGCCAATTCATCCGTGGCAGTGTCTGTTTGAAATGATTGCCTGTTGGAATTAGAAGCCAAAAAGATGAGCGAAAAGAATTCGTTGTTTTTTTTGTCGTTTTTTTGTTCTTTTTGTAGCTGCTCCCGACAAATCGTCAGTGTCCGGACGGGTTGAGGGCGGCCACTTTAGCGATGAGAGAACTCACTGTCAGGAATGAGACAGTAACGAATGTACTTGACAAATATTGCCAACGAGTGTAATCTACATAAAAGAAGAGTCAGTACAGACCATCCTGCCTCACCAGGAAGAAAACCCAGTCGCTTCGGATCCACGAGGGCACCGTGGCATGGACGAAAAGGGGGAGAGACCAAGAGGAGAGGAGGTGGTGAGGGAAACCGTCGGAGAGAAGCACTGACAGTTCTATGAACCGGGACAATGTGTTGAGAAAATATCAACGTCGAGATAAAGAAAAATCAACGCTGAATGAGGTGGTGTCAAAATGAGCGACGTGACGAGAGACCCGTCAGAATAGGTTGGGATGGGATAATCACAACGCAGCGACGGCGAGGTGATTTAGGTGAGAGAGAGAGGACGAGGTGCGTTTGAGGGTCGTGTTGGTCTCGAGAATCAGTCGAGGGCCGACATTACATTGGGCGGAGGACCGTGGGTGTGTAATTTCGGAAAAGGGGGGCCTAGTTGGATTTTGGCTCGGCCTTTTGGGCGGGCTAGCTTGGCTGCTGGGGCTACGTCTGCAGATTTGGCACGGTGGAGATCCGCACGGGGAGATCAAGATGATATCTCTCGTTTAGCCTCGAGATCGTCGTGAGTCGAACGTTTCGAGCGGCCGTTGGAGACGAAGAGAGAGCCAAAACGATTCGACGACGTCGCTGGTGGTACAAGAGAACTTATTGCTCCGCTGTCCAGTCGTGTGGAAGACCTCACGTCCGGGTTGGGAGGCGGAGGAGGAGGAGGGGGGAAAGAGGAAGGCGAGGAGGTAGGGAGGGCCGAGGGAAAGACAAGGAGGCAGGGGGAGGAAAAGAGAGAGAAAAGAGAAAGAGGAGACAGAGGCGAGTAGTGAAGCCAAGTCAGGGCGGGACACGAACAAATTACAATGGACAGGGAGTAGGGATCAGGAACCTGGAGCGGCGAGAAGTCGGGACGGGGGTTGAAGGAAGGAGCGAAGGAAACCATGGGCACAAAAGAAAGGACGCCGGGCCAGGGCTGGACCAGGGTGAAGAGTTGATTGGAGGGATTGACAGAAAACGGAAGGAGAAACACACCTCGAAGGGAAGGGGGGGCCATAGAGGAGGACGACGACGGTGTGGACTGCTGATCCCATCTCGTTAGCCGGCACCCTTGTCTCTGACTGCATGAAGCCAGGGGGACAAATCTATATCCTCCGGTACCTGCCTAGATGCCTGGATCCTAGTGTACATCTCCAGTAGCTCCTGATAGAGGAAAGGGCCCAAGGTGCTTTGTAGACTCCTCCTGCTTGATGTTCTTTCTTCCTCCGGCCCTCCATTGAGCAGTCGGAGAGCGCAGGAAGGCAAGAGACAGAGAGAGAAAGAGACAAGAGGAAAGGATGGCCCTGCCCATGTGTGTTGTGTGCCCTGTCTGCGCCCCTACCCCCAACTCGCACAAAAAGAGAGCAAAATGAGGAGACGGTGGGTAGGCAGAGTTGCAGTGCAGTGCAGCAGCAGCATGCGGCAGTGCAGAGTTGCAATGCACCCATCCACCACGAGAATGGTAAGCTGTCGTGTTGGTGGCAGACACGCACGCACGCACACAAAAGACCCGCCCAGAGATGAACCGTCCATGGTGCTTACAGCGGCAGCACAGCTGGATACGGCTGTGCTGGGGTGCGCACGTAATCATAGCTCGTACCCTCTTTCTTTTCTTCTCCGTTGTTGGAGTGGAGAGGAGGGCCCGACTCCCCTTCCTCTCCCTCTCTCTCTCTCTCTCTCTCTCTTTCCAAATCTGGCAGCGGAGACCAAAGGTGGGCGTGACAGAGCCAAAAGAGCACCACCACCACAAAGGGTGAGCAAGAGAAGCTCTATATTTGGCACCCACGTTAAAATGACGAGACGGGTGGCTGTCCAGATGGAGCCGTTAGTGAGCGTTCGTTAGCTCCGTGGTCGTTCTATCTTAGTCACAAGTGACAATCCTGCCTGGCCCATTCTGACGGCCTTGTGCCGTGCCTGTCTCTGAACAATGGGGGCGGGCGGGACAAAGAAGGACGCTGGGCTGGACAATAAGGCTCTGGCCTGGCGTTGCCGTGCTGAGCCCAAAGGGACGGTGAACTATGGCCATGCTAATTAGGCCCTAGTCAACGGTCCGGGGCGGGCTAGAGTCGGGGCCATGCAGTCTTTGAGCTCTCAAAATTAGCCTCTGACAGTGGCACCTCACACTTGGCACCCTATGGAGAGACAAAGAGAAGAGAGGTCGACCTGACTGCTACCATAGTAATCAAGACGCAAGAAAATTAAAACAGGCTATTGATGTGGCTTGCTCCCATTATGGTCATCATCGTCATTGCCGTTCCCATAAACTATTGTTGGCTTTTTGACTTTGTGATGTTGAACCATAGAATGCCGTACAAGTTACTGTGTGCATTATACCATAGTCCGCGCAGAGTTGCCTCGAGAAGCCGAGAAGACCAGAGCCTGGAACCAAAACAAGGACAACCCTTTTGCCCGTTTCTTGACTCTGGCCCTCCGTTTCAAAAGGCTATTTCCCAGATCGTACCTGATTGACAGCTTTGCGTCAGGCGCCGCGTTTCTTGGACCCAGCAGCCGGGCAGCATTTTATGGGCCCGACGGGTAGCGGCCACGAGAACCCCACCGAGCTTTCGTGCTGTCCGTCGCAGGCGAGGGAAGGCCTTCTCTTCTGGGCCGGGACCCATGATCTCGCTTGGGGTCGCACGGCTGTTGCTAATGCTGCTGCGCATGGGGTGCATAGGCCCTCTCTGCCCCTCCCCCCAATCCTCTGCTATTGTCTAGCGACCGGACGATAATCCGTGGGATGGGGGTTAAAAAAATAATAATAAAATCAACTAGAAGCGGGCGTAGGGAGGGACCCAGAGGTGGTGTGTGGTGGGTACTCCGAGCGTTGGTGTGGTGGGTGAGTGAGTTTGTACTGTTGTAGTGTGGTGGGGTTGACGCAGGGAGACCCCAGGTAAGTGAGGACCTGGGCCCTGACGCTCTGTTTTTCCCATTCTCGCTGCACACACACACACAAGACAGGGACCATCAAGCACGGCTGCGCATGATAGGTTCGTTGTGGACCACGGGATCCGCACTTAGGCAGGGGGGATCAAATGAATTATTGCCGCCAATGCGTGGCTGGGTCCGGGCCCCCATCTGGGCATGCTGTGGTCTGTTGACGGTACCTCTTGCGATAGTGCATTCCGCATATTGCAACTAGGTACTGTCTACCTCTCGCCTGCAGGGAGCGGAGCGGGGATCGACCTTCATGGTGCCCACGAGGGCAGGGGACCCCATTGCCTAGCGCCTCCTTCCTGGCTAAAAGAAGAAGCAGGGAGGAGCGTTAGTGCCTGTTAAGCCACCACATACCAATCCTTGGTTGCTCGCTAACACCCATCACGGCAAGCCCACATGGCCCGTGAGCTGAAAAGGGCCATCTCAACTCCTTCAGCCCACACACCGTGATCTTTGCGGTCTCGATGCTTAGGACCTCGCTTCCCATCCCCACCTTTACGATCCTGTCTGCTCTCTGCTTCTCACTCACCGTAGAGCTGGCAATAGAATAGAACCTATAGTAGAAGAAAAGGAAGTCAGATCCGGCAACAAGTGTGATGACATGACGGTGAGCGTTCGCACGCGAGAGCCCTGATGATCCCACAAGGCGGACGGAGGACCCGTCATCATTCCACAAAAAGGAACTGAGCTGGTCCAGCTTCCGCCCAGCTTGGCATAGTGCTGAGAGAAACCAAGAACCAACATCCAATATTGTCTCCATCACGAGGTGTGAGAAATGAACAGTTTTACCAACAAAAGAACGCGTTCCTATCTCCTGCGGGCGCGCGGTGTGGTGTTGGTGCATTGATGTTGGCGCTCGGACGACATCATACCATCTACTAGTACTGGTTGTAGTGTCGGCTGTAGTTTGCGATGGATGGCCCGTTGAAAAGCTGACTCGAGAAGGTATCATAGTACCATAGGAATTAGGAACATTATGTCTTTGGGGTTCAGTACAGGTGCCCAGGTGGCAGCCTTGTGGCTCAAGGCTGTGCTGGGATCTCCTGTCCACAGTCTACTACTGTACGTACAGTCTAATCAACCTCATGCCACCGTCTCACACGGGGTGCAAGGTTTCTGCCAACCCCCCACTCCAGTGGGTTAAAAAAAAAAATCCTCACTCGAATTCGCCGCTTCCATCATGCAGCAGCAAACATGGGCGCCGCAGGACGGCAAGGGATTCGAGTAAGAGAAGAAGAAGGAAAAAGTAGTAGAAAAGAAAGACGAAAGGGAGAGAAGAAAAAAGAAAAGAAATAGATTTTGTTACTGAATGCTCCACCAAAAAATACCTCATCAAAACAGGTTCAATCAATTGAATACCCGAAAGAAAAACCACAGCTCTCATTGTCGTTTTGTTTCATCAAAAACAGGACCCTGCTGGCGGCCCGAACTCTGCTCAGCAACCAAGTTCGTCCTCATAATTGCCGACCTATGTTGAGAGCACAAACATAGAGAAGGAAGGGGGGGGGGGCCGCCGCGGCAAAAGTGGTTTGTCGCTCGTCCTGCCTGTCAGTAGCTGTCATGAGGACCAACCGTCTCAAAGGATGGGCACGCGGAACTGGTCCAGGAACGCAATTAGTGCCACCCTAAAACCAGGAACTAACGCCTCACCATCGACCGACCTAAACTAGCTCAGCCGTCTTGGCCCCGTACTTTAAGTACTTTGCCTGGGGCCCTGCCCCGCGTGCATCCGTCATCTGCCGTCGTCTGCTATGTGAGTACTTTAAGTACATAGCATATTTGCTAGTTATCATGTGTGCAACTCAAAATGTAAGTCAAAGAGGTGCTGGGTTTGTGGTGTCGTGATGAGCACGAGGCCGGTACTCGGGTTCGGAGAGCCGCGGCTACAGCCTACGGTCAAGCCAGAGAAATAGCTTGTATCATGTCACGAACTAAAGCTTCTCGTACCGTACCTTCTAGCCCGAGCCGGCTCATCCCTTCAATTTGAGAACCGGCAGGAGAGGATGAAAACATGATTTGTAAAACGACGGGCCAATTCACAACAGCAACAACAACGATGACTACTACAGCGATGTGTCATTATTCACTTTTCCATTGCTCTTGTTATTGATTACCAGTCTTCACTTATGACGTGCCGCAGGATCGCCAGAAACCGACCAAGATTTAAACCAATCTGGAGTCAGCGTAGCAGATTTCCGAGCTTCGGACAAAGGGTGTTGATCTCTTACCGGAGCAAGAGCACAGGCATCTCTCGCTGCTCCATGCGACAATTCAAATCAACCAAGCGCCCGGACAAAGCGACTTTCCCTAACCGTACAAGTGTTTCTTTGCTGAGGTCGTATCTGCCGACAGTGGGAAACAAGAACAAAAAAAACAAAAAAAAAAAAGGACACGACTATCGCGCACACACGCCATCTCCACCGCAAGAGGCGACCTGTTAGAATGAAGGGGAAGGGCGGGGTCCTCGGCGTGGCAGTGCTCCGCCCGCCCTTACCGCCCGTGAACAGACGCGCCCTGCCAGCCTGGTGATGGCCTCACGAGCCGGCTGCTCCCGGCCAGACTTCGTTCTCAACATGTGGTGTAGAAGAGGGGGGCCGGGATTGTGTGGTTCCCTTCTGAGGCAACTTCGTATTCTGGAATTCTGCATCCCTCACCTCAACTCACTCGCCCACCTGAGACGTGGCGACCCGTT
This sequence comes from Cryphonectria japonica, assembly GCA_014851275.1. Lineage (NCBI taxonomy): Eukaryota > Fungi > Ascomycota > Sordariomycetes > Diaporthales > Cryphonectriaceae > Cryphonectria > Cryphonectria japonica. The sequence goes on along the minus strand of JACWTT010000066.1, from coordinate 78,733 downwards.
CCCTTTTGGGCAATGCCACAACGCTCCCTCACGTTTTATGTCGACCATTCCGGCCTAGGCCCAGATCTGCGATGAGACCTCCTGGGGCCGACGACCCACGCGGCGTGTCAGGTGTGACTGCCGCTCGGTCGAGCTCCCCGACGCCGTCAGGAATGCGATTTCCCCCTCTGAAAGGAATGACGTTTCTTGATCGTTATCTTGGCTTTCTCTTAAACGTGCGGATGTGTCATCGCCTCGTCCCTCGCTGCACCTGAAACTGCTCACATTCCTGAGGCGTCCGGGTGGCCAACGTATAACGGGTTGTCCGTCGTGAGGAGGGACGACCAGAGCGACCGGGTGGCCCGGCACCTGCTGCTGGGACGCCACTGTCCTTCAAGTGAAGGGGCAGAAACTTTCGGAGGGGGCTCATACGAAGCTGCTGCCGTCCTGTCTGTCCCCTGAGGTATGGCTGTCAGTCTGTCGCTCAGCAAAGGTAACGCAGGTCCGTGGCCTAGGCCCCTGGGTTTCAGCAGGAGACGACCCCAGCCGCAACGGCATCAATATTACATACGTGATCTGATGATGATGAAGGAGGAGGAGGAAGTAGGTTCACCGTTCCCTCACCGAGAGAAAAGGCGGCTGAATGTTCCACTCGCGGCTCCTCGTCTCAGTAGATGCACGGGGAAGGTGATGGAGAGAGAGGGGGGGGGGGGGCTTGTTTGAGAGAGAGTATGAACGGCGACGTTTGGGCTGAGGCGTCGGCTTGAGGAGACGATTGTGGTCCTTGAAGCCATGGTCCAACGTCCCCTGTCACAGCCTGTGCAGAAGTGCAGGACATTTTCCTGTGCTGTGCGATAGGGGCCGAGAGGTCATTTCACGGGCTGACTGTTGTACGGCGTTTCCCACATGGGTTATCCTTCTGGGTTGCACCGTCGAGAAACAGGATTTGGTCAAGAAATGGCAAAATTCTGAAAGTACTCTCTAAGTGAAACGGTTGTTGCCTTTGGTGTTCCGGCCGAGAGACACACCAGATTTGTGCTGCGGCTCGAGGTCGCCTGTGGACAAGACGCGAGACAAAGACCCGAGCCTTTCGGGGCGGCTGCAGGCGTTGTGTTACCTCTCGTTATCACCGGGATGCTGAGGGTGCTCATCCGGGGCCACACGCAGATGCTCATCGTCCCATGTCAGTTGGTCCCGACTCGGGAGGGAGGAATTCACCACGGCATGGGTGATGCTACAGTGGCGCCCGCCAATATGCCTCGTGAGCAAGCGAGAGTCACTGGAGACGCGCACTCAGACAGACACGAAGGGGCTGCCTGGAAGAAAGGCCCGGTGAGGCTGTCACGGGTGAGTACTCTGGCGCTCCAGGGGACGCCTCGCCTCGCATTTGCGTCCGAGCGAGCGAGGACGCGTGTGAGGAAATACCACCGGCAGCTCGCCTATCTCAGGACCGATATTGACGGGATCGGGATGTACTGCACCCATGTGATGGAACGATGAAGGAGCAAGCCAGCGACAGATGACCTCCGTCGGACTCGAAACCTTGTCTGGTGGGTAGCCCTCGATACTTGGTTCGATATCTGACGTCGTTTCTGTCGTTGGCAAGTGGGGAATTAGTGACGGGATCCGACTCTGGTGGTACGAGTGTTCAGCCATTGCGAACCTAGATTGCTCTTGAGTGGCTCGTCTCTGGCGTTCGTTTTGAGGGCTATGTCGTTGACCACGTTTTCCAGATCTGTGGCTAGCTGCATCCCAGGAGTCTCAGATGGGAGATAGATCCGAAGCCTCTTGGCTGGCGAGCCAGAGGCCACATGCATCTTCCCGCGCTCGCGGGCTCTGAGAGTCATCTTTTGATCTGTGAACCACTAATGAGGAGAGAGCAACAGGCCACATAGATGAATGTCCCGGGAGGCTGCCTAGGGACGATTGAAGCCGTCCGCCGGAACAGAAAAAAGCAATGCAGATCGATTTGAGTCCACGCGATCAAGCCTGCACAGTAGCGAGACACTGGAGGTCATGGGCCATCAAGCTCCTTTTGTCATCCAGATCCATCCGTCAGTGGCCCTTATTCCCTCCGGTAGAGTAGCTATCGCCACATTGAGACATTCTTTTCAACATATTCATCTACTGCCCCTATATATAATATCATCAGCGACCATACCCGTGCCTCAACGACGAGATACGGCGAGATACGCATGATCATCCTCTTTTGTCCAGCTGTATCAACTCTGTCTCGTGTTGGCCCCAAGCATCTGCGTAGAAGCTAACTCTACTGACGTGGGTAGGAGCTGGACGGGCACGATATGTTTCTGCTCTGCCCCGCGCCTGTCTGCCGACGACGATCCGCCGGACGGTCTGGGCTCTTTGCTCCAGCTTAGCTCTTGTGTTTCTTTGCTCGCTTCCTCGCTCGCTCTCTTGCATGTTTCCCCTGTCAACCGTAGGCCTATGCTTTGCGTCGCTTTTAGAGTTCCTCGTTGTCGTCGTCGTCCTGGGTGATCGGCATGTATTTATTGGCGGCGACAGCATGAGTGATGCAGAGCGGAGGTTTCCCGGCGGTCCACTGCACCAGCCCGGAATTCCCCCGCTTGCAGAGTTGATATGCGACGTTTGTGCATGGAGGTGGCCACGTACGGATGTACAACCATCCGATAGGCCTGCTCGTTGCAGAGCCAAATAAGTAAAAGCAAAAGATTCCTCGGTGCAGCTGCCTTCTTCCGCATCGTACAGAAGGGCAGGCGATCGTCCTGGCCCGGGGGATTGAGGCCGTAGTGGTTGTTACCCTGCAGAGGTTGCAGTCATCTCTTTGTCTCGGTAGTCTTGCTTCTGCCAGCGTATTATCTGAAGTAGCAACGTCTGGCCTGTCGAGGCCGCAAGCCGGCATGTCTACCGACGTTTCAGCCTCCGTGATCCAGCAATCCAGCTGAATGTACAACCCGAGATGCCAATATCTACATCGCCAAAGCTCCGTCGTCTTGAGTCATCTTACCTGCGGCCGCCGCAGATTGACACTCTCTACCGTCGTTGCTTCATTTCGGTCGTAGGATGAGTGCCTCGTATGTTTTCCCCTTCCTTTTTCTAGTGCAGTGGTGAGTAGCCCGATCCGTAACCATCTCGATCCTTAGTGAGTACTCGTTGCTTTTCCCTAAGCACCTCTTTTCTTTGGCACACGGTCTAGACTTCTCTGCTCACGACGTCATATCGTAGCAAAATTGTACGAGTGATTCCACAACGCAGCTTCGGAAGAAGGAAAAACAAAAAAAAAAGGGGGGGGGGCCAAGTGTTAGATGAGGAACCTTCTCGAGGACGCAGATTGTCTAAGGTTGTGGCGATGGTGTCTAGAAGTTTCGATTATGCGAACAAGACAGGTATCTTGCAGAACCAGACTCAATGACGGCTCGGTGGAAAATGGCGGGTACCCCAGCTCAGATCTGCGCCAGGGATCTCTTCAAGAGTGGCACCAGCTCACCGTCACAATCATTCCTACTGTAGGTCTTGTAAGGAAAGTGGCAGAGTGCCGTGCAAGGATGAGAAGAAGCAAAAGGGGAAGGGTTCGTCGTAAGAGCAGCAGGTTGGCCACTGTACAGCAGGTACTACGTAGCAGCGGCAGCGGCAGCGGCAGGAGCGTTGCAGCAGCTTAAATCCTCGCAGGAGCTGCCCCACCAAGAGATCGAAACCCCACGGCATACCCCGCCTTGCCCTGACCAAGCTTGGTGAGATCTTGCTTGTTGCTTTTTCAGCTGCCGTGTCCATATGACCTAGGGGCCAAGAAAACTTGGTAACCGGGGGGGAAGTTTTGGAAAGGTTTGCGAAGACCCGAGGACGATCGGACTGCATCATACCATAGCAGGGACAATGTATACGAGCATACATAGCTCAGGCTGAACTGTGCATACGTTGAATGGATGCAGATAGATACTTTTTCTTGTCCTGTTGTGGTTTGGGGGGGGGGGGGTCAAGGGTGGGAGGTGAGCGACGTTTTCTTATCCTGTTACTCCTTCCTTTCTGAGAGGGCCCAGAATGCAGCTTGGGACGTCAGCGAGGACGGAAGAAACGCCATCGAGCTTGTCAGGATATATCCGTCAATGCGCTTGTGAAAAGGAGGGGAGGAAGGGGCGACCTAGCGAATACTATGGTACCACAATGCCTACTTCCTTCACTCAAAAGTACTATAGCAGGTCCCTGCCAGCCCTGTGATACAAACTATGTACAATGACAGTACCCCTCGAGAGGGCCTGGTAGGGTTCCCGCAGGTTCCGCACCGATGCGGAGGCTCAACCTTACCTATCGATCGCCCATGTACCGCTTCAATATTGTGCCGGTTGCAGCTGCAGTTGGATGATATCAGAGGCATCGGTACTTCCTGTGACCCTGTTGTCTCTGAGCTTGTTAGATCCATCACCTGCCGACTCATGTGTGTGTGTCTGATCTTAGAATGTTCCGATAATTATAAAAGGAAGGGGGAAAAGGCCTCCTCCACTTGACCCACAAACCCCTTCGACCCAACTTTCCCACCCTGCCCCTTGGACCACTACTTAAACGTCACTCCAGCTCAACGTCCCGCCTTCTTGAGAAGTCTTTGCTGCACCACACTCACCACACTTCTTCCTCAAAACTTTCCGACCAAAATCCCCAGTCACCACACAGAACGAGGTTAGTCACCATAGCGTGTTTGCTCTCTCTCCACAGGAGTCTCGCGGTTTCCTTGTTTTGCTCATCAAAATTTTCAAAAATCTAGTCAATATGGGCGTTACCAAGACCACCCACGCTGAGGGCACTGGCGCGCAGCCCTCTGTCGGCCAAACCGTTACTATCGAGTACACCGGTTTCCTCAAGGACACCTCCAAGCCTGACAATAAGGGCAAACAGTATGTCGGCTCAACTTGCCACAGGAGCACCCTCGGCTATCCATGCAGACATCATGCTGACGCACTAGCCTCTAGGTTTGACAGCTCTGTTGGCCGCGGCGACTTTGTCACCAAGATCGGCGTCGGCCAGGTCATCAAGGGTAAGCCACCACCTGTGTTTTGCCCTGAGAATCCTCTCTACCTGCGCCCCCAAGCGAAGATCTTGACGCTAATTCACAAACAGGTTGGGATGAGGGCGTCACTCAGATGAAGGTTGGCGAGAAGGCCACCCTCGATATCTCCAGGTAAGCAAGCCTACTTGTGTCCAAATTGCTGGGTCTTGATCGAGGGAATGAGCCAAGACAGCTAGCTAATGGTAATTTTTGCTGCAGTGACTACGGCTATGGTGCCCGGTAAGAGGATTCCTGCGCCCTTTTCTCACTTTGCTCTCAAAACCTTTGTTGTGTCGCGAACCGAGGGATTTCTACTCTTCTTCTTCACGAGGCCTACCATATTTGAGGATGATGTTAATGGATCATGCAGCGGTTTTACCGGCCACATTCCCCCCAACGCTGACCTGATCTTGTAAGTTCTCTTATTCGGCTCCTTACCTTCCAGACCCGCTGTACATCGAGACTGACACCATGCTCCAGCGACGTCCACCTGAAGAACGTCAAATAGAATCATTGACTTTGAGCGTGATTTTGTGAAGGCGATGGGGCGGTAATGGTATTAGCCAGTTGAAGAACAGTTCCAAGAGAATTTGCATAGTCTTGAGTAGCTCGCTGTGCATAATCTAGAAGGAAACAAATCGATTTACTTCATCACCGCCAGACATTCTGACGAAATTGCCCACCACGCCTTGCATATCAACATAGGAATTACCCAGAGTACATCGGGCAGGTAGGCGACTCTCAAAGGGTTCTGCACACGTTAGACCAGACGTGCACCTTGCATTCTTGCAAGACAATGAAGCGGTTATCTGCCACGGACAGATTGTGATTGCGGAACGCCCGGCATCGCACTCAATTTTCTCCTTCATTTCCTTCCCTGCTAGGTTGCACGTCTCAGGACCGACTTGCACGGTATCCGCCAGCTCCTGAGAGGTGGGGTGGTCCGGCTCAGTCTATCGATCTTTGTAGGATAGCTGAAGTCGGCAGGTCACCATCGCTGCTAGATCTAGTACTACGTTGGCTCGGGAGATCTTCCTCCCTGGCTTCGGCTAAGCGAGCTCGAGTCACTCCGTGGGACGCGAACGAACAGATCCAGGTCTCAAAAAGAAGGGTCCAAGGAGACCAGATTCAGGTGAGGCTCGCCATGTTATATTGGTAATGTCTCTCTCTGAAACCACAAGCTACATGGCCTCCATTCTCAGGCCTCAGTATAATAGGAGGTCTAATTCTACGTGGCTTATCTATGTAGTGCTACTCCTGAGGCTATCATATCCATACAGCACACGGCAAATAGTGTTACCAGCAGGATTTGATGGGGACCATCTTCCAGCACGGAGAAGGAGGAGGAAGAGAAGAGAGATGGAAAATAATGTCAAGTTGGTTCTCTCAAGCCGGCGATTTGTTTGGCTCGCCTTGGTGCCTTGCCAGTAAACAAAGGCGGTTGAACTCGTAGGGAAGTATTTCTTCTTATTTTTTCTCATGCCATTAGGGCGTCCTCGAGGTTGACGCCCAACGCCCAGGTACCCTGCGCTACATTCTTTTCATTAGGTCAAACGTTGGAGGCAAAGAGGGTCTGATCTCTGAGCCGTGGCTGTCTGCATGGCTGAGTCGTGAAAAATGCTGAATCGACGGATTACTACTACTGTCAGTGGCACCAGGCAACCCCCCAATCCGCCTCGTGAGTGCTGAGGATTACTGACGTCTTCAACTTTGAATTGTTGACAAATCACGCGAAGGTCCCACAATAAGATAGATGCTATTCTGTCATGCAGCACAATCCATCATCTTAGGTGATTGAAATTTATTCGGTATTTTTTATTTATGTAAATCGAGCAGTCGTGCACATTCTTCTTGGTGCCGAGTACCCATACCTTTGCAACGCTTTTTTCTTACAAATGATTTTTTATTTCGTCAAGGAGTGAAATCTCTGGCCGACAGACCCGAGTGAACAAGAACGGCGCAGCAGCAGTTTGGGTGGTCCCGTTGCCCCGCAGCTTAGCCTGTGCCTGAGGTCACCCACCTTGGTGGGGTCGAGGTTGCCTCATACCTTCGTAGTGGCGAGGCAACTAAGCAGCTTCAACCATAAACATCACCCAGCCCAAACAACGCACCATCATCACCCACCACCACCGACTACTACAACACACAACACTCCAAACCAGAGCGCTTTCCCCGCCACCATATCGAATTCTTCTCTTCTCCGCTGGAGATTAAACCTGTTGAAACCTCCAAACTGGGGAAGCGAAAGCTTTCAGACGACGGGGACTCGTTGCCTCTTCCAAAAAAGACGATGGCTGTAAGTTGATGATGCCCTGTCCTACTGCCGAGCTGTTCCGTCAATATCGTGGACAGTTTCAGGCTGTCAGAGAGGATCTCTGGGCTCCTGGCTGTCCATTTGCCGAGACTCCACTAACGTCAACGCCTCGATCTCTGCAGGGCCAGAGACTTCCCGAGGTTGACCTGGTCACCCGGATGCAGGTCGACGACTCCGTCGTGGGCTCGGGCGAGATCGACGAGTCTCTCTACAGCCGACAGCTGTACGTCCTCGGCCATGAGGCCATGAAGCGCATGGGCGCATCTAACGTGCTCATCGTTGGGCTCAAAGGCCTCGGTGTCGAGATTGCAAAGAATGTCGCCCTGGCTGGCGTCAAGAGCCTTACCCTCTACGATCCCGCCCCGGTCGCCATCGCAGACCTTTCTTCTCAGTTCTTTCTACGTCCCGAGGATGTTGGCAAGCGCCGTGACCAGGTCACAGTCCCGCGTGTTGCAGAGCTCAACGCGTACACCCCCGTTACTGTGCATGAGTCTTCAGGGTAAGCTCCTTCCTCACACTATACAACCTATCCGGATACCTTTGAAACGTCTGCTAACTAGCCGCCTTGTGAAGCCTCTCCGATAACCTCTCCCAATTCGACAAGTACCAAGTCGTCGTCCTCACGAACGTCCCCCTGCACCACCAGATCATAATTGGTGACTACTGCCACTCGAAAGGCATCTACTTGATTGCCGCCGACACATTCGGCCTGTTTGGGAGCATCTTCTGTGATTTTGGCGAGAAGTTCTCCGTCATCGATTCGACCGGCGAGAACCCCCTTAGCGGTATCATTGCTGGAATTGACGAGGAGGGAGTTGTGTCTGCCAACGATGAGACCCGCCACGGGCTGGAGGATGGCGATTATGTCACATTCACGGAGGTCGAGGGTATGGAGGGTCTGAACGGTTGTGAGCCGCGGAAGGTGACTGTGAAGGGACCATATACTTTCTCGATCGGTGATGTTTCCGGCCTGGGCCAGTACAAACGAGGAGGTCTGTTCCAGCAGGTCAAGATGCCAAAGATCATGGATTTCAAGAGCTTCTCGGCTGCGTTGAAGGATCCTGACTTCGTCCCGTCTGACTTTGCCAAGTTCGACCGCCCTCAGCAGCTTCACCTCGGTTTCCAGGCGTTGCATGCCTTTGCACAATCCCAGGGGCGCTGGCCAAGGCCGATGAACAAGGAGGACGCTACGGTGGTGCTGGAGTCTGCCAAGGTCTTTGCAAAGGATCAGGGTATCGAGGTGGACATTGACGAGAAGCTACTCATGGAGCTGAGCTACCAGGCCGTGGGCGACCTCAATCCCATGGCGGCCTTCTTTGGTGGACTCACGGCACAGGAGGTCCTCAAGGCAGTCTCGGGCAAGTTTCACCCTGTCAAGCAGTGGATGTACTTTGATTCGCTTGAATCGCTCCCCGAAGGCACTGGGCGATCCGAGGAGCTTTGTGCCCCTCTTGGCAGCCGGTACGATGGCCAGATCGCCGTCTTTGGCAAGGAATACCAGGAAAAGCTTTCCAATGTGAAGCAGTTCCTGGTCGGCGCAGGTGCTATCGGCTGTGAAATGCTGAAGAACTGGGCCATGATTGGTCTCGGTACCGGGCCAAACGGCCAGATTACGATTACCGATATGGACTCCATCGAAAAGAGCAACTTGAACCGGCAGTTCTTGTTCCGGGCCAAGGATGTGGGCAAGATGAAGAGCGACTGTGCGGCGGAGGCCGTTCAGCTCATGAACCCTGATCTAGCCGGACACATCGTTTGCCTCAAGGATCGCGTTAGCCCCGAGACCGAAGAGATCTTCAACGAGGAGTTTTGGTCCAAGCTGGACGGTGTCACGAACGCTCTGGACAACGTGGAGGCCAGAACCTATGTTGACCGACGCTGTGTATTCTTCAAGAAGCCACTGCTTGAGAGCGGCACGCTCGGGACCAAGGGCAACACCCAGGTCGTCCTGCCAGGGATCACCGAGTCGTACTCATCATCAGTCGACCCTCCAGAACAGTCCTTCCCCATGTGCACCTTGCGAAGCTTTCCCAACAAGATCGAGCACACGATTGCCTGGGCACGTGAGCTCTTTGAGACCGCTTTCGTCAAGCCCGCCGAGACTGCCAATCTGTACTTGACCCAGCCAAACTATCTAAAGAGCACAATGGCGCAGGGCGGCGACCAGAAGACGACCCTGACGATGCTTCGAGACTATCTCAAGAATGAACGTCCGCTCACCTTTGAAGACTGTGTCAGCTGGGCTCGTACGCTCTTTGAGAAGCAGTACAACAACGCGATCCAGCAGCTCCTCTTCAACTTCCCCAAGGATGCCACCAATTCCACCGGGCAGCCATTCTGGTCCGGTCCCAAGCGTGCTCCAGACCCCTTGAAGTTTGACATCAACAACGAGATACACTACCAGTTTCTTGTTTCCGCCACAAATCTGCACGCCTTCAACTACAATATCAATGTTCACGACAAGGACCGTGCGGCATATGTGGCCGCTGTGGATTCCATGATTGTTCCCGACTTCTCCCCGGACCCTGGTGTCAAGATTCAAGCTGATGATAAGGACCCTGTAAGTCTACCCAGCCGAGATTCCTACTCTCTCGTAACATTGCTGACGTATTACAGGACCCCAATGCGCAAGGTGGAGGTGCCTTTGATGACGAAGCAGAGCTGGGCAAGATTGCGAGCGAAATACCTGACGCCAAGTCCATGTCGGGCTTCAAGCTCACACCGGTCGAGTTTGAGAAGGACGATGACACCAACCACCACATCGACTTCATCACAGCAGCAAGCAACCTGCGGGCGCTGAACTACAAGATCGAGACTGCTGACCGTCACAAGACCAAGTTCATCGCGGGCAAGATCATCCCGGCGATCGCGACTACGACGGCGTTGGTGACAGGCCTGGTCGTCCTGGAGCTCTTCAAAGTCCTTGATGGCAAGACGGACACGGAGCAGTACAAGAACGGCTTCATCAACCTGGCGCTGCCCTTCTTTGGATTTGGCGAGCCGATTGCCAGCCCGAAGGTGACGTGGAAGGGAACAGACGGCAAGGAGTACACGATGGACAAGATCTGGGACCGGTTTGAATTTGCCGACATCACATGTCAGGACCTTATTGCCGAGTTCGAGAAGCTCGGGCTCTCGCTGTCCATGCTGAGCTCAGGCGTCAGCCTGCTGTATGCCGGCTTCTTCCCTAGCAACAAGACGAAGCCACGCATGGGCCTCAAGCTATCGGAGCTGGTGGAGACCGTGTCTCAGAAGCCCATCCCCGCGCACCAGAAGAATGTCATCTTCGAGGTGGTGGTCGAGGATGCGGATGGCGAGGACGTCGAGGTGCCTTATGTGATGGTCACGCGGAAGTAAAGTGGGTTGAGTAAAGGTGGCTGCGCTTGTGATGGGATACGAAAGCATGGAGATTCTCAAGTCAGCACAACACGATGGACGAACGATCATCTCCCCTTCCCCGAGGCGAGCCTCGTTCTTCTTCTCAAGAATGACGATTTGCCTGAGCGATTTTAGCTGGATTAGGAGAAGACAGAAGGCATTCAAGATAGATGGAAAATGATGAGGTAGTATTGATTGGTATTATTATTATTATTTTTAGTGACCCTAAGAAGCTGATATAGGTTATGATCATGTATGTGTGTGTATGCACTTAATCCCTTGTACTTAGTTCTCTCTGATGAGGGCATTTGGTAGGGCATTTGGTTTTGTCAGCTGTGGAATTTGATTTGAGAGACTTGAAGACAAAGAGCCGGTTGCATAAGTTAATGCGGGCGGGTGGGGCTGCAGCGACGATGTCATGATTACATGAGCATTTGACAAGCACGTAGGTTTTCTAGAAGACGTGATTAGGACCGACATATGCAGGGTTTGCAGCCTTCGTGATGCTGCTGTAGTCATACGAGCTGTCAATTTTTGGACTGTCTCTGGACACACCGAGAGAGACTGTCGACAAACAACAATTTCCCTTGAAAATGATAGATCGATATCAAGATGATAAATCATACAGTACAGGAGCCCGCTGTGATTACATAACTGCGTAGTAAGGCAGTGGGTAGTTACTAAGTAGTGCACTAAGTAAGTAGTTAGTTATTCTCCCCCACCTACTTTGGCACGCATGCTACGTCTTGTCTTGGCCAACCCAGTCTTCGTCGCTTCCATATTTATATACATGAGCAACCCCATTGACGCCTTCCTGCTCATCATCAAGAAGCTGGAGTAAACTTCTTACCTCCCCAAGAAACTTGATATCTCATGTTTCTCAGCGCTCTGTCAAGGGCACCAAAGCAGGCTTCCTTCATCTCCTCTTTCTCCTCGTCCCTGCAACCAAACACTCGTGGTTTGTTCCTCTCTTCACAGCTCCTGTCGTCTCACCAAAAAGCCTTTCTGGCAACCAACCAGCAGCAGCATCTTCAGTTTCACAACCAGCCCTCAGGATCTTCCGTTCAAACGAAAATGGTGAGTGCACACTCTGCTGGCTCACAAGGGCTTCGGCCCAAAAAGAGGCTCACAAAACTGCTCATAATGTACACGCTCGGCTGCTGACACCACGTCTCTCCCCTCTTCCTGCTGCCACAAAAGCCTGCCGCCCCCTTCAAAGTCACAAACTGGGTTGACCCCAAGGATAAGTCGGGCGAGTTCAAGCGTCAAGTATCCTCGTTTCGCGAGTGGATCTCCAGCGAGCCTGGGGCCAAATTCCCACCTGAAAAGGGCCGGTATCACTTGTATATCAGCTATGCCTGCCCCTGGGTAAGTCTGTCTTGGACATTTGGGCCGTCATCGCTTTCGTCCCCTCTTCCCTGCCCCTATCATGGTATATATATGCTGACGGAACTTTTACCATGTACAGGCGACGCGCGTGATTATTGCCAGGAAGCTCAAGGGTCTGGAGGACTTCATCACCGTCTCGGCGGTGCACTGGTCCCTCGGGGAGAAGGGTGAGTTGGAGGCTATGGCCCCTATAAATGCCCATGATCTTATACATGTATTTCTATACATCATATGATCAAGAGCTTTTTGAAGACGCTAGACGTGCTGTGCTAAAACATCTGTCCTCGACAGGATGGCGCTTCCCAACGGCCGAGGACAAGGACATCGACGGCGAGAATGTCATCCCGGACCCTCTCCACGAAGGATTCACGCACCTCCGCGAGGTCTACTTCGAGTCTGACCCCAATTATGGCGGGCGCTTTACCGTTCCTGTTCTGTACGACAAGAAGCAGAAGACCATTGTCAATAATGAGAGCAGTGAAATCCTGCGCATGTTTGGCACTGTGGTGAGTTTATATCTTCCCCTACGAAAGATGATTGATCTAAGACGACAAAACAGTTCGACGACCAGCTTGACGAAGCCCACCGCAACGTCGTGCTCTACCCGGCCGCCCTACGCTCTCAGATCGATGAGGCGAGTGAGTGGCATTACGACAAGATCAACAACGGCGTTTACAAGTCCGGCTTCGCCACCACGCAGGAAGCCTACGACAAGAACGTCACCGCGCTCTTTGAGGCGCTCGACCGCGTCGAGACACACCTTGCTGCTGGCGAGGGGCCGTACTACCTGGGTAAAGAACTGACTGAGGTTGATATCAGGCTGTAGGTGCCTTTATTATGCCCCCTTCCCTTTCGGTGTTGTTAGACGAGATAGATACTGAGGGAATACTGACTGGCTTTATTTCTTGCTGTCTCGTATAGGTTTGTCACCATCATTCGGTTCGATGTAAGTCCTCTGCTTGTCCATATCACGGTCGGATCGCCCCATCCCCCCCATCCTGCTAACCTCCTTCCCCTTCGTGAATAGCCCGTCTACGTCCAGCACTTCAAGTGCAACATCAAAGACATCCGGTCCGGCTACCCCCATATCCACAAGTGGATGCGCAACCTATACTGGAATATCCCCGCCTTCAAGGAAACGACCAACTTCCTGCATATCAAGAACCACTACACCAAGTCGCACACGCAGATCAACCCCTTTTCCATCACACCCCGGGGCCCGCTGCCCAATATCCTGCCGCTGGACGAGGAAGTCCAGGCTGTCGAAGCCAGCAAGGCTGGCAAGGTATGAGTGAGGCGGCTCTCGTTGGTGTAGGGCAGCTGAGGCACGTGGATGGGAGCAAGAAACTTCGAATATGATGCGAGTGTTTGTCTTTTCCAGAGAGCTGCCAGATGGGTTGAATAGCATATATAAACACCTCACGTTCTGTCTTAAATAGTAGTCCGTGTCCCCGGCTAGCTATATACTGATGGCTTGTACAACTCCATTGAGCCAAAAACACCGTACCCGAATACATCTTTGATGACCGTCCTCCGTCACATCCCCTTCCCCGCTTCTGAAACCGTCGTCCCCTTGACATTGCTATACATGCTGTGTCCAATGAAAACGCTCTCGCTTCTCGCTATTTTTCCCCGTTTAAAAAAAAACCCAAAAGTATAAAACCACTTATTAAGATCTCTCCTCATCCAACTCATGCACATGTCCAAATAGAAAGAGATTGTACAAGTATAACCGCTCAATCTTCCAAAATATGCCTGAAGCCGTTCGTCCCCAACAAAGATGCATGCATGTTGACCAGCCATTAGATAATTATGTTGAGAGTAAGTTATGCAGTCGAGGAAGTGTGGGGTTTTCATGTCATATCCAAAGCAACATGCCCTAAAATAGGGTGCTTTCACAATTGACCAGACAAGCATGCCTCAGTGGCTGTGATTAACAAGAGTCAGCAACGTCTCCTGGACATCGAGAACAAATTCATCAGGGAAGGGTGCAGAAATACATACCAGAATTGATATACGCCCTCCTAGCATCAAGCGGGACGCCGAATCTCCTCTCCAGCTCCTGCTTGACACCCTTCTTCGTGACGGTCATCAGGTCCGCTGTGCGCAGGATCTCGCGGATCTCGGCTAGCAGCGCATCATCGCTCGGCATACCGGCGAGATTGCTCATCTCAAGCTCATTCTGGCTGCCGCCAAAGAACTGACTACCGCCGAACTGGCTCGTGCGGTTTGCGACCATGTTGGCGCCGCCGACGCCGAGCATGTCACTGGCCGCAAAACTGAGACGGCTCTGGTTGCCCGCAAGCGGCGTGTGGAGATCACCCGAGCCGTTGTTGTACGGACTGTGTGGGTAGCCGACGACGGAACCAGGACGAGAGGGTGGGAAGCCGCCCCAGCCGTACTCGGAGACGCCGACATTGGGACCAGCCTTGGTACCATAGCTGTAGCCGGAGATCTCGGAGCGGGCGTCGTCGCGGGCGGTCTGGGCGTCCCAGAGCTCGGCCTGGTACTCTTCCCACTTCTTCCGGGGGATGGAGGCCGGATCGAACTTGCCCTCGTCCGAGATGACAACCTTCTTGCCCTTCTCGCCGGCGACGACACGTGTGTTACCCCAGTTGAAGTCGTCCATGTGCCAGAATGAGTACAGCGGCAGACCGAACGAGTACACGGGCACGGCACAGATGTACAGAAGCATCCAGCCAATCATCTCCCACTTGCGACGGACAATGAAGATAATGGCTTGCAGACCGTAAATGGCACCCAGCATGATGAAGGCCGTCGTGCCCACGACCGTAGATTTGGTAACGACGAGCACAATCAGGTATACAAAGTAAGCGATGGTCACTGGCTGCACGACCGTGGTCAACAGGTCCATGAAGACGACAAAACGCATACTGAAGCAGCAGAAACCGCAGAGCTGGTTCAAGGGGATAAGCTCCACGAGGTTGTGTACTGTTGAGTTGATCCAGCGACGTCTCTGGGACAGGAACACAGCCCAAGAGTCGGGAGCAATCGTCCAGGCGTGCGCCTTCATGTTGTACTTGGTCTTGAACCTGGAGTGATGCTTGAGGAGCAGCGTCGTGAGGTACCGATCCTCACCGAGGTGCAAAAGATTCTTCATGTGCAGCGTGTCAACACGGATGGTAGAGTACGCCTCGACCACCTCCTTGCTGACGAATAGCGGCTTTCCGGTCTCAGCGGCGCGGATGCGGTACATGGTGAAACAACCGGGCAGACACGTGACAGAGCCAAACAAGCTTTCGAAAGCCTTGACCAAGTTGTGTGAGATATAGTACTCATACACCTGAATCATGGTGACGAAGGAGCCCTTGGCATTGGTGAGAGCCGTCTCGCCACACACCGCAATGAGGTGCATGTCGTCCAGGAAAGCAGAAACAAAACGGCCCGCGGAGTCAGGCGCCACAACGGTGTCCGCGTCCATCTGCAGTAGATATTCGTAGAAGGTTGGGTTCACTCCGATGATGTTCCGAATCTGATGGTACATTTCCAGCTCCATGGGGCTCATCGCCAAGTTATAGTGAACGCGGTTGAGGAAGCGCATGAGGACCATCTGCGAGTCTCGCTTGCCACGGTTGCCAGGGCGAGAAACCTCAGATGGCTTGCCGATCTTGACGATAACCAGGAAGGGGACAATGTGACCCTGCACCTCGTACAGGCCCGAATAAACCTTGCCCATATTGTGCTGCTTGAGACCCTCACCCAGAGACTCGAAACTCAGAGGTTCGGGGTCGACGCTCTCCGACACACCAAGGATATCCAACACGATTCGCGGTGTAGGCCTGTCGTTGCCCTGTCCAATAATCATACCGTCGCAGATGACGGCCAGCAGCTTCCTCTTGTCGTCATATTTCATACGGGCGGCAGAATCGATGGCACGGCGGAGCGAGTCCTCGTCTTCTGTGTAAGCGGGGATCTGGCAGATGATGAACTTGTCCAGGTTGTCAGGGAGACTGCTGCCTCCGAACTGCAGGGCCGCAAAGAATTTGAAGCCGATAACGGCACAGAGAAGGATAGAGACGGCAAGAATCAAATAGTCGGCGAATTGACACTTGACCGAGTTCCTCGTGTCGACGTCGCCAATGTAGTAGAGATTGTCCAGGCACAGTTTTTGGCGTTGTCTCATCTCCGTGTCGAAGGCCAGGGCGTTCCACATCTTGGTGACATCTTCTCCAGCCTTCTGCTGAAACAGCTGCACAACAAGGTTGTCCATGAAGTCGAGGAGACTCGTGTCGGTCGGTGGTGAGACGCCAGGAGGGGCCCTCAGGGTGCGGCCGCCAGCAATGTAGTCAGACATGTCGTAGATGCGGTCGTTGATAATGGCGACAGAACTGCCCTCGGTAGCCATCTTCTTGACGTATGTCGCCGTGTAGCCAATGTTGCCCTTCTTGTAATTCGACCGGAGATACTCCATCTGTTCAGAGAACCAATCAGGCCGACTATCGTTCCTGAAGTACCGGAAGTCGTGATACTTGGAGTACAGCAATCGTATGTCTGTCGATGTGCTGTTATCCGGAGTGACCAGTAGTGTCACGGCATCGTCGACACCTGCGCTGCTGGTACCTTGACACATGGCCGACACCTGGACGGGAAACAAGCTGCTGATATCCTCTCCGGCCATCTTCTTCATTGTCGTCTCGGTAATCATGTCGGTGTTGGGGTAGTGATTGGGCATGAACGAGTTCAGGTCAAGGACGATGCCGCGAATGGCAACGTAAGCACCCTTTCCTTCTTTGCTGTTGTATTCAGTGAGTTCCGAGGCGCTGTAGACGTACTGCTTGGGGCAGATGACCAAGGGCAGGCCAATAATGAAGAATACGGCCACGCAGCAGCTGAACCAGATAATCATGTTGATGGCCAGCTTCTCCCTCCAGGCTTGGCGTACATCTTTTCGGGGCATGCGACCGAGGACGCGGATGAGGAAGTCGGGGACCATCCAGGTCAGAAACATGACGAAGAACATCCACCGTCTCCGGCTACCGCTGTCCCTAAACTCCTCGACTTCCTCCATGTTCTTCTCATTGCTCCTCTGCGCCATTTCCTCGCGGGTTTCGAGGTTCTTGAACATGTCACCGTTGCCGAAAGCAGATGCACCCGCTTCCGAGCGAGCGTCGATCTCGTTGCTGCCAAAGTAACCCGACTTGTGCTTGTCGTTATATCCAGGGGTGTTGCTCGCAGAAAGCAACCGTTCCTTCGAGGCAAACGGATCGCCGGGACTCATACCTGGGGTGAGAGACTCGCCATTATCAGAGGGCAGGCCGAGCCGAGTGGAATCAGCCTCGACTAGGTTGCAGACCTCCAACCAACAACGTTCGCTGAGGAACACTCCGGTGGAGCCTAGCAGCACCTCGTTGCTCGGCCAGCGCCTCTCCTCGACGGCGAGCTCGACCTTCTCCCGCTCACTGCCGACGAGAATCGTGTCAGCGTCGGCCATGCCGAGAAATTCCGCAAAAGGCAAGAAGGTGCTGAAGTCTGCAGAGCGGAGGCGTTGGCTGATCTCAGCGATCCCAAAGGTCTGCACCTGTGTCCGGACGCATTTACTGTCGAACTGGTTGGCGATCCGCCTGTCGTTGGGCTTCAGGCAAAAGACGAAGTACAGGTTGGTGCCAGGCGCAGTGACAGACTTGGTGACGTTCTCGAGGGCAGACAAGAACTGCCCAGAAGCACCCTGCTCGCTATGGCGAAGGCTGCGCTTGGGCTCACTACCCTCTTCGTCTGGCTTCTCCGAGGCATCACGCCGGGTGCCGCCGAGACGCGGACGCGGGCGGCCCCTCTTCGACATGACGCTGGGTGCACGCATAGGCTTGGAGCTGACGGTCGCCTGCATGACGGTCGTCTTCTCGTGAGGGTGGACCACGGTCTGCAGGGCCTCCTGCCCAAACAGGCGAGCAACAAACTCACTCTTGGTCGAGTTGATGAGGTTGAGGAGGTCACCGGAGATGACCTCACCGTTCTCCTCCACCAGGCCCTTGACGGGATACTCGACTTCCCCTGCAAAATGCCGGACAGTGAAGGTCGCAGCTGTGTTCTCGGTGTAGAAGTTGCTGCCCGGCAGCTTGGCGGTTGCAGAGCTGACCGAGATGGCGGGGTTCTTGTTCTCGAACCGCTTCCTCAGGCTCTCCAGCAGCTGCATGTCAGTGCGGTGGCGGCGGGTCTGGTCATCAAGAATGCTGAGCAGGCCATTGCCAGGCTTCAAGAGACCCTTGTTGGCATCAGAGTTATCAAAGTAACTCGTTGCCGTCACAGACACTTCCTCGGTCTCCAAGAGCTCAGCCTTATTGTCGAAGAAGTTCTTCAGCGTGAGGTTGTATAGCGCCTCGGTCGCGGCGTTGGTCAAGAGCTGGTCCAATGCGGAGTTTGTGGAAGACTGCTGGGAGAACCCCGGGAAATCGACAATGGAGATGGTGTTGGCGATGGACTCTTCAGCGACACAGATCTTCTGGTTGATGGCCTCGATAAGCCAGGCAACAAGCAAAGAGTACAGGGTCCGGGCCAACTCGTTGGCGTTAGATCGAGCACCAGTGGGGTCCAGCAGGACTGTGACCCTCTCCTTGTGAATCATCTTGGTCTTGTAACCCAAGGTGGTCTGCAGGTCTTGGGAGCTGACACCCAGGAAGGCCGCCACGATCCCCAGGACGTCCTTGTTCTTCACAACAGTGGAGGTCTCTCCACCTTCGTGGGAGAAGCCCCCGCTGTCGTCACCTGTTGCGGTGGTGTTGTTGGAGGTCTCGAACTCGAGCTGTCCGATGTGGAGGATACAGGCGAGAATCTGACAGATCTCGGCCACATCAGCCCTAGGAAACTCGAGTTTCCGCAGGGCGGTCTTGAACATCTGGAAGCCCTCGGCGTCATTGATGCCGACCTTCAGCTGTGTCGGGTGGCCGAGGTACCTCCAACGCTTCAAGCCGGTCCCGGGTTGGTCCAGGCCGAGATGGGTCTTCTCAGCACCGCTCGTTCCAGCTAGCAGATAGTAAAGGATGTGAAAATTCCGCTCGCCGGGTGGGACATCGGCTATACGACTTCTCTCAAGCCGGTGGTCGAGCAACTTGCCACCGATCAGGTGTGGACGGGTCGATGCCGAGGTATCGTACTGCAGCTCGTAGAAGAGACCAGCCTTGGATGCCGTCGGTGTCGTTGCTGTCTTGGTCGTGGTCAGAGTGTCGAAGACATAGGCAGCCATAGAGACCTTGTTGGACAGCGGGGTGGAGGTCTTGTTGAGGAGTGCCGTCAGGAGATGCGATCGAATGGTCGTCTTGCCGGAGCCAGATTCACCCCTAACATCACACCAGTCAGCCAGTTGGCCCAGGGAAGAGCTGGACCGCAGTCCAAGGAGGGGGGCAGCTGTTGGATCTACTACTTACAAAAACAAAACGGCCTGGTTCTCAGCACGATGCCCCAGCCTGAGGTAGGCCCTGTCTGCCATGTCCTCGGCACCGGCCATGGCACTGCCCTCTCTCGTGCCATCGCTACCCTTGGTTGACGAGGTATAAGTATTGAGAGAAATGAGGGCGTGGGAGGAGAGGCGGGCGGTCGGTATGTTCACATGGAACCGACTGGCGAGATGTGCGGTGATGTGAGTGTCGGATTGAAGGTGGGCAGGCAGCGAGGGGAGCGAGGGCTGGGTGTGAGCCCCGCCGGTGCCGATTTGGAGCTGAGGAGAGGCCATGATGTTGGTCGAGAGAGGCCCAAGACAGCCGGAGATGGCGTCTGGGAGAAGACCTTGAAGGGCCGGAGCGTTGTTTCTATCGGGTGTACCTGACTAACGTCTGCAACCGAGAGGATGGATCTGGAGACACCAATTGACCGCGCGACCTGGAGCCAGGAGGGCTCGTCGAGGAGTTTGGTGGTGCCTTTTGTGAAGACGAGAGGCTCAGATTGTCACCTCGTCGAGTATCCTTTGGTAAAGAAGGAGGAGCGTTGGGACTCGGTCAATGCCTAATAAATTCAGCACGACCCGTAACCGAATTAACGAACGACGACGAGTCCGAGCTCAGCTACTCCGGGATAAGCGAACGTCTAAGCAGCACGACATCAGTAGAGCGAAGTGTCGAACCAAAGAAAAATAAATAAAAAGTAGTGGAAAAGGGTCAACGGGAAGAAAGGACAAGGCAGGACGACAACGAACGATCCGCAAAGACAGCTTCTTAGAAGATCAGGAGTTGTCTGTGGTCAGCAACTGCTGTGGGAGCATTGTACAAATTAATTAGTTAGCGGCCTCCTCCTGCTTCTCGTCGTCTTGCAGAGCCACACCTTGCAGCGGAGGAGGCGTTTGGATTGTCCCATGTTCAGGGGATCATTCACTACACGGTACCACTACGGCCACCAAGCAGTCTAGTGTAGACAAAGTCCACAGGGCTTAGTTCGATACGGCAAGCGCTTGAAGCCTTAAGTGCAGAGCTGGCCCAAATACGAAGGCCAGGGGCCCTTGCAGCTACGCGTTGGGGGGGCCCAGGGGGGGTTGCCTGCTGCGCGGCCACCGTAACCATGGCACCATGGAGACGGGAAGCAGGACGCGGTCTCATTGTCTATTCCCAGGTTAGGCCCCCAAGAGGACTCGTTCATATAACGGTGTTTACCTTTATTCTTCAGTACCAGCGCCGGTGTTGTGGCGCATTTGTTCTTCAGGGCTACAACGAAAATAGGGAGGACATTTTAGGCTCAAGATTAACCATCACTGCCCTTACCAACATAGCCGCACTGCTATCGTGATAAGGTTACTTGTGGCCCGCATCCCGGACAAGAATTGGGGCACGCAAATACCTGAGGGAGACCAAGTCCTGATCCACGATGACAACATAGCCTCCGGGATTGGTAGCCGGAGAGGAGACTGAATTCCATCGTACATGCAAGTCGAACCCAGATCGACACTGGGTTTCTCCACTGCTCCTCTGCAATCTAGAGGATAACAGGAATAAAGAAACAGAAGAAGAAAAAGAGTAAAAAAGGGCAGGTCTCTCCCAAGCGGCGAACCAGATGTGCGGACAAATGTCAAAATTTGGAAATGTTTTTTTTCTTCTCCTTGTTTTTTTTGGTCCCCCCTGCACGGGTATGCCGGTTGATCGTTCTCGGTTTCTTGGGGACGCGGGACGCGGCTACGCTAAAGAAGAGTGGTGGTAGGGTGATGGGCAAGGCTAGTACTGCGGTACTTTGAGTGCCTACTGCAGAGTACCAGGCAGCACTATGTTCAAGTAGGTTCCCACTGTAACGGGTCACTTCAGGGTCTCTCCTAGGCACAAATGCACATCACCCAGCGACAGTCTACCGCTTTTCTGATAGCGCTGTAGATCAGTTACAAGTATAAAGTCAAGCTACGCAGTTGGAAAACTTTGTCTTCAGGGCTGAGTAGATCTTCCGATCGTTGAAGATCTTAAATAAGGAGAGAGAAAGGAAGAGGGACAAGAAAGAAGAAAAAAAGGGGGATTGTCAAATGAGCATACATGGTAGGATGACGTTTAACACTGTCGGGATTCCTTGAGCCCCCGGGAAGCTGCATTCAGTTAGGCCCTCACACCCTTGGATTCCGCTCAGATTTAATAGTAGTATTGCAAGTATCCGTGTTGTTTGTTGGAACCTCTGGCCCACTTCACATGATTCCAGAATCTCCAAGAAGAGAAGAAAAGAAGGTCCGCCTAGAGCCTCTGGGTCTGGGTGGAGCTCTTCTCCCATGACCTCGCAATTTGGGTCAGAAATGGGCATGTCACAGGTAGACAGGACGAGTCTGATAGATCAATCCCATCCTCTCTGTATTATGCTGCTATGTACATACTGCTATATTATCGCAGTGTATACCGTGTCTATACATCCACTCACCAGCCCACTCAATTTGTACGTACCGCATTGGCCACCGGATTCCTTGTAATATCGCCGGCTGATGGGGCTTTTTTCTTTCTCCCCTCTCTCTTCCTTCTTCGGATTGAAGAACAAGCCAAGAGCCATCGAGGCCCCGGTTTTCACTTCCATCTCGAGGTCACGACATCATCAACCAAGCCATGCAGGCTGCACATGATGCAGAACTGGGGCTCCTCTGCAGATCAAGTGCTCACTCACCAACATATCGTATTCACTATATCGTTCGTGTTTGTCACGTTCTGCGTGTCGCCGCAGTCCCCCCCCCCTTCCTCCTTCTCTTTTTTCATCCATGACTGGCCTGACCCAAGAGTTTTAGCCTCTCGTATTTCCCCCGCGTACTCCCTCGAAAAGCGTCTCTGCTCCACTTTTTACCTTTTTTTTTGCCATCGCACCTACCCGCCAGAGTGCCACACCACCCTGGTATTTTTAGACTTGCCACGGCCTTGTCTCGCCTTGCCTTTCCTTGCGGGGAGGATACGCCGTACCAGCCGATCAGCGGCTCCTATTCACTCTGTACTAACATTTTACCCCTGAATGGACCGTGTCTCTCCCCATACCGCTACTGTGACTTTTGAGGTACTCCTCAGCATGCTCAAGGGCCTATTGTTCAACCCGACAGTGCCATCAATTGTTCATACACACTCACCGTGTGGAACCTCAAGTTAGACCTTGCTCCTCTTCTCTCCCGAGCTTCCGGCTCCGGGATCCTGCTTCCCAGTGCCTATGCTCCTTGAGGGGGACGGGGGGTTTCTCCGTGAAATTTATGCCTTCTGTATCTCGTGTATCCTGCATCTCTTGCATCAATGGTCTGCCGTAATTATTTTTTTCTGCCTTTGTGCCCTATCCGAACTGATCCCTCCGAAAGGGTTCACCTCAGCCTGGCCACCTGCGCTGCAAGAGCTCCCCTTCTAGCCGCCCCAGCCTATACCACAGCACGCATGGTACAGCCGTACCTTCCTCCCATCCCAGCCCCTGTCTTCCATTTGTCTTGCCTTGGAAATCCCATAGAGACGCGAGTTAGGTACTGGATATTGTTGCTGCTGGGAATTTCTGTTTCTCTGAATCATCATCCTACTACCCCAATCCTCAGATTCAACCACCTCACTCGCTTTGGTGGTTGCTTCGTCTGTCGTTCGATTTTGTACAGGTTTTCTTCTTCTTTCTTTTCTTGCAAAGCTTCTTTGGATATTTCTGCATGGTCTTAATGACTATTTTATCCATAGGGGTTTACGATAAGGAGAGGACCATATAATCATCATTGGAAACTTTTACTCCTCGCACTGCTCACGACACCGATCACCTTACCTGGCACGCCCCTTTTCCAATTCCCGGCTCGACTTACTCGAAGTCTCAACACTACGAACAGGAGGTTTTTGAGGTTGACCATAAATCGAGGCTGCCACTGCACGGCTCAATTTGTAATTGAACAATCGCAGCAGCGTGAAGCCAGCTTGCTTGAGGCCCTGAGGCGTCCTCACAGCTGTGGTCCGTCCCTTTGGACGTCACACCGCACCCAGACATCTTGCCCATCATGGCGAACCGAATGTCCATGTACTCGGTGACATCAGAAATGCATGGTGCTTCGAGGGGAACTGGACAGCAGTCTACCCAAGTCAGCACCACGACGTTGCTGAACTCAGTCCACAACATCTATATAGAGGGGCAAGCCTACGGTCTCGATGCTAGTTCAAGGTGGGTGATGAGATCTCTCCAGAGACGGAGCAGGCAATTGCTTGGCTACTTGGTGGATGCTGATTGCTGTGGTATGTGGACAGTGTCGTCGTGAACACATGGCTTACAGCCAATCCTCCTCCACCGAACCCCTCGACCGGAGGCACAATCGACACATCTCTTGGAGTCAAGGCATGGGAACACGCAAGAAGGCGCGCTGAAGATGGTGCCATCATTCTCAGGTAAGGATTCCCTTCCCTTCCCTACGAAGGCTGCCTCTGCCCAAGTGTTCGCCCCATCATCACATGCTAATGTTGGGACCACGTTCAGCTCCCTACACACGTCAACTCCGTCCGTGCTCGTTCCTTTCCTCAGCAATGCCCTCCCCATCCAGATGCCATCCATGCTATTCAAGGCACTCGAGGCAATCCATCCCTTCATCCGATGCGTGACACCAAACAACCCCTCTACTCCTCGACAGGCCGCCCTCGCTGTGACCTTGACATTGAACCTGGCGGGCGAGATCCAGGCAGCTTCCGTGGCCCTCTCGCAAGGAGGTATTGACACGGACAAGGGCCTGCTGAACATTCCTGCTGAGGCCGGCTACCGGGCGTTCGATGTCTTCTACTACCTGCTGAACTCGGGTGCCACGCCTGCCGAGCGCGAGTTCCTCGGCCTCAAGAACCCAGACACGTACACACTCCTCAAACGGTCAGGCACGTACGATCCGCCATCCTACCTGATTAATTCCGACGATGGTGCCGCTGCCGATGATTTCCGCGATGCCCTCAAGCAGATTGGCATCAAGGGTTCTGCCCACAGGAACCTCATCTCGACCCTGGCCGGTGTGCTAAAGCTTGGAAACACCCTCGATTACAACATCGATGAGGACACCATGGACGACATCATTGAGGATGCGGGTGGCCTCCTCGGGGTCGAGCCCGAAGTACTCGCAACCCAGTGCAGTACTGAGGACAGGCAGACCTTTATCGGCGGCCTGTACGAGGCTCTGGTGGACTGGGTCATCACCAAGGCTAATGCAGCAATTGCTGCCGAGATGGGCCATCCGGGCCGAGCTGCGGACGATAACAGCAGCGAGGAGGGCGTTCGGACGCCCAACAGTGACGACAACCAGGATACTGTCTGCATTACGGTTCTCGAGATACCTGACCCAGAACTGGGCAAGGCCCTGGCTCTCAGGGGCGTGTTTGACGACAGTCTAGGCATCAACGCAGAGCTGAACGCGGATGGGGTGGAAGTCCCCAGTGCCGGTAGCTCTGTCGTTCGCGAGATGCAGAATGCCGTGGCTGCCGTCGCACCGGATCTGGGCATCATGTCCGGACCAGCTGGCCGCGAGAGGCTGCACGTCTTGGAGAAGAGGGAGGCGATTCTTGAGAAGCTTGCCTATGCCGCAGATGAGGACGGTTTCTTGAAGAAGCTGCTTTTCCCCGTCGAGGGCGAGGGCATCAACCTGGGTCGGAATGCTCGGGCCGACCTGCCAGCCCTCCTAAGCAGCAGTCGTGCCTGGTATCACCTTTCGATCCATCCCACAGACGACGCGCCGGCCACCATCGCGGGCTTGCCCTCCATCACCTCCGCCTGGTCTGCAGGCACTGTCTCGCGCCAGCTCCGCTCCTGGAGGCTGCCGGAATGGTCGAACCGACGAAATAGAAACCTGGATTTCACCGCTGACTTCGACCATGACGAGTTTGTCACGCGATACTCAGCTCTTGGGTGTTTGGACGGAAAGGAAGGCATCCAGAACTGGCTCATGGAACGCGGTTGGACCAACGGAGAAGTCATAGTCGGCAACGAGCGCGTCTGGATGCACGAGAGCGCATGGTGGGAGGCCGAGATGATGATTGACAGCAGACAGGCCGGGCCTGGAGGCGTGCAGTTGGGCATAGGAATGAGCAGCTCCATGGGATTCCATGGGCTCGACACGGGCTACTCTGCCCAGAGCAACGGCAGCGGTTTCTTTGGCCAGTCTCCTTTCGGAGATTCCAACGCCAACGACAGCAACGAGGGTCTTGCCCAACCGAGAAATCGGAGCCAGGCTACATTCCTCGGCCCAGCAGCCCTGGGTCTCAACCCTGGGTCTCGCGCACCGTCTCTCGCCGGCTCTCAACGGCCCCACAGCGCTCTCCCTGTCCACAAGGGTGACTACGGCCTTGGTATCAAGGGAGACTACCGTAAAGGCGAATACCAATACAACAACGAGGGCCAGTTCGTTGGTGGCGTCGAGCCCGAGCTTCTTGAGGGAAAGAACATCAAGGAGGAGCGGGTCACCCTTACGCGGCGCTTGTGGGTTGCTTTCGTGTGGGCATTGACTTTCTGGATCCCCTCGCCCCTCCTCAGCTTCGTCGGTCGTATGAAGCGGCCGGATGTGCGCATGGCATGGCGCGAGAAAGTTGTGCTGTGTTTCCTCATCACCCTCATCAACTGTTTCATTATCTTTTGGATCGTCATCTTCGGCAACTTGATATGTCCCAACTATGACAAGGTGTTGAATTTCAAGGAAGTCGCCGAGCATACAGGAGACAATGACTTTTATGTCAGTATCCGCGGCAACGTTTACGACATTTCCAAGTTCTGGAAGACCCAGCACAGTGACTCTTCGACCGAGACGACAACGACCAACATGGAGCCTTTCGCTGGGGAGAACCTGGACGAGTACTTTGTGCCTCCCCTGATTATTGCTTGCCCTGGCCTTGTCACAGATGACACCATCGAGCTCACTGCCAACACGACGCCGACGTACCCGACCGCCGAGCACATCTCCGGGTATTATCAAGCTGACACCTCGAGTGCGCTGCGGAACACATATTGGTACAATGAGACCTTTTTGCCTAAGATCAAGGAATATTACAAGGCAGAACTCGTCTGGGAGAAGGATTACGTCAAGACTCAAGGCGCAGACCAATATTACAACTGGGTCATCTACAACAACAAGGTCTTCGACCTGACGGATTATGTCAATACGCTGTCACTCATGGACAACTTGGACACCTACGAATTTCTCAATTCCAACATGACGTCTATTGCGTCGGAGAATTATGGCTTGGACGTCACCGACAAGTGGAACGCACTCATCAAAGAAGCCAAGGAGTCGGGCAACAGCACCGAGTATGCGAGCTTGATGAACAGTCTGACCTGCATGGAGAACACGTTCTACAAGGGTATCATCGACTTCCGATACACCGCCAAGTGCCAGTTCAACAACTACCTCTTGCTTGCTTTCACCATCCTTTTGTGCACGGTCATCCTGACCAAGTTCGTATCGGCTCTTCAATTTGGCTCGAAGCGGCGACCATCTCCTCAAGACAAATTTGTCATCTGTCAGGTTCCAGCTTATACTGAGGGTGAAGATTCGCTGAGAAAGGCACTGGACTCATTGACAGCTCTTCAGTATGACAACAAGCGCAAGCTTATCTGCGTTATCTGTGATGGTCTCATCACCGGCGCCGGAAACGACCGTCCCACGCCCAAGATTGTGCTTGACATTCTCGGTGTTGACCCCAAGGTCGACCCGCCGGCATTGCCCTTCAAGTCTGTCGGCGCTGGCGGTCTCCAGCTCAACTACGGCAAGGTTTACTCGGGACTTTATGAGTTCGAGGGCAATGTGGTCCCCTACATTGTGGTCGTCAAGTGCGGCAGAGAGGTAGAGCAGACTCAAGCGAAGCCCGGCAACCGTGGCAAGCGTGATTCGCAGATCCTGCTCATGAGCTTTCTGAACCGTGTGCACCACCGTGCCCCGATGAGTCCTCTTGAGCTCGAGATGTTCCACCAGATCAATAATATTATCGGCGTGGACCCTGAGCTGTACGAGTACCTGTTGATGATCGATGCCGACACCTGCGTCCGAGAGGATTCGTTGAACCGCCTAGTTGCACGTTGCGCCAACAACGCCAAGATTGCGGGTATCTGTGGTGAGACGAGCTTGCAGAACGAAGAGCGGTCGTGGTGGACGATGATACAGGTCTATGAATACTTTATTTCCCACAACCTGGCCAAGGCTTTTGAGTCCCTCTTCGGTAGTGTCACCTGTCTGCCTGGATGGTAAGTTCCAAACCTCCTTTCCTTTTGCCCCCCCCCCCTTCCGGGAGACCTTTTCAGAGTCATGAGAAGTAGAAGCTCACGATATCCGTCTAGTTTCACCATGTACCGTCTGAGAACAGCAGACCGTGGCAAGCCCTTGATTATCTCTGACGAGGTTATTCGAGACTACAGCGATTGCCATGTTGATACCCTCCATAAGAAGAATCTGCTGTCTCTCGGAGAAGATCGATATCTGACCACCCTCATGACCAAACACTTTCCGAACATGCACTACAAATTTACAGCCGATGCCTACTGTCAGACAGCTGCCCCTGAGACCTGGAGCGTCTTGCTCTCTCAGCGTCGACGATGGATTAACTCTACCATCCACAATTTGGTCGAGCTGATGCGTCTCAAGGACATGTGTGGCTTCTGCTGTTTCAGCATGCGCTTTGTTGTCCTGATCGACCTGACAGGAACGATTATCCTCCCCGCCACAACATGCTATCTCGGCTACCTCATCTACAGGCTCGCTACGCACCAAGGCCAGTTCCCAACTATCACTATCGCCATGTTGGCAGGAGTCTACGGTCTCCAGGCGCTCATCTTTATCTTGAAACGCCAATGGCAACACGTCGGCTGGATGATCATCTACATCCTTGCGTATCCGGTCTACTCCTTCATCCTGCCAATCTACTCCTTCTGGAACCAGGACAATTTCTCCTGGGGCAACACTCGTGTGGTCATCGGAGAGAAAGGTCAGAAGCAGATTGTGGCCGAAGACGACGAGGGCTTCGACCCGCGCTCGATCCCGCTGCAGCGCTGGGATGACTACGCCCTGCAGAACAACCTTCCCGGCCGACGTGGCAACTACAACGAAAAGGGCAATGTGACCGACACCGTCCAGCCGCTGTATGATCCCGCGGGCGGCATGGCGGGCGACTACGAGCTTGACGACATGAAGAGCGTGTACTCATCGGTCCGGCAGCCAAGCATCCTGACGGGTGTCCCTGGCCGCGGCGCGTACATGGCCCCGCCGCAGTCTCCAGCGCCGTTCCAGGGTGGACAAATGTCCCGCAACAGCACCTTCACAGCGCCCTATGCAGACCACCCGGCCTCGCACATGCACCGCCAGAGTACGTACAGCGTTGGCACAGGCCTTGACCGCAACCACTCGCCGTACCAGGACCGACCTGGGTCGACAATCATGGGCGCGGGCTACGCACAGAGCCGCGCCGGCACAGCCATGAGCGGGTACGGGGGTGCCTCGCCATCTGTGGTGGACTTCTCGCGCGGGCCCGGTGTGCACGGCCCCGACGATGCCGCCATCACGGAGTGCATACAGGCTGTGCTGGGGGAAGTGGACCTCGACACCATCACCAAGAAGCAGGTACGCGCGCTCGTGGAGCAGAGGTTGCAGACCGAGCTTGTCGGCGAGAGAAGGACCTTCATGGACCGGCAGATCGACAATGAGCTGGCGAACATGTAGACGCCGCCGGCCTGGTCCCCCAATTTCTTTTGGAAATATTTTTTTTGCTCCCCCGGTTCTTTTTTTGGATCAACGGAGACAAAGTTGACGCGGATGGTGGATGGGTATGTGTGTGTGTGTGATTAATGATGAAATTTGGTCCTATCCAAGTGCATTTGAGAGCGATGAGCGGGTGTGGGATAAAAGACAAAAATGCTTATCAAGCGGCGTTGCGTTGGGATTTCCTTGTCCACTGCACACAACAACAACACACACAATCTTTCGGCTCACACGCAAGACAAACGGTTTAGGACCATGAGGTGGGATAATACTTGTTGTTGCACCTCTGTCTCAGTATGTGTGTGTATGGATCTGGAACTTTTGAGGAATTCTTTCCATTTTTTTTATGCATCATGGTTGGCCATATTAAGCAGGTAACTGAGCAAGCGGAGTTCATTGTTCATAATTAATATTCTGGAATCAAGAAATGAAGAAAGCACCTTTTGGTTTTAGACCTATATCCCTAATAATCCCTAATGACGCCTTGCTATAGAACCTTGCCTGCATTTGATTTAGGAGGCCCTTATGGATTTGCATCTGTTCTCGGTGTGCTTGTTGTTGAACTGTCAAGCTATTCAAGTCTCAAGTTTTGATCTCGTGATGTTGTGACTATCCTTTTATCCACCATGTAGTTGTCTTGTGATCTGACCTCGCTCGCTCGCTTGCTCACTCTATCTTCCCAACGCCTTTCAATCGCAAATAGACATCCGTCCCCCAACCATAGAGACTCTGCACAGCTACGCCTCCACCAAAGTACTCGGCATAGGCCCGGCTCAACGGCAGCCCGTACCCCAGGCCGGCGATCGAGCTGCCACCGCCGCTGGAGCTCGAGATGACACTCAGTGCGTCAATGGACGACCCGCCTGGGACGTCTTCCTCATCCTCGCGCACGGTGGTGAACGAATAGGACCAGATGTTGGGCAGCACGTCCGGGCTGATACCACCACCGCGGTCGCGGATGCGGATCGTCACGCCGGGAGCGTTATCGTCGAGCGGCCTGATGGCGTCGCTCGTGAGCCGCCCCGCCTTGTTGTCGTCGAGGCGGACGGTGGTGGGAGCGTCCTGGCCGGACGAGGAAGGCTCGGGGGCGATGGTAATGACGACGGGCTCACGGGTTAGGCCGCTCTCGACGGTCGCGCGGAAGGCGTTCTTGAGCAGCTCAGTGACGATGTACTCGAGGTGGTTGGGGACAAAGGCGAAGGTGGTGTCCGGATCGCCGTCGATCTCCCAGCGAGGGCGGACGCCGTACTTGAGCTCGCAGATATCGGCAACAAAGCCGCCGCAGCTGTCGACGACGCCGGCGGGGCGGAGGGCGGTGTCGATGACGCCGATGAAGCTGGGGTGGTCCGGGCAGGGGGTGGGGCTGGCGTCCGGGTCGAAGTGCGGTTTGCTGGAGAAGTGTAGGGCGATGTGCTGCTCGGCGATGAGACGCGTACCGATACGGGCGCGGAGGTGCTCGTCCAGAAAGCGGGTGACCTCGGCGGGGGAGATGTACCGCCTGCACTCGAGAAAACCCTGCGCCAGGAGCGGGATGGTATCGGTGTGCGTCTGGACGAGCTCAGCGAGAACCTCGGTGAAGCGGATCTCGTCGTCAAGGGTGGAGAGGGTGTGGCGCGGCGAGGCCTGGCCCTCGAGCCAGGGGAGGAGGGTCGACAGCGAGTGCTGATAATTGTTGTAGATCTTGGTGATGTTGCTGTTGGAGACGACAATGTAGGGGAGGTTGCGCAGGGCCTGAATCCGGTGGGCGAGGCGGATGGGGAGGAGGGAGAGAGTGAAGCGCGCCGAGGAGAGGAGGGCCTCGGCAGAGAGGGGCGGGCGACCGTGTCTGACAGGTGTAGATCACATGTGTTAGAGACAATTTCTGGCTTGCAGATGTTCTGGAGAATCATGCAACTTACTTCACAAGGTCAGCCAGGCTCAGGCGGTGCAGAGGCTGCTTGGCCAGTCGAGGAACCTGGTCATCATGGTGAGGGAAGCCCGCGTGTGTGTGCTTCTGACGGCAGGCAGCCAAAGAGAAGTTCCCTGTTGTTGGAATTGAAGAGCATTGGGGCTGTCTAGAGGCCCTAGAGATGATCAAACACCTCAATGGCCTCCTTATTCGATTCATGGCGGCATGGCAAAGAAGCGTTGCTGCGTGTTCAGTTGTGTCGAGAGAATGGAGAGCCAAAGTTGAGGTAGGCTTGGTGAGCTGTTGTCCTTGTCGGTGTGTGGTCTCACTAGCAGTGGTTCCAATTCCAACAGGAAGGTACAGTACAGGCATGCATGCTTAGTACTTCTTAGTGACAATGAGACCCCTGGAGCCCGGTCCAGGGGGGTTGTTGATAAGATAAGTGTGTCACGCGCGGGGCTCATTACCCCGCGATGAGGGCGGCGAGGCTGCTGACGAGACACATTCATATCGCATTGTCAAGAGGACAAGCACAAGGTTTGGGGAATGGAATCAGCATTGTCTTTCTCTAGGTTTTATATTGAAAAGTTCTACAGGAGTGAAACTTGTGTGGACGCTATGTAATCGGTGGGCTGCTCTGGACAGTAAAGCAGGTCTCCCCTATTGCAGCCATCGCCTACTGCGTTGTCACAGTTGAGTCGAACTCAATATCCTCCACACCATCGACTGTCTTCAGCGCTTCAACATCTTGTGTGGCGACTGTACCCTCGGCAACGTCCTTGGTGGCTCTGCGAGGATTCTCATCATCAGTGTGCTGCTCAGAGAGTTCAAGGAAAGAAGAAGAAAAAGGAGGGGGGGGGCCAAAGTTAGAAAGGAGGGGAAACATACGAGAAGCCCTTGATGGTGGATGTGTACTTGTTGGTGACTGTCCATCCCTTCTCCTCGGCTTTCTTAGCCGCACTTTTGGTATTCGTCAGTCCTTTTTCTTTCTTTTTCTTCTTTGCTCGATAGTTGAAGGATAGTCGGCATCAGTATCTTACGCGTCGACCTGCTCCGCAGTGGAAGACTTGGAAAGGCTGACCTGTACAACTTGTGAGATGCTGACGACTCCAACGTTTCTAAATGGAAACGGGGTTTGGAAAGGATCAGAGGCTTACAATGATGGACGGCATTTTGATCTTTGTTTTTGAGTTGGGGGTTTTGAGGATTGGGTATAGGTTAGAAAGTAGTAAAAATCTCGGAGAGGTCAAGATAGGCAGGAGAGAGAGAGAAAGAGAGAAAGTAGTCGAGTCTTATACTAGGAGGAGGAGGTCTCAGCCAAGCACGCGAGGCCAGTACGAGGCTCAGGCTGGTTAGTGGGCCTTATGGCGCCTACGTCATGCATGGGAGCGCCGGACTCGCTGTCAAGGTGGACACCACCCAGCGGGAGCCAGCGGGAAATCGCGGCTAAGCCTTTGGCCACGACACTGATGGATTACAGTATCATAAATTCTGCTCCACGTTTTCCTCCTCTGAGCATTGACAACCAAGT
Source organism: Cryphonectria japonica (assembly GCA_014851275.1). NCBI lineage: Eukaryota > Fungi > Ascomycota > Sordariomycetes > Diaporthales > Cryphonectriaceae > Cryphonectria > Cryphonectria japonica. The sequence continues at coordinate 46,133 of JACWTT010000066.1, read as the reverse complement.
GTCCTAGATCCAATGAGAATGGATATTACTGGCAGACGTTGCTGCATGTGAATGCCAAGAGCCATTCCTATGATTTTCAGGTCGGGCGGATCTTCCGTAACATCACCTGCCATCTCTCCCATGAGATAATCTCAATACAGCCTGGATGGGATATTGGGATATACCTCTTCCTATTTGCCTCTTCTAGCAAGGGTTCCAAAGTATGGCTCTGTGAAGGCCGCCCTCTGCAGTCTTTTTCCTTCTTCGGATATCCCTCAGCCCCTACTTGTTTAATATGTATTTCACTTGTCTCTGATGCCGGTACATTCCGTTGAGGCCCTGACGGTTTTGTCTGTCCTGTTTCCGCAAATTCTAGTGCTTGTATTGTCAACGCGAATATGTTCGACTGGTTCCGTATGGAGGATGTCTTGATTTGTATTGATTCATGTCTGGGAGCAACTGCATTCTTGCTAACACCGCCATTTTGGGTGATAGTCGTCTGCTAATGTACTTGAAACATGAAAACCTGGCTACACTTGGGGTTAGTTGTACCCTTGGGCAGTCAACAGCAATGAAAATGACTTTTGTCCAAGGCAAACCTTCTAATTTTAGATATAAGAATCTCCCAGACATTCGAAAATATTCAGGGCCCCGGCGTTCGTAGATATCGAAGTATCAGCCTCAAGAATCTAAGCCCCTGCTTCTTCACCTGTGGACTGGACAGGAAGCTTGAGATTTACATTGGCTGCTCACCAATTACTGATTCTCCTTCTTCTTCTCTTCCTCTACTAAAATACCGATTTGGTAGTTATAATAGTCATATCATAAGGAGCGATTGGATGTGTGTAAGATATAATAGCACTATTTTGAGAGCATCCTGAACACTTAGACATACTTTGCTGCTGTTATAATATTGCACTTAGTTGGTGTTGGTGCTCTAGTGACCTGGGCCACTCCAGTCTCTAAATGCACCAAATGCTGAACATCTTGTTAGCAAGCAGACATCCAATCTTCTTGAATGATAAACTTGATAGATTTTTCATATTGAGATCTCATCTGTCTTTGTTCTTACCAAAACCCTACTACATATACCTTTCTGTCGATCTCCAAAAAGCGAGAAGAAAAAAAGCATCGCTGTGCTTTCAAGCTGAATTATCAATTAGTTGATAACAATATGAAAGTGCCCAAGAAGTATACTCCAGTAAATAGTGAGCCTAAGACCCTTGGACATAAACTTGACTCAGGTTCCACAAAACCCCACTGACTTATCCCCTGCCACGGCTGCACTAGATCATCCCTGCAGGTAACTTATCGATAAGTCCGCTGCCAGAAATTTTGAGGAATTTTGGGAGATGCGACTTTGTTCTGCCCTTCTCGACTGAGATTGAGATACTTTGTCGGCAATCTTCGCAAAGATGGAGGGCCAGGCACACAAGCCTCATCGCAAGTCCAAGGAGAAGAAGAGCCACTCTGGAGGTCAGTCTTCATGATCTCGATTTGTACCCAAAAATTTCCATTGACACAGGGACTAACTTCGTTGCGCAGGGCCGAATCCCAAGGCGTTTGCAGTCCACCGGCCTGGCAAGCTCCAGAAACAGGCTGCGCGTTCGAGCGACGTATGCTATCATCCACCCTCTCTTCGATTCGGAGCTTCTCACTGACACATTTATGCGCTTACAGGTACGAGAGCGCCGCCTCCACGTACCCCTCGTCGACCGACTTCCCGATGAACCTCCACCGCGGCTCGTCGCCATCGTCGGCCCTCCCGGCGTCGGCAAGACGACCCTCCTCAAAAGTCTGATCCGCCGATATGCGAAGGAGACCATCTCGGACCCCCAGGGTCCCGTCACCGTCGTGACATCCAAGAAGCAGCGGCTGACATTTCTCGAATGCCCGAATGAGCTAGAGGCTATGGTGGACATTGCGAAGGTCGCAGACATAGTGCTGCTCATGATTGACGGCAACTATGGCTTCGAGATGGAGACCATGGAATTCCTTAACGTCCTCGCGGCTACGGGCATGCCGGGAAACGTCTTTGGCATCCTCACACACCTTGATCTATTCCGCAAGCCTCAGGCGCTCAAGGATGCGAAGAAGAGGCTGAAACACAGATTATGGAGCGAGTTGTACCAGGGCGCACACTTGTTTTATCTTTCGGGAGTCATCAATGGGCGTTATCCAGACCGAGAGATCCACAACCTCTCCCGCTTCCTTTCCATCATGAAGAACCCGCGACCTCTGATCTGGAGGAACTCGCATCCGTACGCCATCATCGACAGCTGGCGAGACATCACACATCCCACCAAGATCGAGGAGAACGAGAAGTGCGATCGATCCATTGTTCTCTCTGGCTACCTCCGCGGCACGAACTTCTCCTCTCAAGGACAACGAGTCCATATACCGGGACTCGGGGACTACACAGTAGCGAGCATGGAGGTCTTGCCCGATCCATGTCCGACACCATCAATGGAACAGGCGATAGCGAAGGCAACGGGCAAGACCGGTCGCCGTCGTTTGGATGATAAGGAGAGGAAGCTCTATGCGCCAATGTCCGATCGCAGCGGTCTCAAGGTCGACGGAGATGCCATCTATATCTACAGAGACAAAGGATTCACGTTCGACAAGGATGCCAAGGATGTCGAGCGAGGCGAGGGCGAGGAGCTCATTGTCAACTTGCAGTCAGAGAGGCGCCTCCTCGGCCAGACAGAGGATGGTGTACAGCTCTTCGCTGGTGGCGAGAAACTCAAGGAAGTTGCCGAGGAGGACACCGGGCGCAAGAGCCAACGAAAGGCAAGGCTTGCTGAGCAGGAAGGATCCGATGCTGAAGACTTGGAAGACGTGAATGAAGGCTCTCTCGACGGCGAGGAGGCTTCTGACGAGGAGGCAGAATTTGACGAGCAGAAGCTGGGCAAAATGTTTCGCAGCAATGCAGACAAAGATGCTGGGGAAGACGAAATAGCGTTCGCCGACAGCGATTCGGATCTTGGCTCAATATCAGGGGACGACCTGAGCGTCGAAGATCTGGATGATGAGGAAGACTTTGACTCCGACGACGAAGAAGCAGCCTTGAAGTGGAAAGAGAACATGAGAGAACGAGCACAGCAACGCCACGGAAAGAGGAAACCGTTCCAGGTAGCGGACCTGGCACGGATGCTGTACAACGATTCTTTGAGTCTGGACGACGTGCTTAAGAGGTGGAGAGGCGAAGACGTCGCAGATGAGGTGGAGGAAGAAGAGGATATCGAGGCGGACTCCGAGGACGAGACGTTCTTCAAGAAATCCAAAAATGAGAAGAACGATCTCTCGGATGATCGATCAGTACCGGTCTTCGACTACGACACGCTCGCATCGTATTGGTCTGGCGAGGATGCTATTGAGACTTTGAGGAAAAAATTCACCACGGCCACATTGTTAGACGACGATGCATCTGGGGATGGAGATGAGGATTTTGAAGGGTTCGGCTCGGGAGACGACGATGGTGCCGAGGATGGCGATGAGGACGAAGGCGACGGTGCTTTTGAAGACCTCGAGACAGGTGAAAAGCACGGTCCAACAGACGAGGGCCTGGAAGCGGAACGCCAAAAGAACGCCCGCCGCAAGGAAGAGCTCAAGCTGCGGTTTGAAGAAGAGGATCGAGAGGGCTTCGCCAACGATAAGGCTAACGCGCGCCGAGAAGGCGGCAACGACGAAGAGTTTGGCGAGGACGACTGGTACGACGCCCAGAAGTCCTTAATACAGAAGCAGCTCGACATCAACAAGGCCGAATTTGGAAACCTCGACGAGAGGCAACGAGTCCTAGTCGAGGGCTTCAAGGCCGGAAAATACGCCAAGCTGGTGATTGAGGGCGTGCCATCCGAGTTTGTCAGGCAGTTTCACGCAAAGATGCCAATTATCGTGGGAGGCTTATCTGCCACCGAGGATCGCTTCGGGTTCGTGCAAGTACGAATCAAGCGACACAGATGGCACAAAAAGATCCTCAAGACGGGCGATCCATTAATTTTCTCCCTGGGCTGGAGGAGATTCCAGACTCTTCCCATCTACAGCATCTCCGATTCCAGAGTTCGGAACAGGATGCTCAAGTACACACCGGAGCACATGCATTGCTTCGGTACCTTCTACGGACCTCTCATCGCCCCCAACACTGGTTTCGTCTGCTTCCAGTCCTTCTCATCCTCCAATCCTGGCTTCAGGATATCGGCGACCGGCACTGTGTTGAGCGTGGATGAGTCAGCCGAAATTGTCAAGAAGCTCAAGTTGACAGGTGCACCATACAAGATCTTCAAGAACACGGCCTTCATCAAGGACATGTTCAACACCTCGCTCGAGATTGCCAAATTCGAAGGGGCTTCGATCAAGACAGTATCAGGCATCCGGGGTCAGATCAAGCGTGCCCTGTCCAAGCCGGAAGGCCACTTCCGTGCGACCTTTGAAGACAAGATCCTGCTGAGCGATATCGTCTTCTTGCGCGCCTGGTATCCCATCAAGCCCCACCGCTTCTACAACCCGGTCACAAATCTGGTCGGGTGGCAGCGAGCACGTCTCACAGGCGAGATCCGCGCCGAGGAGAGCCTCCCGACCCCGCAGAACCGCAACAGCGCCTACCGCAAGATCGAGCGTGCGGAGCGGCACTTCAACCCGCTGCGCGTGCCACGCAAGCTCGCGGCGGACCTGCCGTACAAGTCGCAGATCGTGTCGACGAAGCCGCAGAAGAAGGCGACGTACATGCAAAAACGAGCTGTGGTGCTGGGCGGAGAGGAGAGGAAGGCCCGCGACCTGATGCAGAAGCTGACGACGATCCGCAAGGACGTGGCCGAGAAGAGGAAGGCATCCAAGGACAAGAACAGGGCAGCGTTTAAGGAGAAGATGAGCAAGATGGAGGAGAAGAAAAAAGCGCGCGAGAAGAGAGAGACGAAGCAGTACTGGAGCATGGAGGGGAAAAAGAGAAGGGCTGGAGATGAGGGTAGTGGCGGGGGCAAGAGGACGAAGAGGTGAGTGCTAGAGTTAGACGTGCATACTTGAGAATGGGAACTGGGATCAATAATAATACCCTTCCGATTGAGCATCGTAACAGTCATGAATGTGAATTATATCACATACCAAGAACATAGATGGTAAGACCAGTTCAGAACTTTACAGCATAGGAGGCATCAAGAGGTCCGCGATCCGGAATCACGCACAACATACCAAAGTACGGTTTTATTATTTTGAGGGAAAAAATCACCAGCCCATTTCACGAGGCGTCCCCAACAACATACGCCACAATTTCTTTAGTGTGAGGGCGGCTTTTTATGAACAGGTCTGGGTCGCATGTCATGAGTACGTGCGTCGAGGAACCCTTACTTCTGGAGAGACGCGGTGGGGAGGGGGAAATTTTGTGATCAATTCTTGACGAATCGTGGCAGACTGACTGGTTTGCAACACTCCGGGCCCGGACTTTTTGGAACCTGAGGGAGGGAGTGTGGAAAATTCGAAGAGAGAAGAAGGGGAAAAAGTGAACGTGTCGCGAACGTATCTGAAAATTAGTGACTAGTCCAAGTGCGATGCTACAACAGACTGCGAAGGGGAGATTCCAATTTGGTGGCCAAGTCAGAAGTAGGGCAGATCTACCACGGTAAAGGTTGCTGAATCCGATGCCAGCTTCCAGAGTTGACCCATCGTCCCCAGCAAGCAGTGATCGGGCTACATGGTACTTTTCTTGACCGCCGGCCGGAGGGCTGGCCCCACTAAAGCGGTAGGCGCCTGCGGCATCTTGTGCGCCGAGGTCATTAGGTATCCGGAGGTCTTCTGAAAGCGCCCCTCGAGAACCGGCAGGTTTTGGGTTAGGGACGTCCTTGTCGCTCTCCATCACCCCCTCGATGCGCTTTCATGAAAGTGACATGGCTCTGGGAACGTCACATCGTGGGGGGAATAACACGCAATGATAGCGATGCTGGGCTGGTTTTTGGTTCCGGAGTTGGGAGCCGTTCAACACGATAGGCGGGTTACTTATTTTTCCCTTATCGAAAGTTGTCGTAGGGCCATGTCTCGGAAGGGAAACCCCATCTCTCCACACAAGGCAAAAGATACGTACCGTGCATGAATAGGCAGAGACTCCGACTTGCTCGCAGGGATGGCCAAATCCCCCCCCTCATCCCCCCACTTGCCCCTCACATTACAGGGGCCTACAGCCAATACTAGCACCAGAGTTTGCAATCTGACCTCACAACCTCCCCGCAGCGCCGCTCACCGGAGCCTGAATGCGACTCCGATCATCGGCGAAGCCCTTTGTTGCCATGCAATTCTACTCCCGAATACAGACAGAGACACGTCCAACTAAGGATCACCTTGGGGGGTTGCTCGGTATTTCAAGCTTCTCGAAGTCTCTCCAGTCTCGAACTTTGCCTTCCATCCCGCAGTCCCTTCTCTCCTCCTTTTCTTCTTTTCCTACTTCTCCTTCCTCTCCTCAATTGCATTCCTCCAGTATCCCGTCGTTTAAAAACTCCTCGACACTTTCTGCTATAAACTCTACCTATACCTAAACACCCCAACCCCAATTCCACACATCTCACACATCACAAATAATATTCGGCACGGCCGAAATCACTGCGTTACCACCCCCCCTGGACAGCCGCAATCTTGGTGTGACGGCCACGACATTCAACCCCAAGCTTTGCCCAACATGCCAGGAGCAGAACGAGCGCCCCAGACTCTCTACGACAAGGTGCTGCAGGCACATATTGTCGATGAGAAGCTGGACGGCACCATTCTCCTCTACATTGGTACGTGAGATCTCTTTTCTTTTCTGACTGCAGAATTGGAGAGAGGAGAGAACCCCAACGCTGACGAATGAGTGTCTCAGACCGGCACATTGTCCACGAGGTTACATCACCCCAAGCCTTCGAAGGGCTGAAGAACGCGGGACGCAAGGTTCGCAGGCCTGATTGCACCCTCGCTACCACTGACCACGTGAGTTGATTCTTACCTCCCCCTCCCCCTTCTTTTCTGTCTCCCTTTTCACTCCTGGCGGTCCGCCGCCTACATTGAGGTTGAAAAAAAAAATAAAGAATTGCGAGTTTTCTTGCTAACAATTTGGATTCCGCAGAATGTTCCTACGAGCTCGAGAAAAACCCTTAAGGACATCGGCAGTTTCATCGAGGAGGACGATTCAAGAACACAATGTGTCACTCTCGAGGAGAACGTCAAGGACTTTGGTCTTACATACTTTGGCCTGAGCGACAAGCGACAAGGCATTGTCCACGTCATTGGCCCCGAGCAGGGCTTCACCCTCCCCGCCACCACCGTCGTCTGCGGTGACAGCCATACCTCGACCCACGGTGCCTTTGGTGCTCTGGCCTTTGGAATCGGCACCAGCGAGGTCGAGCACGTGCTGGCCACCCAGTGCCTGATCACCAAGCGCAGCAAGAACATGCGCATACAGGTGGATGGCGAGCTGGCCCCGGGTGTCAGCTCCAAGGACATCATCCTCCATGCCATTGGCAAGATCGGAACTGCTGGCGGCACCGGCGCCGTGATCGAATTTTGTGGATCTGCCATCCGGGGGCTCTCCGTGGAGGCTCGCATGTCCATCTGCAACATGTCCATCGAGGGCGGTGCTCGGGCTGGCATGGTCGCGCCCGACGACATCACCTTCGAATATCTGAAGGGCCGGCCCTTGGCGCCCAAGTACAACTCGCCCCAGTGGCACAAGGCTGTTGCCTACTGGAGGAGCCTGCAGTCCGACCCTGGTGCCAAGTACGACATTGACGTCTTCATTGATGCCAAGGACATTGTTCCCACCATCACCTGGGGCACAAGCCCTGAGGACGTCGTCCCCATCACCGGGTCTGTGCCCGATCCCGAGACGTTCGCCACCGAGGCCAAGAAGGCTTCCGGCCGCCGCATGCTCGAGTACATGGGCCTGACCGCCGGTACTCCTATGCAGGAGATTACCGTTGACAAGGTCTTCATCGGTTCCTGCACCAATTCTAGAATCGAGGATCTGCGCGCCGCTGCCACCGTGGTCAAGGGCAAGAAGATCGCCGCCAACATCAAGAGGGCCATGATCGTCCCTGGCTCTGGGCTGGTCAAGGACATGGCCGAGGCCGAAGGTCTCGACAAGGTCTTCACCGACGCGGGATTCGAGTGGCGGGAGGCTGGCTGCAGCATGTGCCTGGGCATGAACCCAGATATCCTGTCCCCCCAGGAGAGATGTGCGAGTACCAGCAACCGCAACTTCGAGGGTCGCCAGGGTGCTGGCGGCAGGACCCACTTGATGTCCCCCGTCATGGCTGCTGCTGCGGCGATCGTCGGCAAGCTGGCAGACGTGAGGAAGCTGACCGAGTACAAGGCCAGCCCCCATGTCGAGGCCTTCAAGGCCACGGCTGAGCCCCCTCACGTCGACGAGAGACTGTCCGAGGATGACTCGGACAGGGAGCAGCTCGCCGACATCCCCAAGAGCGACACCAGCATCTCTCACCCCAACACCTCTCCTTCTGCTGCAGCAACCGGCGGCCTGCCCAAGTTCCAGATCCTGAAGGGCATTGCCGCTCCTATGGACCGGTCCAACGTCGACACGGATGCCATCATCCCGAAACAATTCCTCAAGACCATCAAGCGAACCGGCCTGGGCTCCGCCCTCTTCCACGCCTGGAGATTCCTGCCAGACGGAAAGGAGGACCCATCCTTTGTTCTCAACCAGGAGCCTTACCGCAGTGCCAAGATCCTGGTCTGCACCGGTCCCAATTTCGGCTGCGGTAGCTCTCGGGAACACGCGCCGTGGGCCCTGAACGACTTTGGCATCAGGTGTGTGATTGCGCCGTCGTTTGCCGACATCTTCTTCAACAACACCTTCAAGAACGGCATGCTGCCCATCCCGATCAACAACCAGGAGGACGTCGAGGCCGTTGCAAAGGAAGCCCGTGCCGGCAAGGAGGTCGAGGTTGACCTGCCCAACCAGCTCATCAAGGACGAGGCTGGCAACACGATCTGCAGCTTCGATGTCGAGGAGTTCAGGAAACACTGCCTGATCAACGGCCTGGACGACATCGGCCTGACCCTGCAGATGGGGGAGAAGATCTCTGACTTTGAGAGGAAAATGACCGAGGAGACACCCTGGCTTGACGGCACTGCCTACCTCAAGAGGAAGGGCCAAGGTGGCAAGCTGGCGGCAAAGGCTGCCCCCGTCCCCATGACAAATAAGGGCGAGACAAAGAAGGAACCGCTGGAGTGGTGATCTCTCGATATCTCTGACTCGACGACTCTTCCTCTCTCTCTCTGTGTCCCTGATGCTTGCTATTCGCTTTTCTTCCTTTTTTTTTCTTCTTCTTTGGTTTCTTCTCATCCTCGTGGCATAATATATTGGATTATATTGGTGGGAATCTCTGCCTGTCGCTTTTGCGATGCAATCGCGCTGTAAAAGGCTGGTGGAAATTTGTCTGGATCCAGTCCCGCTCCAAAACTGGCGGCTGGCATGAACTGAGCGGTTCTTGGGAAAAGTGATATTTACAACCTTTTGAAAGAACAATGGCTGAGAATACATATCTCTTGGTAGTTCCTGCTCTGAAGAACGCTACACTACCTTCACTCTATAAATTCGCTTGCAAAATGATAACCTGAACGCTCTGAATGCGAAAGACGTGGGATATAGTATATACCCTCAACGCCTTCTGTATTCCATGTCCCTGCCTACAAGTAACTTAAGCCTCCTCCCTGAGTATCCCAATATGCACCACAAAGCCAGAGCTACTCCTGAGCCCCTCAGGCAGCTTTGCATCCGGCACCCGCCACACACGGAACCCCTTCCTTATAAACTCCTCGAGCCAGCCCTCGAAGACGTCTGGATCGCGCAGCTGTTGTGCAACGACACACACGCAAGGCGGTCTCTCCAGCACGTCGCTACTCGTGCCGCTGCCGCCACCACCACTACCACGATCGTTCTCCGAAGACCGGAGCCGGCACGTATCGGCGCAGGTCTGCACAAAAGGGGTAATGAGCGCCTCGTTGTAGACGCAATCGCAGGCTACGACGAGGTCTGGCACGCAGAGGGCCGGCGTGGGCGTGTCGAGCTCCCAGTCGAGCGCATGGAAGGTGAGGTTGTCACCCGCTACCGCACTGCCGCCGCCAGATGGAGATGAGGACGGCGCAAGTGTCTCATGATGAGATCTTGTCCCGGCGCCCCTGCTACGCTTGCTGCTGCTGCCGCTGCCGCCACCACCGCCGCCGATTCCTCTGCCAGAGGACTTACCTGCAGCACGGATTGGCAAGGCCCTGCGGTTCTGCTCAATGTTCTGCTCGACGAAGCGCGCGACGTACTGCTGGTCCGTGAGCACATAGCGCCTTACCAGCGGAGCAGTAGCGAGCCCGACGAGGGCGGAGACGCCGCAGCCGAGCTCGAGGATGGTGGAGGCGGAGGTGAGGAGGCCGGCGCGGGCGAGGACGTTGCTGCTGTTGCTGTTGCTGCCAGCGCCGGCAGAGAGCCACGAGGCGAAGAGCGGTGTGACTTTCCAGACGACAGCGCCAGTGGTGCCGCCGGCGCGGTTGGAGGACAGGACGGCGGGGGACTGGGTGATGGCCAGGTCGCGGTCGTTGATGGTGAGCTCGAGGGTGGTGGCGCGGGGGTCGACGAAGCCGAGGTTCTGGGCTTGGGGCCGGGATTGGGAGAAGAGGAGGAAGACTTCTGTGTGGATTTACCTCCTTGTGTGAGAAAAATGGTGTTCCGCTCTCTCATCAAAGATGTCTTTTGCAGGCAGGCGGCCGAGTAAATGGGTCTGCTGGCTGCGTATGTGTGTGTGTCTCTATGTATTTGTTGTTTTTACGTGCCTTCTTCTGCGTCTTGGATCTCAGGGTCCAGCTGGGCCAGGAGGCTTTCTATTGCGCTGGCCATGGTGTTGGGGCCGGGGCTGAGCTAGATGAGATAATTGTTAGGTTGTTGATTCCATTTTCGGGGGACGATGTGGATGGACTTCTTACTGTTGTGCTCACTCGGTGTGTGAGGGGATCTCGTCGGTTCATGTGGGTTGGTGGTTGTGTGGTTTAGTCGGAAACGATTCAACGAATGTGTTCAGGGAGATAATTTTCCCTGCTACCAAATTGAGGACTTACCGGTTGACGTCTCCATTACCTTGACGCCATTATTCTTTCCTCATAACAAACCTATCAACTGTGAAAATTAGGACTTCGATCTCATGCTTCACTGTATTATCGACAGGATGATGAAGATTATTTTCATCAGTGAATCCATGACGAGTGCCTTATATGAGTTCAGTAAAGGGGCAAAGCAAGGAGACAAGATAGTGGCTGATGTCTTTGAGAAAGGAATACCGACAAGTCTACCACAAGAAGGCTTCTATCCACCTTTTTGCATGCTTGCCACTATACAGGCCATATCAACGCCTGTTGAGAAGACAGTCTCCAGGATAGACACAGGGCAGCCCTCTGGGTGGTAATCAATCAACTGGCTCTTGAGAGAACCTAGGAGATGAAATACAACTTGGAGTAATTCAACAAACTTTCTCAATACCTTGGCTCAGGTGGTTTTTGTTTTTGTCTTTTCTTTCTCCCCCATCCTGATTTTTTTATTAAAAAACCCCCTTTGTTCCCAACAATCTTTTGATGTTCTTGACCAACAGCGAAGGGCTGAGCACCTGTCAAGAAATATAAAAAGGCGTCATACACGGACGGACTGGGCTACAGTGTGACAGAACTGCTAGGAACTGACGTGTTTTGAGCTTTTGACCTGAACACAACAGGGAAGGCGGGAGGCCCCACAGGCTACCGCTGCAGCTGCAGTATGGAGCGGCTAAACCTAAGCACCTACCATAGTAGATTTAGTTTACACACACAATAAGAGGAGAGGAGAGGAGGCATCAGCAATAGAGCGTGAGCAGGGTCAAAATCTTGGTACTGGACCACTAAGGATGAATGCAGAGAAATAGACGGCAGAACAGGTCACGGGTGACTGAGTAACTGGCTCCAACGGCATTCACAGGGCAAAAGAGTTGTGACCACTCAGAAAACCGAAGCTTACGACCCTATAAGTAAGCTTCCAATGAAGCCGCAACACATGTGAAATTGACCAGACATTGATGCTGGGATCTGGGCCAGGAGGGCGCAGATATGGTCTGAACAGGAAGAGAAGGGGAGTCTCAAACCATCAAGTCAAGCAAACAAGAAGATATGGTTTCACAAACAAATCCTCAAGTCAAGAACAAGAAATCAAATCCAGTTGGGATGCACCGGCAGTGTGTGAGAAGTGACTAACTGACTGCCTGGTCCCCTGGTGGAGATCTAGACGCTAGCTGTCGAGCTGGGGTACAAAGGACGTCATAAAACCTGCCCCTTCTCATTCATGCACAGCAGCAGGGGGAGCTAACTCTTTTTAATTGGAGCTTGAGCCACTGACGGTGCCACTGCACGTTGACGCTTCCTTTGCCGCCTCCTCCTCCTCCTCCTCCTCCTCCTCCTCCTCCTTCTCAACAACTTTTTCCTGGAAACATCTACTGCAAGCGCCTCTTCATTCAAGCAGCTGTCTCTTTAAGCCAGCCTCTCCCAAACAGCCTTTGTTTCCTGTCCTGCACAATACGTCTTTTTTTGTTCTTGTTCTTCCTTCCCCTTCTGCCTCCTCTCCCACTGAATCTGTGATACCCACCCATTCACCACCCACCATGACGACCATACTCCCCAAGTTCCAGGCGAAACCGCCCTTCACCGTCGAGGTGCCCGGTCAAAAACCCGTCGAGGGTGAGACCCCCATCCGTCGCATCAAGGCTGCCATCCCCGACCTTGTCGCCAAGCCCCAGCCCGAGATCTCCACCGTCTACGAGCTCGTCAAGGTGTCTGTTGAGAAGTTCGGCAACGCCAAGGCCATGGGCTCGCGGAAACTTATCGACGTCCACCAGGAGACCAAGAAGGTGAAAAAGATCATCGACGGGGAGGAGTGCGAGGTGGACAAAGTCTGGTCGTATTTCCAGCTTGGCAGCTACGAGTACATGACGTATCTCGAGTACGAGAAGCTCATACTGCAGGTCGGAGCTGGCCTGCGGAAGCTGGGCCTCACCCAGGGCGACCGCGTTCACATCTTCGCAGCCACGAGCTCATACTGGCTGGCCATGTCCCACGGTGCTGCATCACAGTCCATGCCCATCGTGACCGCTTACGACACCCTCGGCGAGGAGGGCCTGCGCCATTCTATGGTGGCCACCGAGGCCAAGGTCATCTTCTTGGACCCCCACCTGCTGCCGACCCTGACAAATGTCCTCAAGGATGCGACTGAGATCCGCCACGTCGTATGGAACAGCCAGAACAAGGTCAAGCAGGAACACATCGACAAGCTGACGGCCGCATACCCCAACGTGAAGGTCCTCAGTTTTGACGACCTGAGGAAGTCGGGAGAGGAGAACCCCGTGGACCCAGTACCCCCCAAGCCTGAGGACCTCTGCTGCATCATGTACACCTCTGGGTCGACCGGTACACCGAAGGGCGTTCCCCTGAAGCACAGCAACGTTGTTGCCTCCGTTGCAGGCGTGAGCGTGATTGTGCAGCCCTTTATCGGCCCCGGCGACGGCCTCTTGACCTATCTGCCCCTCGCCCATATCTTGGAATTTGTCTTCGAGAATGCATCCCTCTACTGGGGCTCTACCATGGGTTACGGTAATCCCAAGACCCTGTCGGATGCTTCCGTGCGCCACTGCAATGGAGACATCCGCGAATTCAAACCGAGCGTTCTCGTCGGAGTGCCTGCAGTCTTCGAGACCGTCAAGAAGGGCATTATCGCCAAGGTGGAAGCCGGAGGCCCCGTGGTCAGAAACCTCTTCTGGGGCGGCATGTGGGCCAAGAGCCAGCTCATGGGCTGGGGGCTGCCAGGCTCCGGCATATTGGATGCTGTCGTCTTCAAGAAGGTCAAGGAGGCGACGGGCGGACGCCTGAAGCTGTGCATGAACGGAGGAGGTCCCGTGGCGAAGGATACACAGAAGTTCATCTCCATGGCCATCGCCCCTATGATCATCGGGTACGGTCTGACAGAGACAACCGCCATGGGCACCCTGGGAAATCCCATGGAATGGACCTCAGAGTCCATCGGCGCCATGCCAGCTGCCGTCGAAGCCAAGCTGGTCGATTTCCCAGATGCCGGCTACCATGCAACCAACAAGCCCCACCCGCAGGGCGAGGTGTGGCTGCGTGGGCCCAGTATCATGGATGGCTACTACCAAAATGACAAGGAAACGCAGGAGGCTCTGACATCAGACGGATGGTTCAAGACTGGCGATATCGGCGAGTGGGATTCCAACGGGCACCTGAAGCTGATCGACCGCAAGAAGAACCTAGTCAAGACGCTCAACGGCGAATACATTGCGCTCGAGAAACTTGAATCGATCTACCGCTCGGCCTCCGTCGTTGCCAACATCTGCGTGTACGCCGATGATTCGCAGGCCAAGCCCGTCGCAATCATTGTGCCCGCGGAGCCGGCGCTCAAGAAGTTGGCAGAGTCCAACGGCATCAAGGCGGGGGCCCTGGAAGAGCTCGTGCATAACAAGAAGCTGCATGGACTTGTGCTCAAGGAGTTGCAGTCTGCAGGCCGTGCAGGCGGCCTCGCTGGTATTGAGATTATCGATGGTGTGGTTCTCAGTGATGAGGAGTGGACCCCTCAAAATGTGAGTTTTATATTGTTTTCCCCTCTCTTGCCTTGTCTGCGCGCACCATTCAATACTGATCAAGATATTTTCTGTAGGGTCTTGTCACTGCAGCGCAGAAGCTGAACCGTAAGGGCATTGTCAAGAAGTACAAGAAGCAAATCGACAAAGCATACGGGCACTAAAAAAGAATTTGCCCTGTCTGATCTCCCCTTTGACCGCGTTCATCCCATTGTTTATAGTATATGTTTAATGAGTCCAACGGTCTTGATTTTTGGTTTAAGGCTTTCTTATATGGACATTTGGGAAAGCAAGAGACATCCTGACCTAGTCCGAGGATTGTGTCTTTTAAAATGCGAATCATCCCCCTCCCCCTCCTTCATCTTATCATTATCTCAATCTCTTTTTCCATGTAATTACTTCCTGTTATGAACCGTAGGATAGGCCAAAATTCGAAAGAAGCGTTGTTTGAACATATCGAGACCGGATCGTACTGATTGGCGCCTTGCGTAGTAACCAATGTTCGTGCGTTTCGGCGAAGATACATTTAGATTGTTGATATCTCAGCCCTATATTTCGAGACACTGTTTGTGCTAGTTGGCCACGGCGTGCATTCACTCACTCACTCACTCACTCACTTATTCATCAAACGTCATGTATTTACTAGCGAGAAAAAATGCCCAAGCCGTGAAGATTGCTTGCAACGTTGAGAATATAGGAGACCGCCCTTGGGGGAGACCCTACGTGTCGGTTCCCCCAAGCACGGTCCAGTCTCGCAGGTACTGAAAATGAAGCAACGCGCAACGCCGTCGTGCCCGCCTGATCCGCATACTCCTCCCCGTCCGCCCCCTTCTGACCCGGCCCTTTCCCATTTCTCTCTGTCTTTCGCCCACACAGGGCATCCCGGTGTGTAGTCTCACAACTCTGTCTCTCCCACGCTAGGCCGAAAAGACTAGACCAGGCCGTCATACAGAGATAGGGCGGACACGATGGTCTCGTCACGTTTGCTACCCTCCTTGAACTCCTCCATGTCGAGGCAGCCGTTCTCATCTTTGTCCATCATGCGGAAGATCTTCTTGACACGCTTCTCAGGTGTATCCTCATCCTCCGGCAGCTTCACCATAGAACCGACCTATACAGAGCAGAGGCACGCAAGATGTCAGCCTCAACGCCCATTCCGTTGTTCTGACCGTCCTGTTGAGGATTTGTTTATTGGGGAAGGGGAGGGGGGGGGTGGTATAGAATTGATCGCGCAGAGACATGCCATGGATACGGGAGGGGGGATGGGGGGGTGGGGGGTTCAGGCAAGACCATACCATCTTGTAAATTGCCTCCACAATCTTAAGCATCTCATCGTAGCTGATCTTGCCATCGCCGTCAATGTCATAGAGCTGGAAGGCCCAGTCCAGCTTGTCCTCCATCTTGCCGCGCGAGGTCACGCTCAGCGCGCAGATGAACTCCTTGAAGTCAATGGTGCCGGACTTGTCGCTGTCGAAGACATTAAAGACGTAGTCGGCGAAGCTCGACGGGTCCCCGAACGGGAAAAACTGCCGGTAGATCTTTTGGAACTCGTCCTTGGTAAGCATCCCCGAGGGGCAATCCTTGAGGAAGCCTGTCGGTCGCGCGTCGCGCCAGGCGCATGGACCCCGAGAGGGGCCGGGCGCAGGCGCAGAGCAGGTCAGCCATGATGTGTTGCATCGATTTGAGTGCCATACGCATGCGATTCTGAATGATATCTCAGACCTGAGAGTCGTTCTCCTCTCTATTCCCTCCTATACCTATGGGGTTGGCGCGGCAACGAGCACGACACGGAGGAAAGGGTTGGGTTGGGAGAGGGGGGGGGGTGAGATATGTAGATATTGGATTGTAGGGGTCGGAGGGGAATCGGCTCACCCTTGTACCATTGTTGCAGCTCCTTCTTGTCGAAGTGCGTCGACTTCTGCAGTTCGACCAGCTGCTCTTGCGAGAGCTTAGACTGTCTGTAATCGTGCGCATCGTTCGTCAGCCCCAGATATCCTTTCCAAGAAGAAGAAGAAGCCATCGCTTATTTTGCGACTTTTCTTTCCATATATATTTATGGTTTGTCCTGTCTGCGCGCCGAACAGGGACGAATAGAGAGAATTGCGCTCGGATGGCCGGAGACAGAGAGTGGAGGGGGGTAGTAGGTGGAGGGGGCTCGAGCGGACGATCCATGTTCGCGATATGACGAGCCTCGTGGTCTGCCCCGACCCCTCTCTGCACTGTGATCCATGCTCTTTGATAGGGCAATTGTCTCTGATCGCCCGTCTCGGCGCGCACGGCAGGTGGTACTGTAGAAGATCGGAGGATGCCGAGACTCACGATTTTCCCATCTCGTTCTGTTTTGGTCGTCGTCGTCGACGTCGTCAGCCTCGTTCCTTTTCCTCTCTGCCGAGAGGACTTGGCTAAGCGCCGGCGGTGGTTGCCTCGGTGCGTTGAGAGGGGGAAAGGGGTGTGTCGATGTATCTGGGTGGCTGTTTCGCGACAAGGCTGGCTATCAATGTCAGGTCAGGCTCTGGGTGGAGGGTTTATTTTTTTTTTTTAACAGGGCAGCAGCAGCGTCGTACCGCCTGCTTGGGACGTGGTCGCTTAAGTACTCTGGCGGCTGATAACCTCGCGTGTATCGTGCCCGAATAGTGGCGTGGGGCTGGTTTGCGTATATGAAGGTCGCACGTGGGAAAGTTGAGCTCGATTGCCCGGAGGAAATAGTTTAGAGGGTGGTCATGGGGGTGGAAGGTGTTTGCCTGCTGTGACTGAGAATGTGGAGTGGGAATAGTAGTTCTCGCGTGAGGTGTTTGGACGGATGGGAATTTGCAGGTTGGAAATTCAGATGTTCACTTACCAGAAGGTTGGGGAACTGAAGGGGCCGGCCGACTCTGTGACGGGTGGGCGGGACGGGGGGTCCCTCTAAGAAGAGGGGCTACCCCCTCCCCTCCCCTTTTGGGGCTGCGGGCAGCAGAAGGTTGCGCAGCTCTAAAGCGTGATTTCAGGGCGGTTCGAACCTGCACTGTCTCGACGGCGGTACCACGTGTGTACGTCACTTGCCTAGCGCGCTAGGGGTAGCTACTCCTGTACTCTGGCAGGTAGTGGGTACCTAGCCACGCCTGGAACGTAACCATACGTAGCACTTACGTGCTGTAGCATCGCCACCACATACATCCCTGGAGCGCGCAGCCTTCGAGAACAGGCCTCCCACCAGTGACCAATACCGTATTATATCCATCAGTCTATACCTTTGGCCCTCAACCAGACAAGAACATCAGGCTTCACAGCCTCTTTGAAGGCGATGCACCCCACACAACTGACCAAGGCCAGGTCTAGCTACATTTTCTTTTGGGAGGGAACCAAGCAACCACATACACATACCTCCTCAATACTGTGCAGTAAGCAGTGTGCAGTGCATTGTTGAGAAAGCTTGCCCTACAAGCAATTTGTAATTAGTCACCTGCAGTTAAGATGATGTCAAGGCCAAGTCTATCAGGAGGACTCTGACATGTTGGGCTTGCTTATCAAGAGTTTTTGGCGTAACGCTCTGGCTGATCAAACACGAACCCCCACGGGCTTCTCTTTGCAACTCATCTCTACTGTAACAAAACTTGTGGCAGCATCTGTTGCAATAAAATCATATCTGGCCTTTTCTTCTTCTTTTCCCCACATTCCTTCCAGATGGCTTCAGCCTCCGACACCTCTATAAGGTGGTTTCTGCTGCTTAGTAATTGGCACTTACAACCTAACCGAGCGGTACAGTACCACCCATCACTTACACCATACTGCCTGGGCGTGACAGACAGGGCAGGAGTGCACAAGTGTACCATAGTAATACCTTCTAAAGTTCCCACACCAGCTTATCACAGGGCCAGTAGTACCTTTGTAAGACGAGGTCTCTCTCTCTCTCTCTCTCTCCTCTTCCCTTCTGAGAAGTCCACCCTCTTGTCACATACTATGGTACTCAAAAAAGTGACGCCGTACTCTACACAGCGCAGCTCTTTTTCGTCTCGCGGTCTCGCCTTTACGAATATGTACTTGTCCATGTGGGGTGAGATAAGCAAGTAAGAATTGGTTCGATGCATACAATCTGTTCAATTCTATTCTTTCTGGGAGTGGAATAATCACGTTCCTCTTCCTTCGCTCTCACAGACTTTACTTCCAAGCAAGCAAAAAGAAACACATTTGACAGGATCTGTTCTGGTCACCTTTCCCACAATATATGAGGAAATCTGAGAGAAGTGTTCCTATTGTTTCGTCCCATTACCAAAGACTCTCAATCCACAAATGGAAGCACTTGAGGTCTGCTGCTGATATCGCACGGCGCAAAGCGCCACCAGCTCTTGTGCTTGCGGTCATATATCCACGAGATCACCACCTTGGCGATCCACGGCAACACAGGCCACGCAGGCAGCGAGTCGTTATCGAATGTGCTATCGTGGAGATGCATGAACATCGGCATCGAGGTATGCTGCCATCGTCTCATGTCAGCAATGAACGCCGGGCAGACAGGAGATGAGCTATGGTCATAATTCCTCCAAAGGTTCCATTGTTGGGGCAATAAGAATCACAGGCAGTTTATAGCTGTGGGGGCACAACTCACCTTAGTGCTCGGATCGGCCTGCATCTGGCCCACGATCTCGGCGTGTACCTTCCTAAGCCAGGCAGCCCAGTCGCACTTGTCCTCGTACCTGTCCAGCGCCAGCAGCGTCTGTATCTCGTCATTGAGATGCTCCCTCAGCACCGGCATGAACGAGTCGATGATCTCTCGGATCTTTCCGCCGTCGTACTTGGAGCTACCGCTCTTCACCGACTCGATATACGTGCTGAAAGCATCGAGGCCGCTGTGGAAGGCCGCGTGCTGCTCGACGTTGGGCGTCATCAGCCCGGGTGCCCCGACCAGGTTCTCGATCTGGGGGAACACCATGGCCTCTTCGTTGTCGTGGTGCTCATGGACTGAGTACGACTGTCAGTTGCACGCCCCTTCAAATGTGCCAAGATGGCTGGGAAATTGCAAGGATATACCAAGAATCACCCACATCCGGATGTACTCGACGAAATCCGGGACAGACTCTGGGGACTTGTCCTCCACGTTGACGCACTGAAGGTAGATGCTGTTGATTCCTCGGATGATGATGTTGTGGAGGATGATCATCTCCTGGGCGAGCTCTTGGCTGGTCTTGACCTTCTGGCCCGGCTACACGGCTACGTGTCAATTTTCTGGCAAGTCGATACAGCCTTATTGGCAGGTTCTTGATATCGTAACCCGGTGCTTACCTTGTACCCTGTGGTGGACGCTGGTATCAACTCAAAGGGGCCATCTGCCCATTGCGTCTGCATAGGGGCCATCGTTCAGGAGTTATGGCTGAGGTGTTCAGTGTCGTTGTGTGAGAGTGAACAAGTTCTGGCGTCTTGGGCTTGAGAATACGGCCCCACAGGCTGATGGCATGTCAAGGCACCACGGGCATGTTTATATGCATTCCGTCTCTCGATCATTTACTTATGTCCTTTACCAGCCCTCACTAGGGTGGGGGCGAGCTGCCACTGGGGCAGGAGATGAGCTATCAGCCTGACAAAAGGAAGGTTGTCGCTGAAGAAACCTCGAGGCCTTATTGGGTGTCTTACCATACTTCGGTCAGCGCTTTTGAGCTGTGGCTGCACGGTATAAGGACTAATTTTGAGATCCAGCCCTTGGGTATGATTCCCAGGTTGACAACCTAGCCAAAGACATGGATGGCACTTTGGTCGTCAAGGCTTCATACATGGATTCTGTTTATATCATCGACATACAATTTCGAGTCTGGGTTGCACACCCAAACAACTAACGTGGTAACCATCTTGTGATACGGCCCCCTAGTGCAGGGAATGTCAGCCTGGGTATTCTCATCTCTGAAATGATATTCTGGGGATCACGTCGCAGTCTCATTCGTCTTTCGACAGTCATTATTGAGTAGAAGGTTCAGCTATGTATGCCGTCAGATTTTAGGCCCCTGTAGCATGGGATGGACTTTCTGACCTCTGGCGTTGGGCCGACAGCCTTATAAGCATAGCTAGGAAATTCAGAGGGGCGAGTGTGTATGTGTGTTTGTGCAAGTGAGTGTGAAGGGCTGCATAGACTGGCCGCAGAGAAAGGGGAGAAGAAGTGTGCAGATCCCAATCTATCCGAGATGGATGGACGTTTGGTTGCTGCAGACAGCTTCGCTCTTGGGCTAATGACTTTAGAGAGAAATTCATATAATTACCAACCGTTATGATCTTGTACCCAGCAGGCACTGGACAGTTTTGCTCTTCGACCCCACATTGTATGTCAGGCTGGTTGCCAAGGCCACATACTTCCTCCGCCACTTGAAAGAGCTCCGCCACCCTCCCACACCCTCATTCCCTCGCCCCAGCTTTCAATGCCATCACAAAGTCCTGCCTCTACCGTGGAGAGCTACAGCCTGACCAGGGTGCACATGTCAACCCCGCTGCTCGTCCTGGGAGGTCACGCATATCCGCAGAAGATACGGAACGGCCGCACGCGTGATAGGGTTTCCACGGAGGCTGCCTTTGACGGTCGCCAGGTACATTATTTCCACGGTAAAGGTGTTTGTATAGTAATCAAACATCTGGCCATGACCTTCCAAGGTTGGAAGTCTTCCATCTCCATGAAGCACCTTTAATGGTCGAGCCCGGCCCAGGTTCTCATTGTCAATCAGAGCGCTCTGTAATTTCTGTCAATTAGTCAAAGGTTCCTTTTATGTGAAGTCTTATCACATAATAATGCTTTTTGAAAATTTAAGCTCCAAGAAGAAGACAAGAGAGATTGACTCCAGTGTAAGTGGTTGGATACTATCAGAGCTGGCAACAACAACCACGACGTCCAATTACGATGTTTGTCGGAGAGGAGGGGATGCAAAAAGAGGTTGTTGAAATGTCTCCTTACCCCATAGATTAGGGCTACATATTCTTGGTCTTCGTGTCTTCCTTGAAGTGGCACTTTGCTACATGTGGGCATTGAACGAAAAACAAAACCTGGAAGTATCAGAGATTGCGGTGTCCGCTGACAAGAAAATAGCCAAAGGTATTTAGTTGTTTGTCTACTTATGAAGTCTTCGATCTTCATTCTCTCATGCAGAATGTTTCTCGCCAATTTTCTCCTACTGGTGGAACGCGAGTCAATGCGTCTTGGGCAGAGAGTCTTTCAGGAAGTCAGAGAATCTCACCAACAGACTGACCGAGCCTGCTGGCCCCTCCGAAGATCAGTATACAGATTACTGATGGGCCACCGAGGACAGCCTATTGTTTCCTTGGGGATGAAATTGACAGCACCGCAGCAACCTTCGCCGAAGGACAGGACGGTTTTGCGCAGACGGCCTTAGTTGATAGTAGCACCAAGTTCGCAAAAATTGGTCTGCGGATGTGCAGGCGAGGCAGTGCGAGTTGAAGCTCTGGTAGATTTTCCTACAACACCCACGCCGGGGGGGGGGGAGGAAATGGAGTGTTCAAGAGAAGACTGCCCTGGAATTTGAGTGTTAGAAGTTTGAACACGAGACAGAGCGCCTGCCCCATGCCGCAGTAGTACGCCAAACTGAAGTCGAAATATTAATATTATGATCAGATACCAAATACTTGTAGGAGATATACAGCTCTTCATCGTCTTTTGGCCTTTCCGTCTTTTTGGTATTGTTTGTGTCCGTTTCTGTGATGATTCGAGTGTAACCTCTCTTTGCCTTACCACTGCAACATCAAAAAGAGTTCACTCGTCCTCCACCCATGTGCCGGGCATGATCTTGTCTCGAGGTGGATTCTCGACCAAATCCCAGAACGTCGCCGGAAAATCCTGAACGAAGTCGACCTCGATAGACCAGTCCTCAATGGTCAGGCCGTAATGGATGGTGTCGACAGGATAGTAGTCGCCTCTCGTGCGAAGCCAGGTGTGCCAACGAGGCAAACTGACATAGGACATGGCTTCCACATGCTTGGCGCCATGTTCCTTGCTCCAGAGTTCGAATTCACGTCGCCCATACTCCTCCAAGTTGACGCCGCAGCCATCGAGGGCAAACAAGAAGAGCCTCAAATGCTAATGCAGCTGTCTCATCCCCTGGATCCTCAAAATAGGAAAGAGGCAAGAATAAAAAAACAGACGAAGGGCGTGACTTGTTCAAACCGCGACCCAGACAGATTCCAAGGCACACTCTGCATGAGGTGTAAGTCAGTCGGCGCCGCCTGAATGGTCTCAATCCACAAATGTTTCCACTGGTCCCCGATGGAAGGGTCGTTGACATAATAAGTCGCCGAGCAGCCGAACAATGTGGCTATCCAGTGCAAAAGTGATATCCCTTCTTCTTGCCATGTTCGCACGTCGTCTGCCTGGATAGGCCCGTGTTTGCGGACCAGGCAGCGAATGGGGCCCGGTTGACACGGCATCGGCCACCTGCCCTCATAGAGCGGCAATTTGTACACGTTCCTTGGCCGAAAATCATCCCAACCGGGGAAGTAAAGGTTCATTTGCGATTCGAAAAATTCCTCAGAACTGAGCAGGCAGCCTTTAACGTATTGATCCGCATCCTGGGGCTCTAAACCGAGAGTCTCGTCGGCGACCAAGTCCAAAAGCCCGCGAATTACGATTGTTTGCGTGTGGCTGCCAATTATGCCTTCACCCTTGGGCCCGGAAAAAAAGAAGAAAAGCAAGCACCACGCCGCTGAAAAGTGAGCGTGAGTCATACTTTTTCCGAGGAGTTCCTGAGCAATGGTAAAACTTGAATAACTGCATGCAGTCTAATAGTCAATAATCAGCATTGTCCTTTAGTTTAACATGTCGCATTTCACTTACTTCAAATAGGGTCCATCCGTCTTCGTCGCAGTCTAGAGGAGAAGCCAGTCCTTCCCTGAACAATTCACAAAGGCCGTCCCAGTCATCTCCCTCTACTAGACGGAAAGCGGGGGAGTTATCGGGAACGACATTGAACGTCGTGATGCTGTACTGCCAGCCTGAGCAGGCTTGGATCTCCCAGACTCGCCGAAAGAGCCATGTCGGGGCCTGAAAGCGTGCCATCCAGGCTTCTTGTTATCAGCGACATACATTCTGGGAAGCGTGGCAGGAAGTCTGAGTGTATCAGGTTGTTTCTTTCTTATGAGTAGAATAGAAGGCGGAACACAAGTAGGGTACAACTGCTGTAACTTGTATAAAGGCAGGCTGGGAATATCTCCAAACAACTCTGACCTCTGGCCTCCTGCCACAGAATGAAGAAGCAAGATGATGCGGTGCCTAGATACTCACTGGGCGACAAGGACGAGTCTGTCTCGAAAGTCTTCATCAGAATCCTGCCAAAATAGGTGGATGTTATCCCGGGGCGGCGGTGCTGTTGGTGATTTCGTTGTTGCCGACGGCCGCTCCTCTTCGTGAGCTCCTTGTCTTGAACGTCGTTATCCTTTGCAGATCCGCAAGGCGTTACAGGGCCCTTAAGGGTCTTCGTCGTACTGATGGTGACGGACTGTTGAGTGATGGTGGCAAACTGCTGGGTTATGGCTCGAGGTAGTGACTTCATCAGTTCTCTGGAGGAGAAATTAGCTGTAGCCCATGACAAATCCATGATCACCATGTTCTCACGTCATGTAACCCAGCTGGGCAGTATTCAAGAGCCTGACGGCCCTCTCCAGCCTGCTTTGGAACCTCTCCAGATCCTCCTTCTTGAGCAGGACCTTGATCTTGCCGATCCCACGCTTCCTTCTCTTGGCCGAGGAAACCTCAGCGCTCAGGTCCTCGACCAAGTTTCGTAAGTCACACAGGGCACTTCGACACAACGCGGAAATCTTTGCCCCATGTGTTGTTGTGTTCAGGGCCGGCAGCGCCCCGTTGTCGAGGATAACCGTCGTGCCCGCGTCAAAGTTGTCCTCGATAGTAGACAAGAGAGGTGCCAGAGCATCAATCTCCTGCATTAGGACTCGGATGTTGTCGGGCACTTCCTGGACTTCCTTCCAGAGCTCGCGGAGCTTCAAGACCGTGCCGCCGACCTTCATCCCCACTTCCGCGACGGCAATGCCGCTGGCGATAGTTCCGAGGAGTTCGGCCATGATTGCAGATCGAGTCAAGGACTGGCGCCAGAAGGTGCAGTGATGGGGAATCGGTCGTTACGACGGAATGAGAGTTGGGGGGATGGGGGGAAAAAGGGGGCGAGAGAGGATCTACGCAAGAAGGCAGAGCGATGCCTTTGGAAGTGTAAGAAAGATAGCCCCAATGTGGCTGGCGGCATGCATAACGCCGTGTAACCAACCACTCGCAGGACCAGCTGCGGGGGGCAGTGCTCCAGCTGCGGCGTCCCATGCATGGAGCCTGCTGGATGGTTTTGGCTAGATTTCCTCCAAAGCCGTAGATGACAGACATTAGGAATCGAGCGTGTGCTCGAGAAGAAAAAGAAAAAGAGAAAAAGGGTGTGCAGGCATCCTGCACTGGCGTGGAGGGACGATTCGGCAAACAGAAGACAAATAGACGACATAAGAGAAAACGACAACATACACTGCATCTAAGACTTGAGTCTCCTTTCCATGGCATATAGTATGTCTTATTAGCAAGTAGAAGAAATAGGTATATTCCCCCAGATCGTATGCTCCACGCTCTTCCTCGTCCAGAGAAAGCTCGCCACCGGTCGCATCAATGCTGCTTGTTCCACCATACCCATCTCTGCATCGGCAATCTCTGCTCCTTAATGTCGATAACCTGGGGAATTTCATAAGGGCAAAAGAAAAGAAAGAAAAAAAAAGCCTCAACTCCCAGCTGTCCCAAATGTCAGATGCCGTTGCCGCTCCAAGCTTTGATGAGCGAGAGAGAAAAAGGAAGACGAAATACAAAGCAAAAGCCGGCCAAGCCAATGCCAGTCAGCCGACAACAACCTTGGAGGACAGGCTCTCCAGGAAGCCAGAGAGGTCCTCCTTGCGCACTTCGACCACGCAGTGCTCGAAGCTGTCAATGCGCACCCGGGCACTCGTCTCGGCAATGACGTCCTGAAAGGCCGTGCCGAATCTGTTCAGGCCAAAGCCTTTGCCGCGGGGTCCGTCGTCATCGTCGTCGTCTTCATCAGAGTCCGAGTCTGATGTGTCAGAACCTTCCGACTCGGTCTCGTCATCGAGATCATCTTCGTCGTCGTCATCTCCCCTTTTAGCCCGTCTGGCGGCTCTCTTCTCCTCGCGGACCTTCTGCTTGTTGCGCCTGCTCTCCTCTTTGGCCTTTGCCTTCTCCTGTTTTGCCTGCTCCTTCTTCTTCTGGGCCTCCTTGTCCAGGAAGGCCATGTCTGGGCCCCCTCCGCCACCCGTGCCGACGATAGTGTACACACTGCGCTTCTCGTTCAGGCTGGCCACGACAAGCGGTGTCCCACGGCCGCCTTGTGAAAGCCGGCCGGTGGCTTCTTTCTCCTGTTCGGCTAGAGCTTCGCCGATCCATAGTGCGAGCTTCATGAGTGCCCCGGGATGGTTAAAAACTGCAGCCTCGGCGCTATCTTTGACAACACACATGCGGAACGACATGAGGTGTTTGATCTGCTTCTTCCTCAAGAGGGCAGTGCCGGTGTTGAAGATTGCCTTGTGAAGAAATTGTGCCGTCGGAAGGCCCTGTTTGAGCGCCTCGATACTGAGAAGTGTCCGTGTTGGCTTTCGCAAATACATAATCAACTTTGATAGGTTTCAAGAGGAGAACTTACTTTTCCAATGCATCAAACGCATCCCAGAACCTGGGAATCCACTCTTCGCCCTGCTCAATAAGAGCGTCACCGACATCATCAACGATCTGAGATGAACTATCCTGAGCCGCAGCGCTAGCCAGAGTGGCATGTTTCCCAACTTCGAGAAGAGCTCCAATGACCACGCCAACGTCCTGGGCACTTAGCGTCGCCCGCCAGCCCCAGCTCCTCACAAAGCCCCAGCCATCCTTTGCACCACCTCGGTCTTTGCCGTCCGTCTCGACAGCCGGGACCAGGTCGTCAAGCTTATATAGGGGCCCTTGTTTTAACAGTTTGGAACGAAGTTCCCGCTTGAGCCCAATGTCCATATGCGCGTAGTTTTGCTTGCACTGGACGAGGCTGATGCCTATCTTCGCGAGAAACTTGTGAAGGCGCTTGAGTCCCGGCTCACCGTAAGTCTTGAGGCGTGAGAAGATGTAAGGCGAGTGCAACAGAGCATCGTATAGACTCCAATGTCTGACCATTAAGAGTCGTGGCTCGGGCGACAGCCGGATGCTGTGGTCCTCCGGGCTCCTTGCTGTTGTTGGAATAACGCCAACTGCCTCGGGTAGAAGTCTTCCGTTGTTGCTGTTGTTGAGCTCTGGTGGGTTGAGGCGGCGCACTTCATCGCGTAGAAGCTGTCGTATGCGGGCTCCGCGCATGCCTAGCCAGCCGGATGTGTTCTTGTTTTCTGAGCTCCTCACCGGCACGGCCACCCCTGCTGACGACCGGCCGTAGAGCTCCATTGACGTAACGCCGACAATGGCTAGCCAGAGGATGTCATTGTCCTCTCGGCCGAGTTCTGAAGCCAAGGAATATACTATCGATGAGATTGGTTCGGAGTATTGTGTGCCATTGCGGTAGTAATCACGTAGGATGGCCTCGTTCTGCCGTCGCAGCCGAAGAAGGCGTCTCCTCAGGGTCCGCGCCGAAGGTCCTTTAGGAGGTTGGGCAGCAGTTGGCGGGTCTTCATCTTGCGCATCCGAGGACATGAGCGCCTGTTCACGGACTGAGACTAGTCCACGTTGTTTTGGACGCTCCGGTGTTTCGGGAATCGAGCTGGAAGAGTTGCTCCTCCTCCTCTGCCGAGGCCTGTCGTCGTCGTCACTCTCATCCTCTTCGTCTTGGTCAGACCAGGATTTCCGCTTCTGGCCTGCGTGGGGTGCAGCCTCGGAAGGGTCATCCCCTTCTTCTTCTCCACTCTCGGAATCACTGTCGCCAAGATCCTCGCCATTATCCTCGAGATCAGGCATCTCCATGAGAGCCATATACGCCTCGTTCTGCGGTGCAAGCTCATCTTCGATGTCACCATCGTCGAAGACCACGATCCCACCTTTTCCTGGCTTGTACGCACGGTCAATCCGGCCACCCGTCACACCCACGGGCGTGCGAGCCTGGTAGCTAGAAGCGAACTCTGTCTCGGCCTCGAGCGGGAAGCCCCCGAACACGTTGGCCAAGTTCCAAGGGCGGCGCGAGTCGATGAGCCAGACCTCTACGCCGCCAAAGGTTGTGTCCTCGCCCTCGAGCTCCAGGCCGAGCACGGTGCCCAGGTCGACCATGCCTCCTACGCCTAGACAGGCAACGACACCGCCTGCGCCGCCATTCTGCTCCATCATGGGGCTAACCAGCTCCCTGCCGACGCGCTCGAGGTCCCCATAACCGGCGACGGGCTGGATCTTGTGGGGGATATAGTCGTTTTTGAGGAGGCGTGTAAGGATCCTGCAGGCGCAGAGAGCGTCGGGCTCAAGGGCGACGAGAATGAGGACGGGTGGCGAGAGAGGGTGGCGTGTACTTGTGAGGTGCAAGTAGAGCTTGGAGAGGAGGGAACGCGGTAGATACATGGCTAATTATCGTGGCTGGACGCGTCTGCTGATTTGCATTGCCGATGCATAGGACCTCTGGGGTGGACTGAAACGGTAGGAGTAGAGGGAATTGTGAGCCGTGGAACTAGGTTCTGCCTCTTGTAGTGAATAAGTTATCGTGAACGGGAGCGTGAATGTCGGAGACGGACAATGCTGATTTATGCAGTGTGTGTGGGGTTGACGCGACGCGACTCTGGAAGGATCCAAATGCAGTGGTAGAATGCTCGAAATGATGCGCTTGAAAAGGTAGGCCGCAGGAACTATGAAATTCGACTGTCAAGAGTGTGCAGACAGAGTAGAGGTAGGAATATGGCCATGACAGGAGAGGAGGAATCTCTGGTGGTGTGGGAAGAAAGGCAGGAGGAGGCTGCTGTTTACTACGCGGGATCAAGACGCGGTTCTACAGTCCTGCAAGACGCGCTGCGGGTGTCAATTGTTAGTGCCATCCTGCAGGGTTTTGTGGAGGGGGACGGCCCACAGACGTCACAGCGGCCTCTCTGTAGGGGGTTGTACACACTCAGCGCTAAAGACTACAGGGCACAGACAGGACTTGCCCCTCTAAAGCCTGCTTAGCTAGCTTGTCACAGCACCAATGTATCTTGAACCACAACACGCAAGGTCGGGAAGAATTCCATCTGACCTGAGAGACATGGTAGAATCTCCAGTGGACCAAGACTTCAATACCTCCTTTCTAATATCAACTATTCCGCTTCACAGTATACCCATGCTTTGGTATTCTGAAGACTCAAAAGGGAGGGCTCTGTCCTGTTGAACTTGTCGCAGCCAACGAGCCAAGCGTCTCATCAACGGTGACCATTTGCTGGTGTGAACATCTCGATGTATTATCATAAGACACCTCAAGTTCACAAGATGGAAAAGAAGAGGACGAAGACCTGAATGGGTACGGAGTGATTTAATCCTTTCTGTAGAAGGCCTAAACACCTCCGTTTTCTAGCAGCACAGATAAGAACTGCCAAGCTCAATAGAATAGCCCAGACCATCTACGAAATCAAGTGTCGAGATACTTTACATGGCCTACACTGAATAGAGATATGCTTGAGAACGACTGAAGGTCTGCGTCCACTTCCATGATTGTGAAATCCCCCCAACAATCCAAGCTGGAAATACAAGTGCTTGGAGGTACAGTATGGGCGTGTTACTCCGAGGCGTTCGCATCGCGTCAGTCTTGTATTTCCCAAATACATCACAGCACAGGCCGTGTGTTCCTACTATAGCAGTGCTGCCGTACATGTGTCTAAGTCCTGCCCCTCCTCCCCTTTCGCCTTGTTCGGGGCCGAGGCCTAGCCAATACCGCTGTACCGGGTCTGCCACTCGTTACGCAGCGTCAGATTGCACTCTGCACGGCTTTTCAACAACTCCCCTCAAAGATGGAGGAATACTAACTTACTGAAAATGAAGGAGAGAGAGGAAAGAGAAAGAGGTAGATCGCTCACTATGTTAAGAACACGATAGTCCTGTAAATTCTGGGAGACCAATTTCCTTTCAATTCGTAGCTGAGGAGGGAAAGAGAAGGAAAGGAGAGGAGAGATATTCACCTGCCTTTGCGACTTGCAGCTTTAACCTCTTCCGGGCAGGCCGCCCCTCGCCCACAGGTGACGATCTGAGTCTAGGCTCTTATTCCCGGCGGGGCCTCTTCACTAATACCCCCCCTCCCCTCCCTCCTTCTCGTCCCCCCTCTCCATAGCAACTCCAGTGGGGTTTCTCTTTTAACTTTCACTCTGATGCTGCAGCGCAACGCAGCATACGGAGTACCGGGAATCTGGGTCCGGCCCGCCCTGGAAGACAAGGCATCACCGATCTCGTGAAGTGGCTTGGGACCCGACCCATTCCCTCGGGACAAAAAGAACGCAGGCCCAGCCCACCATCTCCTCGCTTGTTATAGGCCAGCTGCCTACACGAAGAAGAAAAAGAAGAAGAAGAGAAGAGAAGAGGGATAATAGAGCAACAAGCAAACCACAAAAAAAAGCTATAAAAAAGGAGGAAGAGAACAACAGAGACAGGTTGCATACATAACTCGCTCGGCCTTTTCCTCTTGGTTTCCCTCTTGTGTGTCTCTGCATAGCCCCGCCTCAGGAGGATCTGGACCTCGTCGCTTTTTCCGGGCGCGCCATCTCACACTGATAGGATTCTTGGGGCGCGCGCCTAGTTTTCCTTTCTTTCTCAACTTTTTTCCCTTTTTTCTTTCTTTCTCTCTCCTACAGCCCAGCCTCTCACAAGAGGACACAACGTCCTTCCCTGTTGAGATCGAGGTGGCTCCTCCTCCTCCTCACCACTCTCCTCCTCATGCCCTCGATGATTATGGCGACCGAGGCGGTTCAGACCGTCGACAGCAATGCGTCGAGTGCGTCGCTGTTCGACGGAGGGGCACCCTCGTACATGACTGCCGACGGCGAACAGTTCCCCGTTAAGTATATGATCGGCAGGTACGGAAACCCACAACAAAACCCCGTATTTCCCTGTGCTGCTCAGATACTGACACCTCTTGCGGGTCTCTAGGCGATTTCAGACTTTTAAGAACAGCTAGTATGTACCGATGCAGGCCCTACGCGAAGCGGGAGAGGAGAAGGAGAAGGAGAGTCGGGACGAGTTGAGTTGAGTTGTGCTCACGCTTCTGTTGCCTAGCACCATGCCTATCGACGATAAAGAGGCGCAGAGGGAGTATTTCCTCCACCTGGCCTTCAAGGAATTTCTAGAGGACCAACTTTATCTCGCGCCCGCGAATGACCCCAAGAGGATAACAGTGGGTGGTGATCTCTGCCCAGCGCTGCATCTTTTCTGGCGACGAGCTGCTCTTGCGGGCCGTCCTGGGGAAATGAGGACCAGGCTGACCTCTCTGTGTTGGGCTATAGGACATTGGGTGTGGCTTTGGTTATTTTGCTGAAGAGGGTGCGTTTCCTTGTCCTCTCTCCTTTTCCTCTTGTTCACGCCCCCTCCCCCCCTTTTTTTCTTTCTCTGTCCTCTCTCCCCTCCCTTCTTTCAGCCCCAGACTTCTTCTGACGCCTCGGACCACAGTCGCGCAGCGCCACCCCGAGGCCGAAGTTAGCGGCATCGACATGACGCCAAGGGAACACCAGTTCGTCCCGGAAAACCTGAGGTACTACCAAGCAGACATCGAGGCATCGTCTCAAGATGGGACTACACAGCCAGCCTGGGACAATCCCGCCATACAGGATTCCGATCTCGTCTTTATCCGCGAGATGGCCTGGGCAATAGTAGACCCCATCAAGGTGATAGAAAACGCTAGGCGGTAGGCTCCCCCCCCCCCCCTCCTTCTTCTTACCTGTCCGCCCGCCCCGAGGTTGCCGGCAGCTCCGGAAGTAGCAAAATACTTACTATACCACTCTCCTTTTTTCTTCTTCCATAGAACTCTGAAGCCTGGTGGCTGGATCGAGTTTCAGCAGGGCACCGGCACCAAATACGTCGACCCCGGTCCAGACTACCCGCCGTATACCGACGTCGCCCTCCGCTGGGAGACCCTCCTCGAGAAGACCATGGCGACGGTCTGCCCACACTCCGATCCTCGTCTCGCCGGCAAGCTCAAGTCCATGCTGTGAGTTTTGAACTATCCCTCTTCCTTTTCTTTCCTCTTTCCTTTCTCTCTTATTCCTCCATCTTTACTCCGCCCCGCCTCTCCCCCAAAACGCCCACCGACCTTTCTCGCTAACCATTGGGCCCACGCTGCGTCGTACTCCTCCCCCAAACAGCGAGCAAGCCGGCTTCATCAACGTCCAAGAGCGCGTTATCATGGTCCCCATCGGTGACTGGCCCCGCAAGCGCCGCCTTCGCAACGCCGGCGTCTGCATCCGCGAGACCTTCCTCGGCATCCGCGACGCCTTCGAGGTCATGGTCCAGCACACGGGCGCCGTGCCCGTCGACGAGTTCCGCGAACTACACGAGGAGTTTCGCGCCCAGCTGTTTGATCGGGACATTCACATGCACGCGCCGTACTCTGTCGTGTTTGGGCAGAAGCCGCCGGCGTGATGGGAGCCTGAGACACGTAATAGTATTTTCTTTGGGAGGGGGGAGGGGGAAAATGGATCCATGGATGGTTCCCTTGGGTTTGTGCGTGTGCGAACGCCTTCTGCCTTTGTGTGGAGAAGGCTATGAATGATATGGATATGGTAGGATGACTGCGGAGTTGAGATTTTGGTTGACTTCAAAGCTTATTATAACTTGTGCGGAAATGGAGGAGAGAACGCAGTGTACCCCCACCCCCCCGGGCCCCCCCCCAAAAAATCAAGAACAAAAGGAACCAAAAAAAAAAAACCAACAAAAAAAACCAAAAGGCATACAGACTCCTTCAATGGAATGCGCAAGTCAAGAAGGATAATTTGAGATACTGTTGGACGTTAATTTGCTCAGTTAGCAAAGTCGGCTTTGATAGGATCGGTTGTTTGCTGCTTCTTCGTTTTTGAGCTGGGTGGCTTACATACTTGATATTCAGGTGGAGGCGAGAGTATTCCCCAGGGAAGTCGAGTCGAGTCGAGAAGAGAGACCTCTACGGAATAAACCAAGGGGAAAGAGAGAGAAGGGAGATCAAGAAAAGAGAGAGAAAAAATTCATGAATGAAACTTGACAACAATAACTCGAGATGACCCTCAACTTTTGTCGATGCTTTTGTATGACGCCGACCGCCTACAGGTAATAGCAAAGGAGCCGCTTCCCAGTTCACAGAATACGACCTGTCCCGAGTGAGTGTGCCACAAGATATAGTAACTATATATATATGTAAATCACTCGATCCTCTTATCATGGCATGGTCTGCAAAGAAGGATGCTGCACCAAGCCTCCGCAGGATGCAGCTCACTGCCTGCTGCGAACAGTGTGCCTCCTTCGCCTGAGTATAGCGCTGGGCAAAAATGCTGATGTTGAATGGCGGCAGAACATTACTAGTGCAAATAGGTATCTTGATCATCATCATCATAATGCAACCATTTCAAGCCCCTTTCCCCCTCTTGCAACATTGCCGTTGACGCCGGGCAAGATCATCATTATGCCTTTCTCCCATACGTCACCCACAGGTTGAAATAGGCATGGATCCTAGTATCCTGCCACTCGCGGTCGACCTGTTGCGAGAACTCCTCGACCTGTTCCTTTGTCCAGCCCATGAACCGCGTGAACAGCGCCATCATGATCCCTTCCATGCCATCCCTGAAGTTGATGGCGGTGCGCCGTCCGACCTCCTTCCACTTCGCCTCCCGCGGCCACTCGTTGATGGGCCACTTGTAG
Organism: Cryphonectria japonica; assembly: GCA_014851275.1. Lineage (NCBI taxonomy): Eukaryota > Fungi > Ascomycota > Sordariomycetes > Diaporthales > Cryphonectriaceae > Cryphonectria > Cryphonectria japonica. Next base: position 12,740 of record JACWTT010000066.1, on the reverse strand, counting down.
GGTATCCGCACAATGTCGACAAAGCCTGCCTGATGCATCATGTCGCCTGCCCGCTCACAGGTTGTGAGTACGAATCCGGACTTATCGCCCGCTTCCACCATCAGGTCGCTCCATCTCCGCAGTGCGCTGTCTGACGGCAGTGTATTGTCGTCGCAGTACAGAGGGAACTGGATGTCTTGGATCTCGACCCAGCCATCCGAGACAAGGCTTCTGAGGGTTTGTGATGATCATTCAGCTATTGCAGGGTGGCAGTATCAGCTTGCCAGGGGGAAGGAGGGAGGGGCGGGTTCAGAAGGATCGAGACTCACTCATGGGCTTGCCGGTAAAAAGTTGGCCAGTCCCTGAACGCCCCGGTCATCATCATGGCGTGGACGTAGTCGAACGGGTAGCTGAAGTTCCATGGCTCCTCGAGGTCGTCGATCTCGAACTGAACGTTCGGAGGCTGCTCAGGCTTGTTAATTTCTGTATCCTACAAGTTGTGTCTCGAGAGTGCTATCTTTGCTCACAACACTGTTGATGTGTTAACGCTGCCAACTGAATCTGAAGCATGATACAACTCACTATGCCGGCTGAACGGGCGACAGGTCAACGCCGATCACCTAGACCAACCATCAGCACGCCACGAATGGTTTAGCGAGATGAAGTGGGAATCACCTGAGCCTCGGGATGCATCTCAGCTTTGAGAAGCAAAGTCATTTAGCATAAACTCTGCTGCGTGGGGGCTGACAAGCATCAGGGTCCTTACCAAAATCCAATGCCCAGTAACCTGAAAAGACGTGTTAATTCAGAGCTGACCACGACTTCGTAGCGTCTGGTCTAACTCACCGACACCACATCCCACATCGAGCACCCTGTTCAGCTTTGTGAAGGGTGCAAACGAGAGGTGGTTGTCAAAGGTCAAGAGACACAGATCATACTGGAATACTATGGTTCAGTTGAGTCAGCTTCATATTGACACAAAGTCTCGGGGATCAGGGACTGCATACTCTGTCTGTCAAGTTCTCGCTGCTCCAAGTCAGCATGGCTGGCCAGATAAACGGGGGTATTCAGAGGTCAGGTTCGGCCAGACTGACTTCGTCGACGGGGAGTACATATTTCCCCTCCTTGTAACCATGGTATTTACGACCATTCTCCTCCATACTTCTCAAGATGGACGACCTGAGAGAAGCGGTCGAGGAAAAGAGGGACATGTCCTGTGGCGGGTTGCTCATTAGAATCACCGGGAGAAGGCAGAGTCGATCATCGAGTTACTTGCAGATCCGAGAGCCGAGTCCGCATCCGAGAATAAAGACTGTCTATCCTGTTTGTTTGAAGGAGAATCGTTAGTCTGCGCCACATCCAAGTTCCAGAGCACGGCGGACAAGCGATTAGGCTGCATGCCACTCAAGCTCCACGTACGTCCTCAATAGTTGAACCATCGCTAGGGGTATCTGGCTCGATATGGCCTACACCGAACGCGTCGGGATTCATCTGATCGGTCATCTCTGCCGCGCTTGTCTCGAGGGGGAGAAATGCATGCGCGATGGCGAGGACAGCTAGGGCGGCGCAAGGAGCAAATTTAGCCGCCGGATGTTAGCCCGTAACGAATGGAGTTGTGCGATGTGCGGACTCGAAATGTAAGCCGGGCCGTAGATGCAACCAAAGCTTTGGAGCAGAGATTCGAAGCGGAGATTCAATGTTGAAGACGTGCGAGGCTTTCTGATCTGGAGGAGGAAGATCGCAAGACAGCCCATATAAGCGGACAGGTAGTCAAAGAAGAGGGGTCGAGGCCCGGGACCAGTAAGCGACACGCAAAGCGACACGCGAGCAGCTGGTGGCTGCAGATGTCAAATCTGCCAGAATGTTTGACGGGTCGCTAGGCTGCAGAAGATCCAGAAAGGGGTGGGAGGGATCAGGGCAAGCCCGGATTGGTGGTATTGTTGGAAAGACCGGCGTCGCAAAAGCATCGGTGAGGGATGGCTTGTATGCGTGGACGGGATGTGTGGGTGCACGCGTTTGGGTCGTACGGGTTTTGTAATGCTGCGGGTGAGCCGTATAGATATGCAAGCAATCCAACCGGCCAACCAGTTCCCTCTTAATGCTCCAGAGTCCTCGTGCCTAAGAGCAAAGGAAACCGAAAGCAAGACGAAAAAAAGCAGGGTGTAGAGAGTGGTAGCGAGGGAGGAGAATGAGACAGAGATCGGCTGGCGTGCAGAGCCGAGTATGGTACGGCCAGTCGGTAGGAAGAACGATGTCGGTGGAGGGGGACGAGGCAGGGTGGTCAGGTACGCCGTAGCCGTCCAAACTTTGCAAATCGACAGATTTTGACGCAGGTTAAGCTTGCTTTGTATCACGTTGCGTATACCTGCTTAAGCGAAAGTATAGCTCGCTCGGCACTGCTTGGTGATGGTCCTCCTGATACGCAGGGTGGCGCGAGAGTCACGGAAGAGGGTATTGGATTGACGAGATAACCTGAGGTGTGCCCTTGTTTTGCTGTAAAGCACAAAATGGAAAAGGAGGGGGGAACATGAATTTAAAGGGAGCGAGAGCAGTACTGAGCCGAATGATCTGTCAGAATGTGGCGAGAGCTATCAGCCCGCCAGAGCATGAACCCGCGATGTGATATGAGGTGGCAGGCCGGCAACTTGAACATGTGAGAGTCGCCGAGAGATCACATATCAGCCGGACCTCCCTTGGCTTGGTTGCATCGCGTTCCGCTCTGACATGAGAACGAGAGAAGGAGGCCCAGCAGAACCAACCAACGAAGAGGTTGGTAGAGGCTCCGCGCGCAGCTCAAGATGTTATTGGCTCTGTCGAATGAGGAGAAGGCCGCGGTAGACGGGAACAACACGCAAGGGAGGATGAGCGCGGTGAAAGATAGGAAGAGAAAGAGAGACAGAGGACAACACTGTTCTGCTCTTCTTTTCCTCCTACTCCTTTTTGATCTACTCTCCTGCGTGCACGAATGAGCACTGATGAAGCATGAAGAGAGCTGTTGTGACAGCGTGTGGATTCGGTCTGTCATCATTGGCCAATTGAGCAACAGACCGGCGCAGAAGCTGGACTGTCTGGATTCTTTCCTGGGGTAGAGCAGCCAGCTCCCTCTGCCGGTCCGAACTCAAGTTCAGGAAGTAGCGGGACCCATTGAGCTCTTGCGTGCTCTTGCTCTCTCTGCCTCTTTCCACCTCCCTCCCCTTCCCAAGTCTCTCCTTCTCCTTTTCAAATCTGTTTCACTCGTATGTGTGCGATTGCAGGCAACTTTTTCGAGACCTGTAATTCAGAGAAGAAGAAGAAAAAAACGAAAATCAAACTCCGCTCCTCTCTTTAGTCAATTGATGGACCAGTGTAGAAGAGGCTTCTGCTAGAAATAAGCATACTTCTTCTGAGTTTTAAGTGATGAGGGAGAAAGAAAGGGCAAACGACTATTAGACAAAGCTCAAGACTTTTGAGACTTATTAGGGTTCGGAGCTCGTCCTCTGTTGATCACATGAGGAAGGGAAGCATCAACACGGCCCCCACTTTTCGGCAACGTCTATTCTCCAGCACATCTGCTGACTTTTGGTCAGAACCTACCTGCTGCCCAAGTGCCTTACCACTACGACCAAGAGCATGTGCGTACATTAATATGCATGTGTTATATGGTTAAGGCTCTGCAGGATCTTACCCTCATTTAACTTGGACTCCATCCATCCGTTCCCCGCCCAATAGCTGAGCAGCGCACACAGTACGGACGTGGACTACAGTACAACGAGCGCTATTTACAAGCAGCGAGCGGGGTTAGATGTTTTCTCTTTTTTGTGCAAGCACGACCCAGAAGATGCAGGACAGGACGAGCACCAACCAATACGAGAGATCCACGGGAGGGTGACTCTGCGCACCACAGAGCGCAACACACACACACACATACACACCTCTCAACATCCCGTCTCCCCCCTCCATCTGTGTGTGTACAACCAACCTCTGGACCATCGTTTGTCCTGCAGCTGTGCGCACTCCTGCTCCTTGAGGGGGCTGCCCTCCTGCTTGCAGCACAAAGGAGCTAACGACCTCTCGATGTGACGATGTGACGGCATGATGCGACTGTCCTTTCCCTGCAGGACCTTGGGGCCTACCAGTCCTGGCCAAATCAGTCCAAACGGCTCATTGTCGGAGCTAATCTTTATCCTACGCTGCGTACATGGTTTGGGCTTCAGATTACTAGTACGGCATGCCTGCGGATCCTTGACGTCCGTCCTTGTTGGCTGGTAAACAACCATGTCGTGTGTACACTACATTTTACCTCCTCCTTCTACTGTTTTCCCGCTGAGATGATGCCCCCCTTCCTCTATCCCTCCTCGACCTGTCGACCTGTACTTAGTTGTTCTCATGCTGTGGAAGCTAGGCAGACCGCTACATTGGCACGTCGGCCCCTCTCGGGCGTGGGGCACCAACCCTGTTACATTGCAGGCCACAGAGCCGTCCGCGACGCATCTCTTGCCTCTCCAGGATAGCACCTAGGACAGCTCTGGCTCCAAAAGTCCAGAAAAATTATCCCAGAGGTTACTCCTCATGATGCGAACACCCCCCCCCCTCTTTCCCCCCAACATGCAGCTTGCATGTTGTGGTGAGAAGGTTTCATGCATGCGTGGCCCCATTAGGCTAAAACATGGCCACTACGAGCCCGCCCTCGTTACCAACTACCCTGTTCTTGGGTCCGTCCCAGCATCGGGAATTTCTGAGCATGTTTTCTTCATGTTGGGATCCGGCCGAGGGCAGGAGCTGGACCATGCTTTCTGGCTGGCTGGACGCCGAGGAGACGGTCCCCGAGCATCCCTGTCCCCCTCCAGGAGGCTCTTCAGGTATGGTGTGCGTGCCCCACCGCACTGTGGTGTGGAGGTGTGAGGGGAGCTTGGCCACCCCTGGCAGTATCTGTATGTGCAGCGAACCCTTCCGGCGATGGCAGACTATTGCGGTCTGGGCTGCATATCTTTGCTATCTCAGGAGATGATGCGGCCTGTTGACCTGCGACCTGTGCTGATATATCAACGGCTTTAGGCTTGTGAGTTGGGAGCGTAGTATCGTCTGCCCACAGCAATCCCGTTACTCCAAGGGTACGCCGCGTGTCTTGACGTCTTACCTCGCCGTCCAACAATTTGTCTCCCGCTTCCAGATGGATGGGTGGGCTGGGTGGGTGTGGGTGGCCTTGCAGCCTCTGTGGTTGGCTGCAACGTGCCAATATCAGAGCCCGATATGCCTGTGGGTTTGGTACAACTCCATGAGACCAGCCCGCCTCACAACACTATTCTTCATGACGGTCCTTCGGCTTCATAGAGGCTTAGTGGAGGATGATGCACGCCCTCGGTTTTGCTTATACAGGCCACCCAAGAGCGTACCGTGCGTCTCTATCCCCTCACCTCCCGCCTGCGCCGCCAAAAAGGGTCTCTGCCCACATGGGACATGTGAACAATTGGAGCCTGTATATGTTGGTCTGTGGTCCATGACTGGATCACTTTAATGACGTGGCGTTCATAATGCTGAACAAGCCAATCCTCCTCCTCCTCCACTACTACTATCACTAACACCTTGTATTTGTCGATGTGTTTTGTCGACTGCTCCGGCTGTCTCGAACCGAACCGAAGACAGCCGCTCGAGGCTTGTGTCGTCCTGGCAGATTACGCTTTCCTTCCTGCCCTTGATAACCCCTCCCCCCTACCTACACGCGAGCCATCGTACGTTACTGACATCTTGTCGCCACATCAATCCTGGACTACCCCGGATTTGTTTCGTAAATTGCGCCCGCGGGATCATGGCCAAACAGTGGCTGGCTCAATGTTGGCTTCTCATTCTCATTGACGATAGCTGACTCACTCACTCGCTCACTCACTGACCTTCACTGGCCTTCCCCGTTCGTCCTGCATGGCATCGTCCTGGTCACCTCATACGCTACCTGCATTCACTATTGGAAACGGACTCGTAAAAGTCAACCCACATGTACATGGAAGCCCCGGCTCGACCTGTAATCAAGGGGAGAGAGTACCTGGTCAGGGCACTTCATTTTCCCACGGGCATTAGCGTCCTCGACTCCCATGCCTGGTCCATTGACCTAAAGAGGGTGGAACACCCTCCGTTTGCACTCCACACAGTCTTGGGTCGTCTCCAGTCTGTCGGATGCATTTATTCAAATCCAGATAAGCGAGTGCTTATTACTTGATTCGCGATTCCTGTCCGAACCACTCTCCACTCCCGTTCGACCTCGCTAATCTTAAATGCTGTCCCCCTTCTCTGGATCTACATACTTACCCTACCGGTCTTCCCGACTTCTCCTTCCTGGTTTCTCCAGCACGAACTTCTCTTTTTCCTTACACCAAAAAATTCTTGAGAGCATGGCACTGCTCAGCCACATACTACCGTCTTCTGGGGGGACAGGGACGGCCATCAACGGACTGTCCTTCACAGGCCTCGTCGTCCTCCTGGTCCTAGGTTTTTCCGGTTACTTTTCAGTCACCACCTACACTACATGGCGGCGTCTGCGACACATATCGGGCCCGCGGTCTGCTGGGTTCAGCAAGTGGTGGATGCTGCGTAACACTCTTGGTGGAAATATGCATCTAGCCCTCAAATCGGCTTGCGAGACATATGGTAAGAGAGGACTTGGACTCAAGCCCCTTTACCCCCCCCCCCCCCAAAACACCTACCGCAAAATTTGGTTCCTCTTCCCCCGTCTATATGAGACGAGACATGCAGGTGTTGTTTCTTTTGACACAACAACCCGAGACATTCAGAAACAAGCAGTCAGCCATGGCATCCAGGCACCACCACCACCAAACCATAACCACCACCACATCAGATAGCACGCACGCAAGAGTATGACTCTGACTCTTTCTTCGGTACAGGTCATCTCGCTCGGATCGGTCCAAACGTTCTCGTGACGGATGACCCCGAAGTCATCAAGCGCCAGTGGGCCGTCCGTTCCAAATACACGAAATCCGACTGGTATGACGCCGTTCGCTTCGATCCCAGTCGCGACAACATCATCTCTCTACGAGATGACGGGCAGCACAATGCGCTGCGAGCGAAAATGGCTGCAGGTGTAAGCCGCCGTGTTACCCCCCTTGACCCCCCCCTCGCTCTTGGTACGTATAGAATCGCTAACAGTTGACCCGTGTACAGTATGCCGGGAAAGAAAATGAAGGCCTTGAGCGTGGCATCGACAAGGGCATTACAGCCTTCATTGACATGATTGAGGATAGATACGTCTCGGAGGGGGCAATCTATCGGCCCATGGATCTCGCCCGGAAGAGCCAGTACCTTACACTGGATATCATTGGCGATTTGGCCTTTGGTAAGAATTTCGGCCATCTTGCAGAGGACAAAGACGTCTTTGAGTACATCCACCAGACCGAGGCCAGCATGCCGGTGATGATGCTGGTAGGCGTCTTTCCCGTGCTGGCAAGGCTAGCGCAGTCGAGGTTGCTGCGACGTTTCATGCCCTCAGAGAATGATCCTCACGGCTTTGGCAAATTCATTGGGTTGGTGGACATCCCCTCTCCCTCCCTCTCCACTTCCTCGGAATATGACTTGTCGTGTTGCACAGGGCCGGACCTTGTCTGTTTGCTGACAGTTCCCTTGCGCCCGCTCCCAGGGTTGCCAAGCAGGTAGTATCCGAGAGACTCGCGTCGAAAGGCACCGAGCGCAAGGACATGCTCGCATCGTTTCTACACCACGGCCTGACGCGGGAGGAGGCTGAGGGCGAGGCGCTGGTGAACATCATCGCAGGTTCCGACACGACGGCGACGGCGATCCGCACGACGATGCTCTATCTGATGAGCTCGCCGCAGGTGTACCGCAGGCTGGCGCACGAAGTGCGAACGGCCGCTGCGCAGGGACGTCTGTCAAGCCCGATCACGGACGAGGAGGCGCGGGGGCTACCGTACCTGCAGGCGGTGATCAAGGAGGGCCTGCGTGTGTTCCCACCGGTGACGGGTCTGATGCCGACGGTGGTGCCGCCAGGGGGCGACGTGATCCGTGGAGTGCCTGTGCCTGAGGGGACCGAGATTGGCTGGTCTGCATTCGGCGTACAGCACAACAAGGAGGTGTATGGCGTGGACGCGGAGACTTTCCGGCCGGAGCGCTGGCTCGACATCAAGGATGAGGAGCAGCTGCATGCAATGACCAGCACTTGGGAGCTCGTCTTCAAGTACGGCAAGTGGCAGTGCCTCGGCAGGTCGGTGGCCTTGATGGAGCTGAACAAGGTTTTTGTCGAGGTAAGTGATTTGACCCCTGGCAAGGTGTACCCCTTCCTCTTCCTTCTCTTTGTCTCTCGATATGACTCTAACCTTTTTTCCCTCTCTTCTTTTCCTTGCCCAGATCCTCCGGCGGTACGACGTCGGCCTCCTCAACCCGCCCTCCCCGTGGAACTCGTTCAGTGCTGGCATCTTCATCCAGTCAGAGCTCTGGGTGAAGGTGACGCGCGTATAAGGTGTCAATGCAGTGTAGTTATGTGAAGATAAAGAGGCTGGCTGAGGGGCTGAGGCATGCAGGTCTCAGCTGAGCAGAGCGTGGCCGTGGAAGAATGGAGCTGGCGTCAGTACATCTTGCCTTTGTTTTTTCTTCGCCTTTGCTTTTGATTTCCGGCGGCCCAACCACCCAAGTCGGCTGCCAAAGGTGTTGATCTGGGTATAGCGTAAGACTCTTTCTGTTCCTTTTCCTTCTTTAGCATACCCTTTGGCTGCATGAGCGATCTTTTTTTTTTTTGAGGGGGGGGGGGGGGGGGGTTTTTTTTTTTTTTTTTTTTTTGTGTTTTTTTTTTTGTTTTTTTTTTTTTTTTTTTTTTTTTGTTGTTTTTTTTTTGTGTGGGGGGGGGGGGGGGCCCCCCGCCAGAG
>JACWTT010000065.1:124708-155796 GCA_014851275.1 Cryphonectria japonica | reverse complement strand
CCCCCCCCCCCCCCCCCCCCCCCCCCCCCCCCCCCCCCCCCCCCCCCCGCCCCCCCCCCCCCCCCCCCCGCATGTGGAATAATCAACTTGAAAACTACTTCATGTACTAAATGTACAAAATACTACCTTGGTTGTAACAACGCTGGTCCGACCAAACGACTCATGCAGGCTACGAGAGAAAGAGACACGGGCTGAGTATGATAGAGTTCGAGGGCAATGATGTCGGCACACCTCAAACAGCTGAGGCGAGGAGGAAGTACCGTAATCAGTACGCACTACTCAGTACATGGTTTACTTGCATGGGTACATGTGGTTCAATAACTTGGAGCGCAACGGCGGGCGGCAGAGAAGAGGGACAGAGGGACAAAAAAACCCGAAAGAAAGAAGAAACCGAAAAAGCAATGAGGTCATCGTGTGGATTATTCTTCTCTCGGCGAAAATCTCCCCAGCCAAGAAATGGACGGGTTCCCCGCTCGGGGAAAGATCTGCCAGAGATCCTTCCTGTTATTTACCATAGTATTTGCTGGTATGGTGTGGTTTTTCTAAAAGTTAAGGCCCCGCTTTCTGGAGTGGCTTGCTGGCTTGTCACGGCAGGGTGGTCAGCGGCTGAATTTTTCTTCTTGGCTGCATTAATTTCCTTTCTTTTTTTCCTATACGGTTGTTGAAAGGCGTATAGGAGAGGAGTACCTCGAGTATTGTCTATATTGTTGTCACCTTCGGGCCATGTCGGGACTGAACAACAAGCCGAGTTGATCTTTTTTCACATGTCGTTTCGCTGAGAGAAGAAAGACGCAGTCAGATTCCCAAACGCGGGGGGTGGGAGGCGAGGTTGGGTTGTCCCACTCTTTTCGGGCGCTCACTCTGAGGGCCAGTTTTCTGTGCCATGGGGAAGGAAAGCACGACTGGAGAGGCCCCTCAGGTCCCCCGTGTTCCCCTCTTTCTGAGTCGTGATCTTTTTTTCTGGGTCGTCCTTTCCTTGGTCACAAAGTTCCTGTCCCGGGTGCCCACAATTGGTCAAACAGGCGGCCCCTTCCTACTATAGCTAGACAGGAGAGAGAACCGTAGGAACAAGCTCCACAAGCTTTGAAGATCTTCTCGTCCGTCCAAGGCCCAACCCTCCAAACAGATTATGAGTGTGTGCGTGGATATTTGAATATCCATGCGACAACTTATCAGCCAGGAGGAGGCTGAAAGCGTCCCGCAAGATTTTTCGCTGGCAAAACTCAAAAACCCCTGCCCACGAGTGTTCAAACAAAATGAAACCCTTGCATCGTTCTGCAGGCCAGACATGTTCGTCCAAGGCAGAGCCGCAGATCTTTCTTCAGATCTTACAGGGGGTCAAGTCATGAGAAGTGAGGTGAGAGAGGCTACGGTACGGTACCAGAATACTGTCACCGACAGGAGACGGCCGGACGAACTACACGTATCGACGTTATCAAGACCGCCGCCATTTTCCGCCCGGGGTTCCTCTTCCTGATGGGCCACCACGGGTGGACCGACCACACACACTCCCACACCCGGAGTGGAGGGACGAGGGGCGCCTTGACCACTCAGGACGGCTCACACGGAGTCATGGAGGCGTGCCAGCCGCGCCGGACGGTGTTGGTTCGAGGAGAACCCACACGGCCCTCCGACCCGACCCGACCCAACCTCTCCCTTCCTTCTTCCTTCTCGCTAGGAGGGGAAAAGAGTACTTACTGTGAAACAGGAAGGGACACAAGATGAATAAAAGAGAAAAAAACTCTGTCAATGAAAACTGGACCTCATCAACACCATTTGTAATTTTGTTTCCGCTTTTCATCTCCGCTTTTGATAGGGATGCGTTGCAGCTCTCTGGACAGCGGTGAATCCTTTTGCTCTCTGCTTTCGCTCGTTCTCACATTTTCCGTATTCCTGCGATATCCGAGCTTGCACAAGACGTGCTACAGGAATAAGACACCGACCTCAAGCAAAAGTGACAAACCGCTCGGAACAGTCGGCCATTGCTCAAACCGGTGGATGATCTTTTGGTAACGTATCACATTTTATTGTACCGGGCGCATCGTCAGACTGCGTAGTCGTCCACGTGGGGAGATACCACTGGAGAATGAAGCGGATGGCAGGACACGAGAATTCCTGCTCGGTCAAAGTCCGGGGAATTGTCGCAAAGCATGGCAAACATAAGAGCTGACTCAGATCCAACATCTCGTTTCCAGGGACACAACGCAGCGATGATCGACCTGCTAGAGTTGCATGCGAATAAGGTGAATCTCCAGCCTCAAAGAAGCGAAAGGCGCAATGCACGACGCGCAAACTGGTCTGGCGACACAATTCCGATGATCAGCATAATAGCCAAATGGTTAGAGTATATCTTATTTTTATTTTTATTTTGAAATTATACATGGACAATGCTCAAGTTTACAATGTCACCATTCTCATTTACTGGACGGGAATGTCGTCCTCCCCGGGCTCCTCGTAGCCTCCATCAGGCTTGGCGCCACGAGTGCGTCCCTTGATGATGTTGGACTTATCAATTGCCTCGTTATCATCACGCTCTACAGTCGAAGAAGTCAGCCTATCGTGCCCGTCTAGAGTCCGAGCCGAACAACGGATGAGAAACGAAAGAGGGGAGGGAGCAGCTCAGGCCGCGCGCGTACCAAGCTGGGCGTCAGAGTCAGCAGTAGCCTCGTTAACTCCCTCCTCGACAGGTTCCTCGTCCTCCAGGACGGGGATCTGCTCCTCCTTCGTGGCATACGATTCCTCAGACATTGTGTTTTGCTGTTAAACAGTGGGAGCAAGATAACAGAGACTGGGTTTGTGGAGCTGGGAGCAAAACGGTCCGAATAGGAAATTGTGGTTCTCGTGGGCCTGGGGAAATTCTGTGGGTGTGGGAAAGAAATGCGGTTCTGTACTGGACTGTGGAACGCTCCCTCCCCAGGCTCGAAAGAAACCTGGGGATTTCCCCAGCTTTTTATTATCGTGAACAACCACCTATTTTCCTTGGTGCGGGAATGGCTTGCAGACTGGTGCGACTCATCATCATCATCACCAGCAGAAATTCACACGGCGCCCATGATTTTGTCCTTTGTCTCGTCGCGGGCTATGATCATGACGACAACGACTTCTCCCGAGGTCGATGATGAATGGCATCGACCATCTGGGACGCGGAACTCCCCTAAATTAGCACACAGCTGGCGCGATCGGGCAAAGACTTTAGGGTTTCTGCCGCTTTCCCCAGGCTGCCGGGACCGCCTAAATTATTCAATTCATTAATCATATGACTATCAGCAAAGCAGCGGAGCGCGATTTTGGCAGGTAATGTCTCGTTCTGGCGCTGCTGGTCTCTCAACGGCGCGCGCCTGGCGATCGTTCAATTCACTCGGGAGCCAGTGTTTCCGGGAGGGACTCGATGACGATGGCGTTGAAGCGCGGCTGTGTGTTGTAATTACAATGTACGGGATCGATAGCAGTGATGATGCACTAATTACACCAAGACCCGATTTTCAGTGAAACTGACGGTGCGAAACTTTCACAGACAAGCTTCGATCTCGACGAGGCCAGCGGTCACAGCACACGAAGCCGTCCTCCGCACAGCCTTTTTCAAAGCTTGTGCGTCAATGATACTTTCAGCCGCATCTATCATTTTCCAGAATGCTGAACGCTGTTGAAGCAAGGAGAGGCCCAGATCCAGCTGCACCTTTACAGTGCCTCGGTTCTAGGACTACGAGAGAGTTCACTTGGGCCAATTCTCCTTACAACATCTCCTCTTGATCCAACTATGGATGACACCGTCATTTGGTCTGGCGATTATCATGGAGGTATGCAGGGATGGTAATCAATCTATGCCTGTGGACGTCACCTCATATTCAAGTCTTGGCCAGACTTTGGTGTCGCTGTAGACGTACACGGTAAGGAAGGGAAAGGGATGAACCCTAACCCTCTTGACGACTGGCCCCCTTTCTACTCATGAGTGGTGGAACATAAGAATACTGGTCCAGAAGGAAAGGAAATGAATGGTTGTTGCTGATGGTAACGGAAAGATGTCATCCAGTGAGAGCCGGCCTTGTGGGAGAGGAGGGCATGAAGAAGAACCCCCCCCCCCGCCCCCATAAAAACTTCCCCTCTCAAGCATTGTTGTTCCTGGTGTGTTACTTTCCAGTGCCCACATGTTTAAATTAAGCGTTGAGGGAAGTGGCATATGACAGGTAATCTTAGGCTTTAACGTTACGTAGGCCCTACTCATTTTAATCTTTTCTCGAAAGTCTTCATGCACAAAGAAAGGCACGAGTGTGGCTACCTAAGTACTTGGTACTTAACAACTCATGTACTCCCCATATTGGGAAGAACATAATACCCCTTATCAACATTTCATGCACTGCAGGTCTAGAAAACACAATTTTTTAAGATACTAATTAGAGGCTTGAAGACATAACTTATTGTCTCAGCTGTCTCGAGTGAGAAGAAAGCTTGGAAGTAATTAATGAATGATGCTAGCCGTGCCCCGAAGCAAGACTATACCGCCTCCCCAGTATTCCGCTACCATAACTCGTAGAAAGAAAACATTCTTCGAGTTGTCAATCCGGACAGCCTGGTCGACACTGTCGAACCCTTGCTCTTGCTTGATCTCAGTCTAGAGAGAGGGTACTGTCGCGGGTGAATGCAAATAGCGTAGTGTTCACTCAGACTGATCTACGATTAAAATCCTTTTTCGTAGTGGATTACATTTTCTAACGCAACTTTGTTATCTGTCCCTGCTGGATATCGTCTCTGGGCAAGAGGTGATGCTGTCATACGCTCATACATCCAACTTGCTTGCTCTCTGATACTTCCATGTCAGCTTATGTCGCAGCTCATGCTGCATCAAATCTCTCTCTCTCTCTCTCTCTCTCTCTCTCTCTCTCTCTCTCTCTCTTACACACACTCACTCACACACACACACACGGAGAGAGAGAGAGAGAGAGAGAGAGAGCAGGAAAGAAGAACAAAGGAGAGAAAAAGTTGCAGACACCGAGAATTCTATTATCTTATTATATGTACTGCATCTGGTATTGTTACACTCCCATCTGCTGGGCATTGCATTTAGTAAAGCTGACGGATGTTTGATCTGTAGGAAATCTTGTTTAGAGCAGTGGGAAACTGAAGCAGGAGTATTGAAAGTCAACCATGTCCTGCTTTAGCAACTTGGCAACAATCAGTTATCGTTATGTCCTGGAGGGCTGGTACGCTGCTGACTACTTTCCTTGTCTTCTTCTTCTATATCAAGAAATAAATTTCTATAATTCTTGATATTTTATCGGACCGCTATCTTATGAGAGGGAAGTTATCAAGGGAACGGCATTCTTATAGGCCAGGGCACAACGTGGGCTTTAATGAATAAACAACGGCAAATATAACTGCGAGAGGCCACATGGTGTTTAGTGATCAGGTAGGCGTCCTACAGAGGGTAATAGCGGGGTAGCATGCTGGAATCAGGCCTCGAATGGCACCGTGGCGGGGGGCTGAGTCATCATGGACCCTGCTGGAAAACAACACTACACTACTATGGTACTACGCGGCTCTCCAACTCCCCACTGCATGTGTCTCCTAATTGTTGCCTCGGCATTACAAGCAACCTAATGCGCCCAGCAGAGTAAAGATTCGTCCCTCAATACTTATTCACTTACTGTGACAACCTCAATAACTACCACACGTGGTCTGAAGACATTGGAAATTTATTTTCATTTGATGTTTTTACTCGAGGGCTTTGCGCGCTTCTTGGCACCACAGCCAAAGCATGGCATTCATCCCGGTGATCATCGGCGTGGCTGATATCAAGAACAAAACGAACCAGCATAAAGAGCCTGCGACTCTCATGGTTGAGGCTATTATATCTGCAATAGAGGATACCTGCTCCCCGAAAGACCAGCTCAGATCGCAGATAGACGCCATCGACGTGGTGAGGACGTGGACTTGGGCCTACGCAGATCTTCCGGGGCTTCTGTCCGAAAAGCTGGGCCTCAGGCAGAGACCAAAATGGACGCGCTATACCGAAACCCATGGTGGAAACCAGCCTGCAAAGCTTGTGGACGAGGCTGCTGTGCGAATCGCCAGAGGAGAAACGACAATAGCGGTTGTGACAGGAGGTGAAGCCCTGGCTTCATGTGAGCCCGCCCCCCCCCCCCCCTTCTCTATTACTTGATAACAGATTGCCAAAATCGAGCCGCTAATATGCTTGTATTATTCTTTGTGACCAGTGACTGCATGCGCAAGGGCGGGCATT
This sequence comes from Cryphonectria japonica, assembly GCA_014851275.1. Taxonomy (NCBI): domain Eukaryota; kingdom Fungi; phylum Ascomycota; class Sordariomycetes; order Diaporthales; family Cryphonectriaceae; genus Cryphonectria; species Cryphonectria japonica. Next base: position 149,558 of record JACWTT010000065.1, on the reverse strand, counting down.
GCAGAGCCACCGGGCTGGACCAAGCCCGACACTCCGGTCCAGGACGTGTTCTCACCATCAACCATGAACCTGGGGCAAGGTGGGCATTCTCCGTTTCCATGACTGGACATGCACACAAGGGTCATCAAACTCCTTACACAATAGCGATTAGATAATATCGGTGGCATCCATTCCATCGGCGCCCCCATACACATATACCCCCTCTACGAAAATGCGTTCCGTGCACACCGCGGGCAGACACCTCGTGAAAATCACGACGAGTCGGCCAGCTTATACGCAGAGTTCGCCAAGGTTGCCGCGGAGAACCAGTACTCCTGGAACTATGGAAAACCACCCACAAGCAAAGAGGAGATAGGGACCGTGTCCCGAAAAAACAGGATGATTTGTTCACCTTGTAAGTAATGAAACCACATAGAGGGCACAATCACATTTCCTTGGCTTGGGGGTTTCGCAGCTGATTTGGTGGGGACGCTAGATCCACTGCTCATGAACGCCTTCAACACCGTCAATCTGGCTGCTGCTTGCATACTCACTTCTGTCGAGAAGGCAAAGGAGCTTGGTGTCCCCGAGGAAAAGTGGGTATATCCTCTAGGAGGAGCCGGGAGGAAGGAGAGGGAGCTATGTATGTATTCTTTTTCGATAAGACAGTTACCATTCGCATCATATAGACTGACACATTCCAAAGTCTGGGAGCGTCCCAATTTCTTCCACAGCGAAGCCATATCTCTAGCGCTGGACGGCTGTATGGCAATGTCTGGAGTCAAAATCGATGACATTGATGCTCTTGATTTGTACTCGTAAGTGTCATGCTTCTTTTCTTCCCCTTTACAGACTAGTGATCCATAGGGTGTTCTCTGCAGATGCTTCCCCATTGTCCCTAAGCTGGCATGTCAACATCTCGGTCTGCCAGTTCTCAACCCTATCAAGCCTCTGACTCTACTGGGGGGTTTGACATCTTTCGGAGGTGCAGGGAATAACTACTCGATGCACGTATGTACTACTCTTACCCCTGTCCTTCCACAAGTTGACCACAGCAAAAGGCGTGCTGAATATCTTCTTCAGGCCATTACCGAGATGTGCCGCCAGATAAGAGACGGCAAGGTTCGGAAAGGGCTGGTGCTTGCGAATGGCGGGGTCCTTTCATACCAACACGCCATCTGTCTATCTTCGGTACAAAGAGGGCATGGCTCGTCCTACCCAGACAGCCGTGTGAGTTCGGACGCGGTTGTTGATGAGCCGGCTCCGACAGTCCAGACCTTTGCAGAAGGAGAAGCTCTTATCGAGGTCTGCCTGATCCCCTCACCAACCCACCTGAAACAATAAACCCACACGCACTAACATGGAAGCAGACGTACACTGTCGAATTCGACCGCGATGGAAAACCAGAAACAGCTTTCATCATCGGTCGACTGGAAGCCAATGGCCGCCGGTTTGTTGCGAACCACGGGGACCAGCGGACGCTGCAGCAAGTTTCCTCTGCGCTCGAAGAGCAGGTTGGCAAGAAGGGTTATGTGTCGATCATGCGCACGAGCAAGGGCGAGCCGGAACGGAATCTCTTCTTTCTGGGACCCAAGTCGGGGCTGTAGTTGTGCTGCTCAATGCCATGCTAGGCTGATGAGAAGATATCAATCGTTTGTTGTAACCGCTTGTGCTATTGATTCTAGAGCCAAAGGGTCACCACATATTTAAATACTTACTAACCCATCGTACAGTTATAAGTACTTTCAATCACCAGCTCTCCAATAACACAGGAATTAATCTTGAAGTAATGCCGCAGATTTCATGCGAGTTTATACAATGATAGTAATTATCAAACAACCAAGTCGTTAGATTAGTCATTCCTCTGTAAGAAATATGGACTATCAAGGAGATAGCTGGCTTGGCGTTTTACGAGACGACATAATAACAACAATATTATTATAAACTTGTCACTGGGGTCTGTTTGAGAAAGTCGCACAGAGCCTCTTGGCAGCGTCGCATCTTCCGGTTCGTGCCAGACTATAATACCACAAAACAATGCACACTCACCTATAAATGTTCATAATGGTCCACTTCACAAGAATTCACCCCAAAACGTGAGACTACCAAGGCTATTCAAAAGTGTCAGAAGCGCAACTTGGCGACTTCCAAGCCGTCGAAGGTCCAAAACGCCAAGAGGGAACAGGGACGGCAAAACAAAACTTGGGCACAGATGTTGTTGCCCGGCCACTGCGATTGAGTGAGAAGGGATCCAACCCATCAAGCGCGTTTATTAGGGAATTACTATGATTATCTTTCTTGTTGTCTATGCTCTTGTCAGCCTCTCCCTTTCTGTCCATCTCCCCAAAGCGTTTCAACTACCCACGGTCCTATAGCGACACCTGTCACGTCTGAAGTCACTTTCGGACAAGATTGATCACTGCCAAGAGGGAAAAACACTCAGGAATAGAAGCCAAGGACTGCACGATGTTCACACCTCACACACACAGATCACTTGGCCTGCCGGAGCTCTGACTAGCCGTTTTGCCGTAGTGTTACTCTTCTTTGTTGGGAGGGAAGGGGGGCGAGGTGATTTTATCACGGAAAGACACGAGCGGCCAAGAAAGGAGGCATGGAAGCAAGCAATTGATTGTCGCGAATAAATGTTCATGTCATCCCACTTTCCAAAGTCAAAACTGGTTCTTTCTTGGAACATTATGAGCAGTGCTCTCTTTTGTCTTTGGTCAATCTGTCTCTTTCGTCGAAAGATCTGGTATCATTCTTCTCTTGTCTCCAAAGCTTAATTCTTAGACACTTTTTCTTCTTCTTCTTCTTCTTCTTCTTTCAATCCTTTCACTTCAGATACCCTCGATTCGTTTGTTCTTATTGTGGATCTACGTCCGGCTACGATTTCCTCCTTCTTTCCAGTGATAATTATCACCCGTTCCCATTGTACGACGAACCCTAGCCAAGACTCGACCAAGATGCTTGTCAGATACAGCACCGTCATCGCCCTGATGGCCTCTGCGGCCATGAGTGCCCCTCTCAACATCAACCTCGGCGCATATTCACCTGCCCTGGTAGTCGGTGATGGTGAAATCTCCTTTGCAGGCCAGCAGGGGGCAGAAGGCATCGTCAACACGCTGCAAGGTGCCGCTGCTGCCAACAACGCTGCTGTCGCTCAAGGTCAAGCCATTGCCCCTGCAGCTAGAGACATCGCGCAGTCTTCCGGTCTCAACGAGCCAGTAAGTTAAGACCCGTAACCAACCTCCCCCCCCCCTCTTTTCTTCTTCTTCTTCTTCTCTCCTCTCCCCAACAACCAACCCAAGATCCATACAAACATTGATGCTGATCATGACAACCCACCTGGAACAGGCATCTCGTGCTCTCCCAGGTTCTATGAAGGAGCTGGACCCCCGAGAGGAGGAGGAGGATGAGCAGGAAGAGGCAGCCGAGAAGAGACAAGAGGAGGGTGGCTTGACCAAACGCCAGGCGGCCGGCTTCGACCGCGCGCTACAATTCGCCGAGGCGGCCTTGACCAAGGGCCCTAAGATTCAGCTCGGTACGGAGGCAGCTGGTGTTGGCATCCTGGTCGACAACAACCCGGCGCCCGCTAGTGCTGTGACAGCGGCATAGAGTTTTGCCCCCTTTGTCATCTTTTCGTTTGTCTGTTTGTTTCTCGTTTTCCTCCTTTCTCTCTCAAACAGCACGGGCGCCATATGCAATTTACATCACATATACGAGGACGGGCTCGTGTCTAGGGGCGGGACCGGGGGGTGGTGGAGGAGGAAGGGGATTGTCGAGTTTCTTTGGGAGGAGGAGGGGAGGAAATAGGGGGCCAGGTGATGGGAGGTGGACGAAGGCGTTGTTCCGAAACGTCCGGACGGGATGCTTATGGCTGAGCAGCAGCATAAGATAATACAGTCGCCAGGGAGAGAGAGATATGAAGTTGGTTGGTTGGGGGGGGGGGGGGCGAAGAGGGCGCTCCGGCCACCTCGGGTGAGGCTTGAGGAAAAGAATGAGGTACCTGCATTGGCGTGGGACAGCGTACGAGGTGACGATGATGATGAATTACCGTACGCGAGCATAATATTAGACCACAAATATTGGCCCTATGGTCGGGTTTCTTTCTAGCAAAACCAGACTGGGCCGACAACATGAATAACAATCACAGTGTTGCAATTCTACTTGCCGGTCAACAAAGCGTGGAACAAATGGCAGAATGATTATTACCACTTATTGATTTCTTCACCCACGGTACTGTGTTCGATGCTGAAACCGGCTATTACTTCCGGCTTGGGCGTTGCTTGAAGAGGGTGTTGGCGGCGCCAGGCCGTTTGGACGTGCCCAGGTGGCATATCCAACCGTAGGGCACCACCACCTCATGTTGTCATTTAATGTGTGTAGGGCTGGGCTGACACATTGGGACAGACGGTGGCAAACTATTCATATCGTTTCGCTCCTTTTCCCAGCAGGATGGCCGTGGCCAGGGTAATTATTGGAGCAACACCTATTGACCCAAGTAGCCGTACACCAAGCAGACTGTAGTGTTAGATATTGAATGGTTCATGCATGCGACCTGACAATAAGGTTGTGAAAATTTAATGATCCTCCTCCTCCTCCTCCTCCTCCTCCCTCCTCCTTCACCCACTACCATCAATCATGATGCATGTTTGCACCCCTTTCTTCTCATCTTCGTATCAGCAGCCTGACCTGACCCATTTCGTCTTGGCAGCTGGGTCGACGGGCAGACTATGTTTCCATAGCCTGCGGGACTATGTAGTGTTACCACACCAAAAACAAAAAAAGCTGCACACACATAAATTATTTGCTGCACTCAGCCTGTTTTGTATTGGGCGCGTACCAGGGCCCCCTCCTCTTCTTCTTGAAAGCTGACAGCCACAAACTCGTTCTTACGACCCACTTATTGTTGGGTACGCCCTCCCGAGACTCCCGAATGCGCCTCTCTCTCTCTCTCTCTCTCTCTGTGTGTGTGTGTGTGTGTATGCGTGTGCTCCACTGCCTCGGGCGTTGCGCCTCTTTTCTACCTCTGCGTGTGTCTTTTCTGTCCGAGGTCACAACTGCACCCATCATAAGCCCAGCCTATGCCCGAAGGTCCGTAATATTATTCGTCTAGAACACTTCAACCGACGGGAAACATGATAGTGTGTACCGTAGTAGTGAGTAAGATCCTAGGCATTTCGGCCCGCTCAGTCTCTCATTGGACTAGACTAAAAGACTTGTTTCCACCCCAGCCACATATCATGCATAATACCCTTTTTTCTTCTTTGTAGCCTCCACCTGAAGCCTCTAATATCTGACATTGCGCCCGCTTGAGGGCGGACTTTTAAGTGAAAAAGAAAAAGGAGTGTCTAAGCAAAAGTTTGGTAAGCCTGGTCACTCTATGTGGCTTGGCAAGCAACGCGATGGAGGGTGTGGCTTGACAGGATCAAGTACCAAGAAAACAAAGGGAAGGGTGTAGCCACGTTGTTTTACGTCTTGAAAACTCAAGTATTACATAGTGGAAAGTTGTTTCGATCACCCCCCCCCCCCCCAATCTTTTCCCGATTTACTACACCAGCAATCCATATAACTATGCCTGGTCCCGATGTCTCTGTACCACGTGTACAGCAGCATTTGCAAGAAACAATCCTTGCTGCATTGCAGAAAAGCTAGACGATCCGAAGAGAAGGGAGCCCGAACGCGTAAGCAGGACGGCACGTTACCAGAAGTAATGACCACGAGATGCAGCAGAACAATTTTCTGGTTTTTGGTTGTTGTTTTTGGCTTCTTTGTTGCATTTCAGTACACGATATGGTTACCCGGAATAGGGTTTCGGAGCCGAAGCGACTCGTCCGGGTAAAGTGGCCCCGCCGCCCCAGTACTGTACGAGGTCGTGAGGTCCGCTTGTGGTAACATAGGGGCACATGTGCATCGGTGGGAACGCCACGCACGTCGTTTTCCAGGTTAGGGAAACCTTGCACCACGTAGTGTAGAACAATAACTTAAAAAACGCAGCAAGAAATCGAGAAGATCGAAGGCGCTGAGCTTATGCGCCTGGTTAAGCTCGTAAAACAGAAGTAGCTCGAGTCCCCATTGTTGGCTCCTCCTCCTCCTCCTCCTCCTCCTTCTCCTTCACGAGTGGCCACTAAGGCAGGCCAGCCAAGCGGCCAAGGTGTACATGTGCCCCAAATTGTGCTGATGAGAGCCCAATTCTCCGGCCGACAGCGCGTCACTAACTTGTCGCTAACCACACGATAGCTCTGCATCCTTCTTGCTTAGCAAACTCACATAAAAGGACCGCCCGTTGGTGTGGCCTTTTCTCTCTTCCCTCTCATCCAGATGGAGATCTCGGTAAGAAATGTAGTGCAAGACTTAGTGAGCGAGCGCAAATCGCCACAAAGCCACCCCACCCCTCCTCCTATCCATCTCTTCCCTCGTCTTGGAGTGTAAGACGGGCTAGGTAGTTACCTATCTGTAGATAATTTCAGAGACGAAGGATACGAGGTAGACAGCGAGCGAGCGGACTGGTTGCTTGACTGTGGAGTGAGCACTTGCGGGATCATCGGAGGACCGCGAGTATTGAGAGCAGACAACTTACAGGTGGATTATCAGTATACGCGCGCGCCCAACGTCTCTTCTCACCAACCAGATAACTAATAACTAGCCTCTCCAAAGGTACATGACAGGGGAAGTACTTTGTGCAATGGTCGTTTCGATCTTGGGATCTAATAAGCGGTTCAGCCTCAAGACGCATGCTGGCTGTTCCACGAAGGGGGGATGGCAAAGGAGGGGTGGTTAAGAAGGAGGGGCCAACTCAGGCCCACACACTTCTTGTAGCTTATCAAGGACAAGCTCGAGTGGAGGGGTCAACCTTAACTTTCTGAATCTGGGTCCCTGGTCCGTATTGATTGGTTATATGTGCAATTATATGTTGTTGGTTTCCTGGGCCCAAGTATCGAGTGGTGGCCAAAGAGAGTGCTCGCTTCTTTGAAATTACGTGGTCAGCAAAAGCACACACCGCAGTCTTCACACACTCTTTCCTCACATGTTAGGTAATTACGAACGACTATTGTTTCTTTCAGGGGAACAAAGACGTCTTGCTGTTGTCCTCAGTACTTGGCAATCTTTGTTTGAATCTTGTAAGCACGTTCCCATCCCAGTTCTGTAAGTAATCTGAACTAAACTCGGTATTATCGATCTTGGGACGCACAAGAGTGGTCCCCCCTTCCACCCCTTGGACAACTTGTCATCCCGACCTCCGACGACAACATCCTTCCAGACCATCCGAGCGGGGCGAGAGTAAGAGCATTGGCTCCGTATCGAAGACCATTTGCTGCAGGAACAAGGGCGGGATGCATCCTTACCCCAGAGGTCCGTCATGATGATGACGACGACGCCGCGTTTCAACTGACCAACATCTTGTCTCTGTATGGCTGTTTCGCACAAGAGCTTGGCGGCAGAGGAGAAGGCTGCCTCGGATATTGCAAAGGACCATCAATAGTCGAACCTGAAGAGGCTTGAGGCCATAACGCATGCTGACGCGCGCGTAAGAGCTGGTGATAGTCTCCTCCTTTTCCGGACAGCCTCGGGCTCTAGGCTTCCACGGCTCAACGTTCGAAGGTAACGTACCCATCGAAGTTGCTGATGAGAACCGAAAGCCGGGCTGACAGCCAGACCAGGTCCCCCAGGAGATCATGAGGTCCAGGAAAAGTGCTGCTTCAGGCGGAGGAGAGAACGAACGCGATCGTGATTCCTCAGGCGGAGGACACTTCTCACTCTCTCACAAACACTCTCTCTTCCATCAACGTCCCTTCATGATCACCATAACCGATGGTGTGTTCTCAATAATGGACGCCACGAAAACCATAAATACCCAGGTGGCGTCCCCTCCAAGATGCTTCAGCTCTATTGTCTCATCACCATCATCTCAGACGGCATCATACCATCCTTCCCTCCTCTTCGTTCTTCTGCCATCACGTTCTTTTCTGGTTGGACAATCGTTCTTTCAAAATGAGAGTGCTTCTTCAGTACCTTACGCTCGTTACGGGCTCTCTTGCCCTCACCCTCCCTTCGGAGGATCATCTTCACCAACTGCACCGCAAGGCCGAGTCTGGCTTGCAACCCAGACAGTCCTGTGATAACACTGCCACTTCTCGTGACTGCTGGGGTGACTACAGCATCGACACCAACTACTACGTGAGTCTTCACTCCTGGGCCCTTGCTCATCCTCTCCAAGTATATTGCAGGCCACCAGTTGCTGACCTTGACCATTTTTGTCATAGGATGAGGTTCCTGTCACTGGGGTGAACCGGGAGTACTGGCTCAACGTCGAGGAAGTCGCATGCGCGCCTGACGGCTACAACACCACCTGCCTGACCTTCAACGGCACCGTTCCTGGACCAACACTGTTTGTGAGTATCACTGGCTTTGGAGGAAGAACTCTTCACTTGAGCAAGATACTGACGTACAAGAACAGGCCGACTGGGGTGACACGATGACAGTTCACGTCACCAACAACGTTGTCGACAACGGCACGACGATCCACTGGCACGGAGTCCGGCAGCTCAACACCGTCTCTCAGGATGGTGTTCCTGGCGTGACCCAGTGCCCCATCGCCCCGGGAGAGACCCTGACCTACAACTTCCAGGTCAGCCAGTACGGCAGCACCTGGTACCACAGCCACTTTACTCTTCAGTACGCGCAGGGTCTGTACGGTGGTCTGGTAAGATATCTTGTCCAACCTGAGGCGGCTGTCGTGCGGGGTGGAGGTCTCATACTAACGATTCCCAAACTGATTAGATCCTTAACGGTCCCGCCACAGCAGACTACGATGAGGATCTCGGCCTTCTCTTCCTGGCCGACTGGCACCACACCGACGTCTTCGAGCTCTGGGAGACAGCCCGCCTTGGCGCGCCCCCGACCATGCAGAGCGGTATCATCAACGGCACCAACACCTACAACTGCACCAGCAGCGCCGACATGACCTGCCACGGCGTCCTGGGCTCCAAGTTCGAGACTGTCTTCGAGGCCGGCACCAAGTATCGTATCCGTCTCGTCAACGTCGCCACGGATGGGCACTTCCAGTTCTCCATCGACGGGCACACCCTGACCGTGATTGGTACCGATCTCGTCCCTATCGTCCCTTACACCACAGACAGTGTTCTTGTCTCCATCGGCCAGCGTGTTGATGTGATTGTCGAGGCCAATGCTGAGGCTGGTGACTACTGGCTCCGCGGAGGATGGGTTGCTGCCTGCAGTCAGATCAACAACATTGCCGACATCAGTACGTTTCCAGAAACCCACAAGCTTCTTTTCTTACATCCCCCCCCCTCCTCTTTTTCTGCTTGCTTGCTTGCTTGTTCCTCATGTGAAATCGTATGAGTGCTGACAACCTTGGCCCATCCGAACAGCCGGTATTGTCCGTTACGATGCCAGCAGCACAGCCGACCCGACAAGCACTAGCAACGTGACAGCCAGCACCAGCTGCAGCGACGAGCCCTTTGCCTCCATCGTGCCCCACCTGTCCTTGGACGTGGGCGACATTTCGACCGAGGCTGACGAGACGCTGTCCTTCTCCGCCGGCTCCGTCTTCACTTGGACCATCAACAACAGCAGCCTGTACCTGAACTGGTCCAACCCGACCATTGAGCAGGTCATCTCTGGCGCCGACATCTTCCCCACCGACTACAATGTTGTTGCTGTTGACGTGAGTTGTTCACCATCTACCCATTTAGAGAGAGAGAGAGAGAGAGAGCATGAGAGAATGAAGACTTACATGAGTAAACCATTTCAAGGGACCCGCCAACTCGACCAACTCGTCCGAGTGGGCACTTCTCGTCATCGAGGACAAGACTGGCTTCGGGTATGTCTCCCCCCCCCCCCCTTTGCACCAACCCATTCCCCATTCCCATCTCACCCCCTCCACCTCTCCCGTGCTGACGATGATTTCCCCCTTTCCCCCTTGCCCAGTATAACCCACCCGATCCATCTCCACGGCCACGACTTCTGGGTCGTCTCCCAGTCCACAGCCGCCTACCAAAAGGGCGTCACCACTCTGACCACAGCCAACCCACCCCGCCGCGACGTCGCATCCCTCCCCGGCAACGGCCACCTCGCCATCGCCTTCAAGCTCGACAACCCGGGCACCTGGCTGGTCCACTGCCACATCGCCTGGCACGCCTCCCAAGGTCTCTCCCTCGAATTCGTCGAGAGCGAGAGCCAGATCGTGGGCCTGTCCATCTCTGACGACGACAAGGACACCCTGAGCTCCACCTGTGCTGCTTGGGACCAGTACACCACCACCTCCGAGTTCTTTGGCCAGGACGACTCTGGTATCTAGATGTGGAAACGGTACAGGACCGACCTGAGGGACTTGTCTTGCTGCTGAGGCTTCTTGCATATTGCTTTCAGGAGTGGAAGGGAGGGAGTTCTGGAGGGGAAATCCTCCAGCGGCCTTCCATCCACGGGGTCTTCTAAATGTAAATATTAATTGGCCCTTTACTTGCCTCTCGTTTTGTCACTCTTTATTTGTTGCTTGCTCAGCACTTCCTCTCTTTTCTGCACATTCGTTTTTCTGCCTTCTTTTTCTTCTACCTTGGTATCTGTCTCTCTTCGATGTGGTGGCATTAAAGTCTTGCAGCGAGTCGCAGCGGAAACAGTGGTAGGGGGTTATCTTCGGTTTGTGAATGCTTTAGTTTGCTGATGTACATAATGAACGAAGAGGAATGCCTGATTTCATCCCCCAAAATTAGTTCCTGCGCCCTAGAGTGATCTTTGAACGCCTGCCGTGAAATATGCGATATCATATGTGCTCCTCCTAATGCCTTGAGATGAATTTTCTGGCCGAAGACTCTATTTATGAATTGTGAGCTGGCTGGTGCTAATAGTAGGCTCAAAGCAAATCATTAGTTTAGCTGATGAGTGAGGCATGGCCGCTCGGGCCCGACTCCGTGTAATCTGTTGTCACGAATGCCCCTAAAAAGAAGAAGAGGTCAGCACGACTCCCAAAAAGACCGAAGGCGGTAGGACACATACTGTCAACCTCAGGCAGCCCCTCTAGACAATACTGCAGCGTCTCGGCGATATCGTGAGAGCTCATGAGCGGGGTGTACGGCTGCAGCAGTATATCAACCTCGACCCAGACGCCATCGCCAGCATGATACGCTTTGATACTCTTGAACCCCTCGACGATGGGAGCGAACCGCCACGCTAAGAAGATAATCTTCCTGAATAGCCTATCATCGACTGCGGAACCGCTCAGCCGGGTGACATTCTCAAACGCAGTGCCAGCCCAGTCCCAGATGATGAAAAGTGACAGGATTCCAGCGCCGACTGGGTCCAGCCACCACACGCCAAGCTGCTTGCCGACCAGGGGGAAGATGAGGGACAGCGTGTTGAAGTACACATCCGTCTGGCAGTCCTGCGCCAGAGCCTGCACCTGCGTCGTCTTCACCCGGATGCAACCGAACCATATGGTGCCCTTGACGACAATGGTGGCTATCATTGCGCCCATCGCTATGGCGCCGAGGTCCACAGTCGTGTGATCTCCGTCGGGAAGGAGCTTCTCGACGGATTCCTGGAGGATCTGGGCGAAGGAAAGGATCATGAAGATGGAGAACACCAAGATGCCCAGTGGCTCGAGACGGCGTCGGCCGACCGGAAAGCGGCGCTCCAGAGAGTCAAGTCTCCATTGCACCAGGCGGTTGGTCGTCCAGACGATGACGGTGCAGAGCAGGTCGAGAGCCGAGTCGACAGTAGACGCGATCAGCGACAGTGAAGAGGAGAAAAAGCAAGCGACGACTTTTGCAGCCAAGAGAAAGATATTGGCCACGACATTGACGTTGATTGCCCTCTTTGCGGATCTCTCGGCTTTGCTCCGCTTCGTCCGCTCCTCCTCCGGTAAGAAAGCCTCGACGTCCTCGTTCTGCGCCTGTAGTGTACCGCCATGCTCGAGGATGCCGTCGTGGTCCCTGTCAGGGTCGAAGGATTCGAGAATATCGTCCGCTATACTCCTGACGATCGAGTCAACCTCGAGCCAGTCACCCAGGGCATCGTTTTGGGCCTCGTAGAATTTCTTGACGCCCTTGTTCTTAATGGATTTGATCTGAGGAGGAAACAGGTTAGAACAGGGACTGCAGTAGCCTGAATAAACTCCACAATGCATGCCAAGACAATTCCTCTAGGGTGACCGTATGTACCTGATCGTCTGTCTTTCTGAAGCTCTCCAGCTCATCGCCCTTCACGGCATCGATGAGCTTGTCCTTGATTCTTTTCCTCCGCTCATCCTCTATCGCTTTGGTACCAGCATCCTGGAATTTGAAGACGGTAGGCTTGGGTCGAAAGGGGTTGTTTTCTTTCTTGGTCTTGGAGGTGGCGCGACCATGAGAGAAGGCAGCAAGGGATCGTCTTCCGACCATGTTCTTTTGATGGGGGCTTTTTTTTTTTTAAGGGATTGAAAGGGCTCTCTTAGGGAAGCTCAGAATGCACAGAGAACCTCATAATACACAAGCAATTGATAAAAGTCACAGGACAGAATTGTAGTGCCAGATCAGACAGGATTGAACTGAGACTATATAAAAGAGAAGAGAGCTGATGCTGATGAGATCATCGCTTTCCAGCTTACACCTGAGACCAGGGCAGGAACCCTTGTCGACGGCTGTTACGGCTGTCACGGTAACACATTGTGCTGTGTACAAGAAGAGGAATTTGCGACGATGATCCGCATGGGAACAACCGAAACCTTCCTTTCCGATTACTTCACTGAGTACAGTATGGTATTGTGGTAATATCTTTTCTTCTTCCTCTAGATTTAATCATGGTAGATATGGTATACATTCATGTGTCCAGCTCTCGGCTCAACTGGTTCTTTGTATCATGTACTTTGGACCAAACCTGAGGCGACCTTGCACAGTGGCAATGGCCGTGTCCCTCTCCTGGCTCTTGCCGTTGGGGAAGAGCAGTTAATCGAGAGACAAGCACGTGTAGACGTGACGTCAGCTGGAATTTTGGGAAGACGAGGAATAGGGTTAGGGTTGTTGCTTATGAATTCACTGTACGTCTATCCTCCTAGAATCCTCCTCTAATTGCAGTTTACTATTCGTTCTTCTAATTAGCTTCTTCTGATGAACCGACCTGGCTTTGAATAACAACGACCCTAAAAGATTGACAATTGTTCCCCTGACACCTGCTGCAAGATTGCGTGCTTGGCACTGCAGTGAGTCTCTTAGAAGGCCCCAATCGCTCTGAGGTTCCCCCCATAATTAAGATCGCGCTGGGATCAAGGGTATTGGCTGTTGCCTACCGAGTACGCACTTCCGTGTGCGCAGTAGTAGTGGTTTTGTGCTATGAACCGCTATTGATAGAGCCACTACCATGTACAGTGAATGGCCATGCAGGGATATCCTGCCTGTGCTACAGGGCCCTGCGGCACACACCGCGCCTTTCTGTCAGGGTTGATACGGTTGGTGGCCGTGCCGCGCGAAAATGGGAACTCGATGCGTGTTGCTGAAGCCCTTGTGGTGTGGTGTGCTGAACATTGGCATTTTCAGGGGACGCATTTTCAGCTTCCAGCTCCCAAGACCACCGAAAAAGAAGACAGACAGAATACCTTCCCAACGGGCAACACGGCAGCTCCATCTTATTATCTACTACGACCTATCTTCTAGACACCAAACCCAGGACCCGATCGAGCTTTTTTGCTATCGAGACTCTCGAACCCTTCGCTGCCCCAACCCCAATGATGATGACGAGATAACGGGCCTGCATTTTTTTCCACCATCATGCGTCTGGCTCGGCGGATATTGTCCCTGCTGGCTCTGTTTGGCACCATCATCGTCTTGATCCGATACCGTCGCAATGTCGAGAGTACCATCATCGAGAAGACCTTCGACGCCGTCGCCTATGCCCACGCCGTCGAGGAGGAGGCCGCCTCCAAGCTAGCCACATTCCAGCTGCCACAAGTCATCCTCCCATTCCACAGCAGCGATCACAAGAACGGCGGCGGCGGCGATGATCACGATCCTGCTACAGACGACAAGACCTCCTCCGGCTCCAAGCGTCCCGGCGTCAAGCCACTCCTCACCACAGCGAAGGGGGACGACGGTGGCGAGATCAAGGACGTGGGCGCGCTCTGGGCAAAATGGAGCAGGATCATATACGAAGCCCGCCCCAATGCCCCCAGGATCGTGCTCAGCGGACACGCACAGACCCAAAATCCCACTCCCGGGCAGACAACGCGGCAGCCGTACCGCGACTACGTCCGTCAGTCTGTCGAGGAGCTCGCGTCCTTACAGGAGACGCACAGGCTCTTCGTCGACAGGCTCGAGGAGGAGCTCGGCGATGGGCCGAGAAACATGTCGCGGAGACACTGGAAGGGCGTGGACGATGTCTTCAAGGGTCGGGGCATCGTCATGGTTGGCGGGGGCGAGTACTTTGGTCCGGCCATCATCACCCTGCATATGCTGCGGAGGACAGGGAGCACGCTGCCCGTTGAGGTGTTTGTGCCCAACGACGCCGAGTTCGAGGAGCAGGTCTGCAACAAATACCTGAAGAAGCTGGACGCGAAATGCGTCGTGCTGTCGCACATCCTCGACAGGAGCGGCGTCAAGGTCGGCACGGGCGACGACGCAGAGATCAAAATCACGCACTATCAGCTCAAGTCCCTCGCGCTGCTGCTCTCATCCTTCTCCGATGCTCTGCTCCTGGACAGCGACAGCATCCCGCTCACCGATCCTGCGACTACCCTCTTCGATGTCGACCCATATCAGTCCAGAGGCATGGTTATCTGGCCCGACTTCTGGAGGGCGACAGAGAGCCCCAAGTTCTGGACCGTGGCGGGGCGGTCGATCTACCCTGCAGACCTGCCCATGACATCCAGCGAGGCGGGGCAGCTGGCCGTCAACAAGGCAACACACCTCGCGCCTCTGCTGCTGGCAACATATTACAACATATTTGGGCCCGACCACTACTACCCTCTCCTGTCGCAGGGCGCGCTCGGCCAGGGTGACAAGGAGACCTTCCTGGCCGCCGCCGTCAGCCTCAACTCTACCTACTATAGGGTCAAGACTAACGTTGCGAGCCTGGGACGGCACGACGGCCTAACAGACCGGGTCACCGCCATGGTCCAGCACTCCTCAGCCGATGACTACCGTTATCTATCATCCACCTCGTCGTCATCACCACCCCTACACAACAGCATCAAGCCCATGTTCCTGCACAGCAACACACCAAAGATGAACGCCGGTCATCTCGTGGACGAGGGCGACCTGTTGGCGACGGACCGCACCACGAGGCTGAGACTGCTCGGGCCGAAAGAGTCCCTCCTCAAGCAGTTTGGCTTCGATGTCGAGCAGAGCATCTGGGACCTGTTGGTCCAGACCGGCTGTGAGCTGCAGAACGTGATTGAGGAGTGGAAGGCGAGGCCGCAGATGTGTGAACGGCTTGAGGAGCACCACCGAGAGGTTTTTGGTTCATAGACGGGATTGGGAGGGGACTTCTTGGGCATATATGTTTCTATATGTCTGGTGGGAAATGAGCGGGGCGGGGGTCCGTGTGTGTTAGACTCAGGGATACGAAATCTACGAGCGGTTCAGGGACGACCGATCTATCTATCTAAACATTCACGGAGCATGCAACATTTTATTCTTTCTTTTTTTGTTCTTTTCCTTTTTTATTACGGGCGGGGGAGATGGTGGCTTATACTCCTGATGTATAAATAATCTCCTCAATGACATATGACGAACGACGCAGGCTCGCCCTCTCTTGGGCTCGCCTTGACAGCGATCACCATTTCACAAATTGCGTCCTCTCCACGACTACAACTCTTTCTGGCTCTCGTAGGCGTGATTGTATGCACAGGTAAGTAACTTTAACGAGGGCTTCACATTGAATGGTTATTTTAGGAGTCATTCACCTCATATCTTGTGCGTGTTGCGTCTTGCGTGTTCCTTTCCTGCAAACGTTACTACTGCATACATGTTCAGAGAATATACCAAAGCTACCTACAAACCCCTCAGCACAGGATCGGGCCTTCTCCAACGTCGATCCCGAGGGGATGGTTGCGTTGGTTCCTTCGTTGTCGGCGGTGGTGGTGTGGTGTCAAAGCTAATCTCACCACACCACCCTAAATCAAGCCGGGGCCAGCGTACAGTGACGCGACCCAAGGGAAAAGGGTCCTCCCGTCTTGGCTCCGACGACAGAAGACGCCAGTTCCTTTCTCTCGAATCTGGGGGGTTTTGAGTGCTTATTCAGTGGTTCATGTAGGAGAGAGATCCTGTGATGTTCACGTGGCCTATTGATACGTACTTTTCGATATTGATATGTTCCTTTTTACGCTGGCCCGACAATGATATCGCTATGTCGTCATCGTATCAACAAGGTTTGAAAAGACCCGGAAATCTATGAACGAGGGTATCTCGAAGTCCAACGTGCAGTCCACAACTCCAAAAACAAAAAAACAAACGCTTGGTGTGTACACACACACAAACACACAGAACAATCACCACTATGCCATGACCAAGATCCAAACAACGCCACGACATGACACGGCATAAAAGAGCAAGAAAAAGGAACAGCAACACGTAGACGCTCTCGCGCTCTCTCTCTCCCCTCTGCTCTTTCTCTCAAGCAACCACCTGGCTCGGCGCCACGATCAACCCCTCTTCACTAGCCTGCTGCAGCGCAACATACCACCTGTTCGCCATGAGCGCATAGCCAACATCATTCGGATGCGTGACGTCGGCCATGGTAGTGGTATTCGGCCCCCCGGCCGCAGTGCTCATGTCAGCCAGCACGACCCGCCGCCCCGCCGCCCGCAGCGACGACGCCACGGCGCGGAACTGCGTGTTGGTGTCGTTGACGCGCGCGTTGGTGGACCTTACCTTGTTGACGATGAGGGTGCTCATGACGACGGTGGCGCCGGGCGACCAAGCCAAGACGTCCTCGACGAGTGCCTGCAGCCTGTCGCCGACGTCGATGGTGGCATTGGCGGTCAGGGAAGGCTCCAGTGTGGACTTCCTGGTGGTGTTGTCGATGTTCCAGTTCTGCACGCAGTCGTTGGTGCCGACGTTGAGCAGGACGACGTTGGGCAGGTACTTTGGCACCGAGGCCGCCGCCTTGGGCATGACCTGGTCGATGCGGTAGCCCGGCCAGCCCTCGACCTCGTTCTTGATCATGGTGCCGTTGTTCCGGCTGCCGACGTAGGTGACGTTGTCGTTGCCGCCGCGGCGAAGGAGGCCCAGGAGGTCCTCGCGGTAGCCGTTCCCGTCGGTTGAGAGGTAGCCGTACGTGATGCTTGCGCCCAGGGGCATGATGCGCAGGCCTGTGCCGTTGGCGATGAGAGATGTGTTGGGCGGGTTGACGTAGAGGGGTGTGGCTGGCTTGGGAGTGTCGGAGTTGCTGTGGTGGGCTCGCTCTACAAGAGGTACCGTGATGGCTGGAGACGAGTTATCAGTGAGTGGTGCTTCTTTGAAGAAGGAACTCCAAGTCCCTGCATGAATGCATGAGAGAGCGACGATGTGAAAGACCTACCTGGAACGAGAGCCAGGACGATCAAGGCCAGGCATGCGAGAGCGAGTATCCTTATCTTGCGGGACCAAGTCTTGGGATTGAGTCTTGCTAGTACTCCAGACGTGGGTGTGGATGCGATGCCTGCCTTCTCCGAGCCTTGTGTATATGAGCTCCCTGAGGATCTGACCGAGGACTCTTGAGACGGAGTCTGTCCTGGTGCTTGGCCTGCAGGGGATCCGGATGTGTCTGTAGCCATGGTGGTGGTTGTCGTATTTACTATGATCTTGTATATAGTAATTGGTCGTGAAGAACGTTCGTAGGGATGGTTGGCAGGCAAGTGCTACTTTTAACAAGCCGCCCCCAGTTTTTCTTTTCTTTGGAAAAGATATACTAATCTGTCGAAGCCCATGTGACTATGAAAGACATGGAATACGAGCAGAAAAGGAGAGAGAAAATGAGGATGAGGAGGTGACCACAGAGAAGTTGTTCATATGTACTGTGAGTGTGTGAGTGAAGCCTCGACAAGAAGGAGGCGGTCGAGTGCCAAGAAATCAAAGGAACCCTGCCCTATAATGAAAAGAACAATGGCTGACAGGACCCTGACAATAGGTTGAAGTACACACACACCAACGCACAGTCACAACAAGGGCCGGGCAGGACGGTCATATAATAAAGTGCTTTGTCTATAGCAGTGTGAGATAAGGGACAGGGAGAAGGGGGGTGGGAGGCTTGAAATCACATCACGGCTGGCTGGGTACTTGTACGTGCTATGGTGAGTAGGCCAGCCTAATAATAATGGACCCCAGGTCCAGGCACGGCCATCATAGCGGCGTCGTAGTAGGCAGCCCGAGAAGGAGGGGGGGGGGTGAGCGCCAGGCCAGATCTTCGCTAGGCAGTGTGGTATTAAATGGTAGCCTTGGACAATGTGCCCTTGACATGTTACTTGGGGTCCCCCCTGACCCCGTCAAACACAAAACGAGACGAACGAGAGGGAGGGGGGGGGCGGAGGGAGAAGGTTCGTGTAAAGAGAGGGTGAATAGATAGGCTCGAAACATGATCGTTCCGAGGGAGTGGGATGGGAAGCAGGGGGGGAGATGAGGCTTAGCTCTCCCACAAAGAAGCTTAAAAAAATCGCAATTGCAAGCTCATGCTACTATAGGATGTGGCTACGCTAGTAGCTTGAGACAGACTCGATAGAGGGAGAGCTATGGGACGAACCCTCGCTTCGTAATCGGAAGATACGGTCTATCTCATTCGCCCGCTCGGTAACAAGCTGTGGGTGTGCCCGGTCAGGGCTGCAGTAGGCGTGCACCACGCTGCCCTTTTGGAAACAGTAGCCAGGCACAAATCGCGTGTCATTTAGGTCCTGAGCGACGCATGGGAGGGTGATGCCAGGATAGCCGCCGATAGGCTTGCTATTCCTACTGCGCCCCGCTGGTGTCTGGGTGGTGCCCTCGCTGGTGAAATGAAGGAAGAAAAATAAGCAAAGCTGACTACCAGGATATGGAGCCGGCCGGGGATGCGGAACCAACACGAAGGACTCACGTAGGAACGTGTCCACTGGGCAGTGGGCAGTGGGGTGTTTGTGGCTGCTGTCAACTTGAGCTCGTCATCTCCCTAAGAACTTTTGTCATCTGCAGCTGCGCAGCCCGCTCGGGCTCATTTTTCTCTTTCCTCTTGACCGCAACGGCATATCCATGCTTCGTTGTCTCCTCTTGCTTGGCCAACTATCTGTAGGCTGTGATGATCTTGTTACCATTGTCGTAATTACGAAAACACTTCATGACGACGCGTCTGAAGATCGACGATATCTTTCTCCTCCAAGAAGGGGAGGGTAGGAAAGAAGAAAGCTTTTGTCGCGTTTCCCCCACCCGAGCGTGCCGTTTCAGCCGGGTGCACATGGCTGGGAACCAGGTTGGAGGGGCCATGACGAGTGGCCATCGTCGTGCGTGGTCTCGATCGATCTTGACCTTGTTTTGCCATACATGACGGTGTTGAAATGATGAAGAGCTGCTGCAAATCTGTGTCGTCACCCTCGGAAAGAGTGTGCCGAGGGATGCAATGTTGGTGTGCGTCCAGCTTGAGAGAAACGCAGATCGCTCCTCTAGGAAATAAATAGAAACTTGGATCATTTGGCCGCAGCGGAAAGGGGGAAATCTCCGACTCGATCCTTGATGTAAGAAACGGGACTAGGCCATCGTAGAACGGGTAGGACGGCTCATGATCGTCCCTTCTCTCAGGCCTGCCTGAGGTCACCATAGCCGAGAGCACTTGCCCCCTCCAGATCGGTTCTGCGGCTTCTGTCACCGCGAGTGCTTGGCAGCTGGGGGTCCACTGCTCCTTCTGGGTTTTGTTCGGTTGTCCGATGCTCGAATCGGCTTGCACAAGTAACTTCAGTGACCAAAAATACCCTGACGAGAAGTGGAAGGAGGACGGGCGGGGAAGAAAAAGGAAGATGTAGGTTAGCCCTAATCCTACAATGGACAGACAGAGCAGAGCCTCACACGGTCTATTCTACTACACCACACTGCACCGCGCTGCTGCACCGTATGGGACACTCGAATGTCCTCAGTTCTTTTCACATGGGGTCTCAGAGTCACACGTTACGTCTTCTCAAGTCAACGACTGCCAGTTTAAGGTTTTTGTCCCCCACAGCAAGCCCACAGATTGCCGCCGGAGCCTGCGCCTATGATTAAAATAGACTCGCCCACAAAACTTATAATCCAAGCCCTATCGTGCTCAGAGCTTCTCCCAAGTACCGTAGGCTCTTCTACAGCTTTGCATCTTACCGCCTGAAATTTTATCCACAAATGTGCTGCGACCTTGTCGCCGTCGCCGTGTCTTGGCTTCGTACAAATTCATCTTCCGCAACTCAAAACCTATCAACCATCTAGAGACGAGAAGTGTTGATACCCGCCCTCAGCACCTACCCCATATATCCTACAAACCCTCCTTTTTCTTGCATTCGTAGACCCCGAATTCTGATGTTCTCAGAAGATCCAGTCCTTGCTACTGACGCGGGTAGCAGGGAGTTTGCCCAGCCTGTTGCCGAAGGACAACGCACGGCTGCGTTCTTGGAGCGGTAGCACAGACGCTTCCGAAGAGGCAGATGAGACGGATGCTCGGCGTGAAGGTGATATGATTTCAGCATTGCTGTCAAAAAGCTCTCGTTTCAACGGCGACTCCCTCAACACCTCGTTCTCGTCGAACTCCACAGCAGGCAGCTTGCGCTTCACGCTCTTCGCCGGACTTGAACTCGTACTGAAGGAAGAATCCGAGCGAGCCGGCGGGGTATGCAGGAAATTCCATAAAGACTGTGGGCGCGGAGCAGAGCCGGATCTTGCTGTCGACAGGATACTGACTGACCTTTGACGGGGAGTCGATGGCAGGGAGATGGCCGGCCTTCGGATACGATCTCGCAGCTCGAGCCACCCCCGTAGGTGTTGGTAGATGGCTTTTACGACCGAGGGCGGGAACGCGTTGCCAATCTGCCTTTTTATCACGCCCTGGCAATGACCTTCGAATATGTGCGAGACTGGGAAGCCCTGGAGGCATGCAAGCTCCCGCAGTGTGAATGCGCGTTGCCCATTGTAATGGAAGGTATTCTCGGCTCCGGTGCAGAGAATTGTTCGTTGCAGGGGCAAGTTTGGGCTTCGAGGCGCCGCATTCACTCGCCGAGCTGCATGCACATTATGAAGAGTCGCATTCCTCGGCATCAGCGTTCCACACAAGTCAAGTCAAGGCAAGCGGTACCCCTCCACTTGGCTTGCTAACTATTTTGGCCGCTTGCTTGTCATGTAGTACTTCGCCACTTGATTCGCTTGTTCGCTTGGTTCAAAAAGCACCTTACCTAATATAGCCTAGCTTTTTGCCGGATTTTTGCTTATATAAGCCTAGATTTTATCAGCTTTGATTATATAAGCTATATTATATAAGCTAAAATTCCTTATCTTATCTCAATAGAGTTAGGGTTACTTTTTCCTCTAAAAAAAGAAGGAAAAATAGAAAAAAAATAGAAAAAAGTAGAGTAAACTGAGCCTATAAGGACCCACAGTAGGACTGAGGCTATTCGCTTATTCGCTTGCAAGCCGCTTGGTCGAAAAGGCCGCTTGCTTGTCTTGAAGACCATCGCCAAACCGTCAACTTCGCTTGTCAAGCCGCTTGATTCCACTTGACTTGTGTGGAACGCTGCTCGGCATACGGCCAATGGCCTCGCCTTCAGTGACAAAGGGCTTCTGGTGAGGCTCGCGGCCATGCGTTGCAGCAAGCTGGGGAGGAAGCTTCTCGCCAGGGCAGGCTCCGATTATAATGAGCCGTTTACGGGTTTGGGGCAAGCCAAACTCGACCAGGGGCAGCTGGTTCTTCCTAGATACTTCGTCAGTGATCAATAGACTTGTAAACATAGGCTTGCTGAGAACAACTTACCACTTGATGGAGTAATTACGGGAAGTAAAGCCTCGGAGTAACGCATTGAACCATAGGACATGCTTGTCATGCGTAAGCCCGAATGTCTGTTCCAAAGTGATAAGACGTGGGTGAGTTTTTTCGAGCACATCATGGAAAAACAAAGCAGCAGTATTTGCTTCATCATACGACCCTTCGCGGACATGGATCGGGCTGTAGGATTGGCAAGGCGGTGATATATGTAAGACGTCAATGTAGAATTTCTCGGGATCGTGAATAAAGTCGTATATGTCCTGTTTAAATAGGCTTGTGTCTGGAAAGTTGCGTTGGTAGGTTTGGCAGGCTGTGGACGAGTTGTCAACTGCAACGACGGGCTGAGAAGTCCTTGAATTAGTCCTTCGCTAGCATAATTGTTGACCACAAAAATAATAAGGAAGACTCACCTCGAAGCCTGCCATAACGGCTCCTCGAGAGGCACCGCCAGCCCCGCAAAAGATGTCTCCAAAAGTGTACTTTCCGATTGTCTTTGCCTGAACACCTCGTGGCCGGCCACGCCAGTCTCGTTGGCGCTGCTGGTCTGACACACAGTACTGCCCTTGCTCGATATCGTCTTCAGAAAGATGAATCAAGGCACCACCAAGTGGACGATCAGTCTTTTGGCAGCGGCCATTCTGGTACTCTATGTACATTTCCCATCGGCATGTCAAGGGGGCTTTCTCCTCTTTCTGTGCGTGTGTCTTGGAAAGCCAGGTCGAGTCGTTACCGGAGCGGCAATTGGGGAAGTTGGAGTTTGTCTTGACGAGGATCCTCTTTGTCAAGACCTGGGTAGCAGGGGCCTCGATCAACATCTGCTGCTCGCTAGTATGATGGCCATTGTTGATAGTCTCGATGATCCGGCACACTTCGTTCAGTTTAGGCTCCAGTCGTCCTCGCAGGTTCTTGGTGCGTGCGTATGGTACACCGCGGAGTAGGACCCGGGACGTGGACAGATCGACGCATATTTCTTGGATGTCAATGAACTGGATCGCCCATACTCCAACGTGCTCTACAAGCTCAACAACATCGCCAACTGCCAAATCCATCCCTCTGACGCTGATAACGGACCTTTGGCAACGTCGAGGGTTGACATGAGGTTCAGAGCCCAAGTCTGGGCTTCTGTCGTCATCGTCGTCCTGGGTTAAGTCAACGAGCTCCTGGCTCACTTCAGCCTCGTCCTGCGCGATACTGCGCGCAACCTCGTAGAGGGAGTCATCGTCGTCGCTGTCGGACAGGGAGATCGTTGTTCGCTCCATGTTTCTAATGCAAGGGCAACCACGATCTGAACTGGAAGGCGCAGCCATATCGACTTTATTGGATGAGGTGTGATAAAGGCAGCACAAGTAATCGCAAAACCTGGAAATCAAAAACGGTCAGAACATATGACTTAACGAGAAGACAGGAAAGCTGATATTTTGAAATCAAACATACCAGATCAATTGCTGGTAGGCAGGAAGCGCCCGGGTGGTTGAAGACTGCTGCAGCTTCGAAGGACTTGAGCAAGGGTGACAAAGCTTGGTGGTGAACAACTGGACGGAACAATAGGTCAAGACACCTGGCTTCTACAGATTGAGTTCCGCAGAAGGGAAGAGAAGAGTGAAGCTGCAATTAGACTGAAAGAGAAAAGGCAGCGCAGGGTGTGGACCGGTGCAGAGGCCTGTGGGAATTCGAGGTCAGGTGAACTTCAAGACAGAGTTTCTCCATATGGGCGTCCAGGAGCTGAATGGGTCGTGATGACTGGCTTTAGGAGTATTTGCAAAGGTTGAAGAAAGAGGAGGGAGACCACTGTGCTGCCAGGTACCAGAAAGATATATTCTCAGGATGACTGAAGCCGAGCCAATGGAAGGTAGAGTGCAGCAGTGGTTGCTAAGGGCGAAGTCTTGTAATGATCGAAGATACCCAGTGAAGTTACAAGACTTTGCAAGACGGCAAGAGACCTCAGAGGGAAGGAAAAGCTAACAGAAAGTAAGCAAACACACAGCTTCTTGATTCGGAAAGGAGAGGTGCCCAGGGGCCGGCAGTAGGGCAGTGACTTACATTTGACATAAGTCTCAGATAGAGCTCTTTCACTGTTGAGAACATAGATTTGTGATCTCGAGAGCATGGAAAGAGCACTGCCTTGCTTGGTAGATCAAGTTGTGAATAGTGGTTGAACCTAAAGTGATGGATAATAGCACAGAGTCATGACATAAACTGCTGAGGGAAGCTTGCTCGAGAGGAAAGTAGAGAAGCAGAGACTGGAAAGTAGAAAGTAGAAAGTAGAAAGTAGAAAGTAGAAATTAGAGAGCAGAGAGTAGGAACGAGGTAGACAGACAACTATAGCAATAGAAGAAGATGTATTGGTCAGAGCTATCAATCTAGGTGTTGTTGGACATCTTGAGTTCGCACCTCCGCCCACAGAGAGCCATACTGTTCAAGACATTTATACAGCCCTGAAGGCCATAAAGCACCAAGGCTGGCCTGATTTACAGGCCTTATCTGTTAGAAGGGCAGTTGTGCTCTATGCTCGTCAGTTGATAGCAACTCCCTACAAATTGAACTGCTTCATGCCTGACCTGTTGTATTGTCTGATAGTGATCTCAACATCCTCCCACCTTTTGCTCACATCTCTTGGCAATTACCATTCTGACCCCTGTCCCTCGGAGACACTTTACAGAGTGCAACACCCCCCTAAATAAATTCTAGCAAGCTCAACCACAGTGCCCCCCTCCCCAAGAGGGCAGAAGGCACATCTGTCTCAACTGAAACACCCCTCAGGAGCATTGTTAGCTCTGAAGGAGACCTCTACATACAATCCATAGGTTATACATCCTATGAATATATGCCAACCATCCAAATTCCCCACCCAAGCTTCTCATCAAGATCAACCTCATCCTCCAACACACTACTCAAAGCTTTATAAGTCATATACAATCCTGCTGAGTCATCCATGCTGTCGCCGGCT
>JACWTT010000065.1:0-124614 GCA_014851275.1 Cryphonectria japonica | reverse complement strand
CGGCTTGGCCAAGCGGTAAGGCGTCGCACTCGTAATGCGAAGATCTGCGGTTCGAGTCCGCAAGTCGGCAATCTTTTTTTGTGCCGTAGCGCAGCCCCGGTTATGTGCTAGCCTTATGTAGCACCCAAAAAAGTCATGAATCATTCACGTTGCCGGCTTGGCCAAGCGGTAAGGCGTCGCACTCGTAATGCGAAGATCTGCGGTTCGAGTCCGCAAGTCGGCATCTTTTGCTGCAGCGCGCACAGGGCTCGCGCGTGAATACCTTACTTCTTATGATTTCCCTTTTTGGCTCAAGCTCTGTCCTTGTCATGGTGTCAAGGCCATCTTGTTGAGTGAGAGGTCAAGAGCATCTGGATTGCTGTCTCGTGTGACATACGGGCCATTAAGCAGTAAACTTTGGGTTTCTATGTGGACGACAACACCCAAGTCTCAAGTTGGAGACGTACCCTACTGTAGTAGCTTATTCCAGACCATCTCTAAGTAATGCTCATATCAAGTGTGAATATTCCAACAAGCCTCTTGTCGTTAAAGAGGTGTTGTAACGTCATGAGGTAATCACTAAGATGGGATGCAGAACCAAATACGGCCAGCCACATTCGATCATGTTGCAACAGTGCGTTGGCAACGTTTTCATTAGATGTAGAGCGCTCGTCTTGAGAAAATATAACATGAACCCGCCTCTTACCCTGCTCCCATTAAGCGCCGCTGATGCTGAGACACGATTTATGCTCCTCTCTCTTCCCGAACAAGATCAACCATGATGTTTCAGTCTGTTCGGCCAAGGCCAGGCTCATGCTGAAAGCGCAAGGCACGCATCCACCGCCAGTCCGACTCTGCACGACGACTGTTTAGTTTACAGGCACATTGCATACGATCAAGTGGAGAGTGATAGACATACCGTCCTTCCTTCTGGTAAACAACATCACTGATGATCTCCTTGTCTAAATCTGGGAACATGCCGGCCAGTGTTTCGACTATGTTGGCATGTTCAGCCCGGTTGATCCTCTGAGCTTCCGCGACCTCAGCGCTGGCCTGTCTGGCTGCTGCCTCCTCTGCAGAATACCGGCCGTGGGCGCTTGCACTCCTGCGGCTGCTATCCCCGGCTGGTGGTGGGTTGGGCGTATGTGATGGGCTGCGGGCTGAGGAGCTTGACTGGGCGGGCGCGTCACCATCGTCGGAGAACATTCTGCCAATAGTCGAGAGGGGTTTCTGGATGGATCGAAGGAGCCCAGTGATGGCGGCCTTTTCATCGTACTCGCCATTGTCGTCATTTGAAGAGGTAGACTGCCGAGGTGAGTAAGATGATTGAGCTGCCGCGTTGTGATCCATGGACTGTCTGGCCGACGAGGGCTCGCCTAGGCCGCCGAACGGTTGCATTGGCCTTTCGAGGGTGGTGGAAGTGCGCGGAGATTCCAGCCTGTGCTTTTCAGCGATGGCGGAGACAGCAGCCTCAACGTTCTTCTCAAATTCTTCGTCGGTGATCGTGAGTGTGGTGCGATCCATGTTCTCGATGAACTGAATGGCGCCCATCTTTGTAGACGTGTGTCAGCTGGCGATCTGAGTTGGCTAGGAAAGGAGATGAGATGCTCTTACCAACGAGGACAGGTAGTAGCCAGCTTCCCCGCCAAGTTTGTCCTGGTTGCGGAACCTAAGTATGTACTGAACATTGGATACTATGTGTTCGGGATTTGCTTGCAGGGTGACGTAAATTAGTAGTGGCATGAATGAATCCGCAGACGAGTCGGCTTTCGAGTGTTTGAGCAGGCCTATATGCGCCGTGTCAGCTTGTGCACCCCTGTGTAGGAACTTAGGAGCAAGTCTCTACCAAAAATGACTTTGCAGCAGTTCAAGATGCATATAATCTTGTCTCTCGGCGCCCGATAGGACTTGATCTTAAGGAGTTCTGAGTCGGTCAGTTTGAGGCTCGGCTACACGGGACAAAGATTGGTCTCTGACCTTGTTGGGCAAGTTTCAGAAAGCGCTTCCCGCTGTCACCAACCTGCTGGATGTCTAGGTGCTCCTCTCGAACCCAGCCGTAGATATTGATCTTCTGCGCGACCACTTCATCGCGCTCCACGTCCTCTTGGTGTTGTCCTCTGCGCCCCGGTCCCATGGGCCGCTCGCCACCTTTCCTCCGCGGTTTTCCTCCTGGTATGGGTTGTGGTGGTGGAATCGCAGGTGAGAATGTCTGCGTATACAGTCGATTCATCACAAGCTTTTCCATGCCCTCCCTTGCGTTATCGAACTCAGCATCGGACACGTCCTTCCACACATCACAAAGAGCCATCTTGTTGGCGATGAAGGCAAGAAAGTCGCTGATGATCTTGACCTGCTCGTGCACCATCCATTGCCGCTTGCCAAACTCGTTGAGGAAAGATCGCAGGTATTTCGCAACTGGGTCAGCCTTCTTGTTGCGCAGCTGCTCCAGGAATCTGTGGAAGTCGAATGGTAAGGCCGATTCAGGTTCGGGCTCTGGTGGAGGTGGTCTATGCAAAGAGACTGTTGGTGATAACGGAGAGCCAATGTCGCGGTCCTCCTTGATGAGCTGACCCGTCCTTCCGGAGCGTATCGAGAGGTCCTTTGGGGGTACTGGTGGTCCTTGGTCTTCGGGGTCTTTGCCCTTGGAAGACAACAAGCTAGCCGGAGAGCTAGTCTCCAGCCGCAAGCCCTGCAACTGTTGCGAGATACCCGGGCCAACAGGCTCCAGGCTGGATCTCCGAGCTTGGTGTTGTATCGAGGCAGTGGAGAAGGGGGATGCGATCTCGAGTCGGGGACTCATAACCTCTTCCTCGCCTGGTCCACCGCCCCCCTCCCTGAATTGCGCCATGATGTTTTGTATCTCGGAGCCATCATTATCCCGCTCGTCTTCGCTTGTATAGCGTCGCTCGTCGTCTGAGCGACCCTGTATAGATTCTAGGGACAGCCGAGGGCGGTCGGTCGCACTGGAAGGAGTTCTCGAGGGGGGCCGAGAGGTCCAAGGGGTGTCCGGTGTGGGATCGACGTACGGCTTTGACTCGATGTTGGTGAACTGGGTGGCGGTCGTGGTCATAGGGGTGGAGGGCTTGAGTGTTGCTGTAGATGTCTCTGGTGCCTCGAGTCCTTCCTCTGCTGCCTTTTGGGCCTCAGACACCAGATCCAGCGGCTCTGGCCTGTGAGCAGCACTCTTCTGCCCAGTTGTTGCAGGCTGCTGCTGGAACCCTGCATCGAGAACAATCATGTCCTCGGACGGCGGAGCGGAGTCAGCCACGAGAGGCTTGGTCTCTGCCATGGTCTCATCGCTGGTCGACGATGACGTCTCTTCTTGACTTGGCCCCATTGCGCTCTTCACCTCGGTGGCAGCAGTGTCCTGTGCATGATCCAGTGGTGTGGGCTGTTGTGATATGTCTGAGCTGAACGGAGGAGACATGCATGGAGATGCGGCGCAGTAGCGGTCTCTGTAGGACGTCAGAGGGAGTGTGCGGATCGTAACCTTGAGTAGAGCCTCGGTGGATTGTCCTTGTTTATCGTAGAAAGTGATCTTACTTGTCAGCCGCACGGCGAGTAGTACTGGGGTCTGGCTGCTTTGTTGGGGGAATTCCTTATGAAACACCGCCTCCACAGATTATTAGAGAGCCTCTCAGGAAAAGGGAAAAAAGCTCGCGCCAGACTCGTTGTCCTGGTGCAGTGTCAGGTCTTGAGAGCTGTTGAAGGAGCAGGCATGCTGCAGCACAGTTGTTGAGGTCAGTTCGGCGTTAACGCAGCAACAAAACAAGGCCCGGGCGGGGTGGGGTGCCGCCAAATAATCTACCATAGTGTGCTATATTACAGGGTCGAGTAGTAGAGTACCCCACTAGGGTCTTATCGAGCCTGAGCCTAACTTGAGCCTGAGCTCCAGCATAAGTAAGTATGCTCCAGCCCGAGGTCCTTGCTACAGGGCAGGCAAGGTTGGACCCCACCCTCGAACTCTCTTCAGCATGCCTTTCCAACAGTCAGGAGAGTAGGAAAGTGTATGGGAAAACATCAGGGTCTCACAAATCATGTGCTATGCACAGGGGCTAGACAATTTGACAGGCAACTTTCAGAATATGGTCATCCCTGGATTGTCCTTGCTCATGTAGTGGGGAATAGTTGTCGTGCTCCAGAATTGATGCCTTACCTTTCACATGATCATCATGATCCCCTTGCAAAACATGGTTGTAATATCGAAATTGCCATGCAAAACATATGAGCATACTCTTCACTTACATGAGATATTCTACTTCTTTTTTCATGTTCCTGCATTTCGCAAGGGTTCTCAGCCAGAGCGAGGGAATATTTGTTTATCTTGGTTGGGTTGCGCTGTGGTTTTCCTTCTTGCTTGCCGGGAGTTCCCGGGGGGGGGGGTGGTTCGAGGGGTTGCGGGAAGCTTTCCCCACACTCGACTTACACCAAAACTCAGCCCTATGCTTAGTTTCGGCTGCTAGGCCTCCAGTGACGCATCAGCTCAACAGCAACATGCAGTTACCCTTCAACGCAAGTAACCTTTCAACAATCTAGATAGGACGTCACTCGGTCTCGCCCTCCCTCCTCAGTCAACAACGACCTCTCGCATTCGCCTTCAGACCGCCTCTCCAATATTTAACGCTTCAACAACCACTCCTGCAGGGCACCGCTTTTCTTCCTCTGATCTGACCTGACTTGACCTTCATCATATTCGATCCACAACTACGACAACAACAACAACAACAACAACAGCGAGTACACATCATGGCAGGCAACCCCCTCAGCCCGCAGAACGTCCTGCAGGGCATGGCAGACGCCCTGCCAACACATGAGAAAGGCGATACCACCTCAGACATGAGCAGCTCAGCCGAGGCCGTCGCCCTCTTTTCACACGCCTGCATGATCAACCTGGGCTTCCGTCTGCTGGGCTTCCACGAGGACCAGAAGATTGGTGAGCATACACATCCTCTCTCCTCTTCGCTTTATAGACAATATCTTTATATACATACTGACTACATACACCATCTCTCCCTGCCTCTAGAACAGGAATGTGCCTCCCTCGCACCCCGCCTCCCATCAAGATGGAACGCCTCCGTCTCTTCGTACTCGTTCCTCTACGCACACACTCAGTCTTCCATGCACTTCGTTCTCAAGACCGACAGGATGGGCTCCAAGACCGAGATTCGCGGCCTTGCCGTCGGCGCCGACAAGATCACCCGCCTCGAGATCTCCGCACGCGACTACATCTCCTCGTCTGCCCTGCCGCTGCGCATCACCCTCCGTCCAGACGGCGCCGAGGACCGCTCCGACCTCACCTCGAAGCTGCAGGCCGTCTTCATCTCGCCCGAGCGCGTCACTGATCTCGCCAACCTGCTCAAAATCAACATCCTCCAGAAGCTGATCCCCAGCCTGCAGAAGGAGGGCTACGAGGAGACCGCTGCGGCGCTCCAAGATGCCGACCGCGCCGGCAGAGAGGCGTCGGGTAGGCCGCCGCAGCAACCCAGGGTCCCCGAGCCAGCCCTCCCCGAGCCGGCCAGGCCGTACCCGTTCGAAGACCCCCTCGCCGCGCCACGGAGACCCATCGTGCCAGCAGGCGACTTTGCCCCACCGGGTTTTGAGGACGAGCTCGAGATCAACAGGCCGCCGCGTGGCGGCCTGCGTATGCCAGGCGACGGCAGATCACCTTTCAATATCGGACACGACGATCTGCATCCACCAGGACTGGCCCCCTACGATCCCCTGCGGGGCAGCTTCGTGCCTGGCGGCGGACTGCCTCGTCCGGGCGGTATGGGCGGCGGAATGCACCCTACTTTCGACGATCCCCTCTTCCAGGGCGGTGGCGGAGGCCAGGGTGGGGTTTATGACCCGCAGGCGCCGCCTGGCGCGCGTTGGGATCCCGTCGGACCTGGGATGGGACCCCCGAGGTTTGGTGGTGGACGGCCTGGTGGTGGGTTTGGAGGGGGCGGTGGGAATCCCTTCGGGGGTGATATCATTTGAGTGATTGGCCATAGCAATAATGCTCAAAAGGCAGTGTGTACGATTATGAGGCTGGACGATGCACATGACGATGTTTTTTTCATAGCAGAGCCTGGTCAAAACCGGGCCAAAGGAGCTTGACCCCCAAGAATAAGACTGACTGGCTGTGCCTTCTTCAAGCTGCCCTCTAGAATGATGAAAAGCTCCATTCTACATTACGAACCGCGTCTCCTGCTCCATATCGGTGAAACAACATGCTCTTAACGTTCATAAAACATGTACGAAACGGCGCGTACTCATACGATCATTTGGATGGATTGTTGAAAGGTCTATCTACTTTGTTACCCTCGGTAGGAAACAAAGGCCACATTTGCTTGTTCTTCATATATATATATATATCAATCTGACTGATGAAGGGTGCGGGGAGCATGTGTAGGTTCTGAACCTGCACCTCGTCCGCTCCAGACACCCCAACTCTCTGTGTGCATATAGTTTAGGTATCGACAGGGAGAAAAGAAACAAAGGGTCTACTGCTGCTACTACTACTATTGTGGTCGCAAAAAAGATTGCATCGTCATCTAGAGCCAAGCCTCTCCGACTTGCATGTCGCACGAAAAAGATGCTGTCGGCGCTTCAACCAACGTATTGAATCGAGTCCCTGGGTCCCTTCTCGGGCCTGGGGCATCTTCTCAGGAGCTGCTCGCCAGCTCGTTCAGCTTCTTCTGCTCGTCCTCCGTGAGAAGTCCGTACCAGTGCTGGAAGTCTGCGAGGTTGTCTTGTGCGGCTCGCACGAAGAACTCAGACAGATACTGCTGGGTCTCGTCGTCGCGCGTACGGTTACCACCGCTGTCCAACATCGACATCAGTGCCGCATGTGAAGAGTTCACCATATCAGGTTCATCTTCCCAACCCTCATCACCGTCATCCTCGTCTGCGTCGGCAAAGTCGGCGGCGGCAGCAGCGGCAGCACTAGCCGCGCCCTGGACGCCCGAGGCCGACAAGAGCTCTTCGATCAGCACCTTAAGGATCTTCAGAGTCGCCGGGATCGAGCTGTACTGATCTGGGTTTTGCTTGGCTCGCGACCGTGTCATGATGCGCCCGTTGCCTGGCTGAATGATCATGTCGCCCTTCACTTGTATCTGGGCCAGGCGCTGGTCGTTTAGGGAGTAGAGCTTCGATAGGGCAATAACATTCTGGCGGATGTCATCGTATCCCGCAAAGCTGACAGAGTTCTCCAGCCACTTGCTCATGACAACCTGCAACCCATTCTGGCCGTTGATGTCGATAGTGCTGAGGAACTGGACCACATCACCGGCCTGGACCAGTGACAGGCGCGCAAAGACACTGATCAGGGACTGGATGAAAGCAGCAGCCTCTGCGGTCGCGAGGCGGTTAGCAACTGCTTGAAGGAGCTTCTCCAAGTAGGGTCCCAGACGCTCCGGGCCGGCCTTCTCCACGAGCTCTGCTGCGAGCCCTCCAACCTCTGATGCGGCATTGTCTTCGATG
Source organism: Cryphonectria japonica (assembly GCA_014851275.1). Lineage (NCBI taxonomy): Eukaryota > Fungi > Ascomycota > Sordariomycetes > Diaporthales > Cryphonectriaceae > Cryphonectria > Cryphonectria japonica. Next base: position 117,171 of record JACWTT010000065.1, on the reverse strand, counting down.
CTAGGTCCAAGGAGACGGTCCACGATAATGAGACAGGTCTCCAGTCCAGACTGGCCATTCTCGTCATGCCAGCCGAGCACCTGGTGGTGGTCGTGCATGAGCATGTACTTGATCGCCTCTGCACCTGGCCGCAAGACTTCGCCTTCGGGAGACTGAAACAGCAGGTTCTTCAGTTTCGGGAGGGTTGCCGCCACAAAACCAGCGGGCAGAGGCTCAGAGCCATTTTGCACCAGCGGCACAAGCAATTCGCACGCCAGGGTGAGTAGAGGATCGTCCTGGGTCATGTCTGCGACGTTGAAGGCGCCAGCGATCGTGGGCAGTACCTTGGCGCACAGGGCAGCATAAGATGTCGGATCCGATAGGGTCGAGACCAGGTCTTCAAATGCCTCGACGACCATGAAGGTGACCTGGAAATTAGAAGAGCCGTGTTTGGCGATCAAGAACAGCGAGTCAATTGACTTGATCTCTGACGCAATCGTAATACGCGGGTCGATACTGATAACAGCCCTGAGGGCCTCAGCGAGGGTGACCAGCAAGTCATCAGCATCCTCCAGTTCAGTCATATCCTTGCCGTCAAGGAAGCTGTTGATAGCCACAAGCATGGGCACTTGACGGTCAGCAGGCACGTTGCCAGAGGTGACGAAGCTTTCCACGCTCTTGATACAGGCAACCTGGACGAGCTCGGAGCTATCGCTGCCGATGGACTGGATCGTCCGGTCTAGCAGTGTATTGACGGGCGCAAAACCTTGGGAGAGTGTGCCGGCGACAATAAAACCTCGAGCCCGGAGCAGAGGCTGTTCTTGACCTAGGAAAAAATAAGCCGCAATCCAAGGAAACGAGTTGCATTGTCACACTAGTATTCCAGCTTAGAGGAAAGAAACTTACCTGCGGCATAGTTGATCAACTCCACGTGTGCCTGGGCAACCTCTGCTGGTACAGCCTCGGAGCGATCCTGAAAGTCGCTGAGAAGCATGTTGAACAGATACAGACATGCCTCTTGCGAGCGCCAGTCGTTTTGGCCCGTGAATTGTGTTTTGGTGTATGCGAAAAGACCCTCCAAGGCCCTGCCATGCAGCCACTCCCCAATCTTGATCAACAGGTCTCCACAGGCAGTTCGTGCAGTGTAGTTTGCCGTCACCTGGCAGTCATTATTAGCCTTGTCCTGCGGTGGAGAGAGAGAGAGAAAGAAAATAAAAGAAGAAGAAAAGGAAGCAAGCGGAAGGAAGATGGAGCGGTTGCAAACAGTGATAGGACGCGGGGACGACCTACCGAGGTCTCTTCGGCGAGGTACAGGGAGACGTCAATGTCCCACAGTTCCTCTTCCTCGCAGGTGATGCGACTATAGGCAACGAGCAACTTCATCAGGTCAATAACCCAAGGTGCCTCGTGGGCTGGCCGCCCATTGAGCTGCGCCTCGAGCTCCTTCTGAACAGGCGCGGCCCTCATGCACTGGTTGAGAAAGTCTAACTCTTCCAGGATCAAAAAGTCGAGGGTATATGGCAGACCATCCGAGTCCTCCAGTCGTCCTTGGCCCGTCGTGTCGATGAAGTGCTCTTGGTACTGATCTTGTAGGAGGGAGAGCTCGTGCCACGTTGCCTGGAAAAAAGCAAGGCTCTGCGGCAGAAGAAGGGTTGGGAAGACGCTCTTGACCTTCATCAGGGTCTTTACAACCTGAAGTTTGAACGAGATGATGCCGTTCCGGTACGCGCGCGCAGTGGCCTCTTCAGAGACTGGTGGCAGCTGAACCTGAAGCACCTGAGAGAAGAATGGGAGCCATCCTTTCAGGGCCTCATCGGCGAAACCCTTGACCTCCTTAGGGTGATCGTCCTTGACCATATCCATCAGATCGAAGCAGCCGCGGAAGACTTGCACAGCCAGGGCCCGAAGGGTCGGCTTTCGAGCATCGCTGAGGGCAACGTTGTAAACGACATCGATGATGGGGCGGGCGGCGGAGAAGAATTGGTCTTCGGTCAGGCTCTCGTCAACGATGTCGCTAAGGACCTTGAGGGCACCGTAGAGCTGGGCATCGGTGCCGGTCGGAATAACTTTGAGGAGGGTAGGGAGGAGTGTCGGCCACTTGTCGGGAAAGTCGTTGTTGGCGATCTTGCCAACTACATAACTGCGCTCTGTGTTACCTGGCTGCCCTCTCATCATACGGTCTGTCTGTCTCTCTCTCTCTCTGCATCGTTCCTGTGCGTAGCCTACCTGGCAGCAGACTTGACCCTGCGGTCGGACTCGTCGCTCAGCGCCAGATCCAGCAGCTTGGGACGCAGCTGGTCTTTGGTGGAATCGGGGATGGGGCTCCGGGGCCCCTCGCCATCCTCATCGCCCTCCTCGCCCCAGTTGAACTCGATAAGCCGCCGGAGGTAAGACAAGGCGGCCTGGCGGATTTCTGTCGCGACGGCGGAGTGGGCAGCGATGCCTGCCAGGGCGATTGGGAAGGCAGGGTTCGTCTGGGCGTGCAGAAGCTCGAGTTCCGCACGTTTCCTGGGCCCTTCCTGGGGGGATTGGGTGTCGACCAGCAGCTGAGCCAGCTGGTCCTCCATGATGGTAGCCCTCTGTTTTGCTCTGACCTGCACGCGGTTCCTCAGACTCGAACTACTGCGGGGCACGGCTAAGAGGGGTACTTGTGAACTAGGTCACTGGAAATAAAGTAGTCTGACGAAGAGCAAGCAGACTTGTCAATCAGTAAGACAAGATCTGATGTGAAAAGGAGTGCCTAAGCCTGAAATAGCCTGGTGGTTGTTGAGCGTCCCTGTTTTAGCTCAACACTTGGTGATGCAATAGTCGAATGAAGCCAGTGTTTTGTTAGCAGGTGTGCATAAAGAGAGGGAGAGAGGGAAAGCTCGTTGGGTTATAGGGCACAGCGGGTAATCTTTTGGGGATGGTGGGGTTACAGCTCAGTTTCGTTTCCACTGTAGGGGATTCATTGCTTAATGCCCCCCCCGTCCCCACTTTAAAACGCGTCTTCTGCTGTGCAAGTATTGAACTGGATGCCCTGACTTTTTGGCTATACAGATTTCTGAAAAAGTCTTCAAGAAATTGACTTTTAGGATGATGACGATGGTGATGATGATGCAGACTCTGTCTCACACTCTCTGTTTAGAAAAAGATACAAAAAGAACTTCTTCCAATATTGTTTGAACAATTGGCTGATGGGGTTACCAACATGCTGGTACCACCCAGGCCTGTTTTAACAAGGGACGTGACGCGATTTAGTTCGCGTACAAGGGGCTAAACTGTCTTGGGTCTTTCATGAAGCATCACGGTTCAAAGTATACTCTGCCCAAATGTACCGAAAGGTGAAAGGGTATTCTACCATTCTCTCACCAAGATCTTACAAGATTTGTAAAAGAATAAGATGAGGAGATACTCCCATTCTTCATTCATTTATCCTATATCTTGGCCTTTGACTTGTAATGCCTGGCTCATGGTCTGACCGAAGAAGGCTTACAGACATGACTGCCCAGTGTAGCCTGTAACAGTATTACTCACTCAGCATCTACGCTCAATTGTGGTCGCCTTCTTGGTCATCAGCTCATCTTAAAAGCACCTGCCGGGGCTCTCGGAGAAGACCACATCTGCTTGCCCTCCCGAGAACAAGACATGCTACAAAATCCCCGAACGGGGTGTTCGAGAACGGGAACTAAGCGTGGCTGCCTGTTAAGTACTTAGTGCCCACCTGGTTCCATTTTGTCTCTCAACTTCTTACGAATAAGCAGGCGCGGGTTGTCTCGTCTTGAACTTGAGACATGATTTTACCAAAACAACAAGAGGCCCATACTCGCGAGAAATCTGCATCATGTCGATGCCACCGCCTCCCCTGCGCCGAGCAGGAGAAGACCAACAAAAAGTGTCGCCTCAGACGACAGAAGTGCCTATTGCCGAGGCGAGTACTCTCCTCGACGCCTTTACCAGCTTTCTCACTGTCTCGATCCACACGATCCTCTACAATCGCAACATTTATCCCAGAGATACCTTTCTCTCCGCCAAAGCGTTTAACTTGCCTGTCCACCAGTCCCGCCATCCCAAGGTCTGCTCATGGATCAACGATGCCGTCGACGCGGTTATGGCCCAGCTAGCCAAGGGCGCCGTGGAGAGGGTGGCTGTGGTCATCCATTCGCCGCTCAAGCCACCACCTGCTGAGGTCTCGGTTGCGGGCCAGCTGCCTCCTGGAAGTGTGCTTGAAAGATGGATGTTTGACGTCTCTCGGTTCCCGTCATGGCCTGGCGGTATAGAGGCATTGAAGAGCTTCCGCGGGGAGGGAGAAGATCAGCAGCAGCACGATGACGAGAACTCGGATGAGGGCGAGAGTGTCAGTGAGGGAGATACTGACGCAGAGGATGATGTTGAAGGGGGCACGGACGACGACAACGACGAACATCCGGCTGCTACCATCAATTGGGCCGATGTCGACGAGCAACTTCGAGGTGCGGCGCGCCGCCTTGCCTACGCAGGCGAGAAGATGGATGCGCTGCCCGAGGGCTGCACGTTCACAGTGGTCGTTGAACTACGAGACAAGGCCCGGGCGCCAATAGGATATCCCCAGCCATGGATCCCTTCACAATCTGGACTGAAGAGCGCTCCGCGGAATCACCAAGGCAAGGTTGCCAATGTTGGTGGTGCTAATATTGTTGCCGCCGCCGCCACCACCACCACCACCCCTATCCGCACGATTGAAACTGGGCCCTTGTTCCTCGAGTGTTGGGTTGAGGAGGGCAAAGCAAAGGATGTCCTGCAAGCCTCCAAGAGCCGCAAAGCACCACAATCTTCCACATGAGCTCATCCATCCACAAGGCGGGAAACACCACCCTCATTGGTCCTGTCCAAGACGGGGATTATTGCGCGCTACCAACGTTTAGAACCGAGAATCTCTATATCTGAACGCCGTCTATACCGTCTACATCATGAGGGCACCACCGACCATGGCCGCGGCGCCCATAAGCACAGCGTTCTGGGTCATCCTCGGAACGCCACCAGTACTTGAGGAAGTCGACCCAGTGGTAGATACAGAACTTGACCCCGTCGTGCTCGCGGCGAGTTTATCCAGGCCCGCCGTGACCGTCACAGGCAGAGTGTAAGAGTTGATGCCTGTCACCACGGCACTCCCAGAGCTCGTCACTATCGCTGACGAGGCGGCAGTCCCGGAGATGTCGTAATCAATCGTTGTCATAGACGTGGTACATGTTGCTGTGTCGGAGGTGATGGCGCAAGAAATGTCGATGGTCCTAGAAAAAGTCAGCCACCACCAATATAAAAGACATAGTCTAGCTTGTCGCCTTACCCAATAGCTGACTCTGTCATGTGGACCTCCAACACGGCAGGCCCCTCGACGATCTCGACACCAGTTCCAAAGCCGCAATCGAGGGAGGACTCGCTTGTAGGGCAGGTGACAAAATACGATGTCGCCGTGGCGTCCACCCCTATAATCGATCCCATAACAGCCTCGGAATCGACAGAGCTCGGCAGGCGAATGTCGATAACCGTCGAGGTTGCGGACCCGGACGCTGTGGTGTCGGCGTGGGCCATGCTAGCCAGCCCAGCTAGCAGAAGGAGGGTCCGCTGCGTCATGATCAATTGGTAGATAGTCGATGGGAAGACTCAAAAGAATGACTGCGAGTTGGAGAGCCTTTGGTTATGTATGTGTATATCAATGCCCGATAGCGATGGTAAGATGTCAATCTCAATTGTGCAGGTATAGCATCAATTCCAACAAAAGTAAACAGTCGCCGCCCGATGGATTTTGAGACGCTTTAATACCTGCTGTAAGAGTCAGAAAATCGCATGATGCATACAATCCGTCAGTCCGTTGGTCCATACATATTTCGCTTGAGTCTCGCAACGCAAACGAGAGCTTTTCAAGCCTAAATTGGCCCACTTCTGTAGTTGAACCCCGGCTTCTGTGACCGGCATTGTGCTCTGGCCTGTCCCTTTCTTGCTGGCGATTGGCCTGGCACGCCTGGGCTTCTGGTCTGCAATTTCATTAAGAACGGCGGCAAGGGCACAGCGCAGCTGTTTTCCAATCAATAACGGCTTTTACTCTACCAATCCCCATGGCTTGAAGCAAACCGAGGAAATGGTAAGGAACCCACTAACAAACAACCAGGTTCGGGATGTGAGCCTGTCTGGGTGATGTCGTTCTGCGTCGACTGCGGCTGAGTCAACAGAAGCAATTGTCTCTTGACTTAAGCTTTTTTAATTTGCTTCTTTTCCCCTTCCGTCACAGCGACAGCCGGGCCGGAGAGAAAGGATTCGCTGCTCTTTCCCGTCCCGCGTGTCGTCTGCTTCTTTGCTGCGTATACACTGGTCAAGCAAAAGCCCTGTCCCGACATAGGAACCTCGTCCATTGGGGATGAGCCACAAGCCAGCTTATTTCCTTGATGTGCCAAGACAGGGCAGAACAGAAGTCTCAACGCGACAGAGGCACAACAACCATACTCGGCGTAAAGTAAGCGGTGAGCAAAGTCCCGGGGACGGGGACGGCCGGGGGAGGTTAGAGAGAGAAGGGGAGGCGATAGGGCCACGTGCAGTACAGATTTAGGTAACACCGCCAAGCGATCATTAGGCGCGCCAGGCTTGGCACGGTAGCAGCGGGCAAGTTTGAGGGTTTCTCGCGGTGCAGCCGATGGTTCCGCCAGCCAGGGTTGGCTCACCCGGAGAGCGGAGAGACTGCTCCCTTATGGACTGTACGGAAGCACTGGGTTTGGGGTATTCTCTTTGGCGGGTGGGAGGGAAGGGCCCTGCACAGCAGAGCAAGGCTATGGACTATTGTGGTAGGGTCCCTTATAGCAGCAGCAGAGGGGGGGAAGGAGGGACTGAGCAGGAGAGAGAAGGAGAGAGGGAAAGAGGGTCAGGGCACGTCTTGGCAATGTCAGACAGCCAAGAGAAAGCCAAGACTCCAAGGCACAGATAGCGGGCTGATGCCAATCACGGACAAGCACTGGATCCCTCTTTCCTTGAAGCCAAAAAAAGGAAGGAACAAAAGGAAAAAAGCTCGACAGGACCAAAAGAAGGCAGGTGAGCCTGTCAGGTAGTCCTCCGCTCCTCCTCTTCTCTCTCACACATCGCATACACACAGACACACACGCGCGCACACAAGCATTCTCTCTCTTCCTTCAACAGATTTCTTCTCAACCAAATCTTGAACTTCAAATCCCAATCTACAGCAAGTTATCGTGGCCTTTGTGGATGGTGTGAGCACAACAAACGCGCTCTCACAACCTCGGGACCCATCCAAGAAAGACACCACACAGAACAACACCAATGATCCAATAGCTACCAGACCCCCCACCCCCTCCTTGGACGTCCAGGTCTTCATCCCCTCTTCCCTCGAGGGCCGATTAGATCCTTTCCCCCCCCCTTTCCTTAATATGAAGCGTGTCTGGCCACGTCTGCCCCTCCTTTTAGCCGCGCTGGCTCCGAGCCTAACGCCGACGTCCGCCGACTCCTCCCCGACCACGGTTCCGGTCTATGTGCCCGGATACCAGAGTGAGAACTGGGATAATCTGGCAGGGAGTGTAATCACGAGTGTAAGCAGCTCCGAAAAATCATCGATCCCATGAACTCTATGAGTCTCTCGCATGTGGTCGATACAGAAGTGGATCACGATCGTAAAGGATGATCATAATCATCTCATGTCTGGGCTTTCACTAACATTGGCTACTGCGACTTACAGGACAGCACGGCCACCACATATACCATCTTCTGCCCGGACACGGAGGACTGCCAGATAGCAGGGCGCATGCAGTTCACCTTTGCAGAGGGGCCCAGCACGTTCAAATACTCAGGAGAGGTAGAAAGCATGCTGTGAGTGAGCAGGTCTCTCCCGGACTTTGCGTGTCCAGGCAACACCATCACGAGCATTGCTCATACCCTAACTCTTCCACACACAGGACGGCCGTGATCTCATGCCAGCTGGTCTCGACGACGGCAGCCACGTGCACGGAGTATTCATCCTTCGGCGCAGGCTGGAAGAAGGGCAATACGACGGGGCCCACGGAGGTGTCTCGCACGGAGACGTACCTTGGCAGTGAGGTCCAGTGGGGTGTCTTGACCTTGACGACGCCCGCGCCGACCGGGACGGCTGACCAGGCGACCGGCACCAACGGGATGTCCATCAACCCTAGTGATACGGCGTGGTTCTTCCCCAAGGCGACGAGGACATCGAGGGCAGCCCGCAGCGTAGAACCACTTAGCAGACCAGCAGCATTAGTGGGGGCCGCGGTTGTGGGCACGACGGCGATGGTGATGGGAGTGCTCGGCTTGTGAAATTATTCTTGAGAACTGATTTGGTTATGGCGAGGTTCGGGATACCCCAGACGATGCTTCATCTGATTGCGAGTGTTTTGAATCATTGCGTAGGCGTTTCTGGATCTGGATCTGGTTCTGGTTTGAGGCGCAAGTACCCGGGAGGCTCGGTTAGTATACAACGAGACACGGGATCTTCATAGTATAGCAAAAACATTCTACTAAGAAAAGACAATGATTGGCAGTTTTTGCTTGCTTTCTTGATCCGTGCTTGACACATGATCATAGTATCATTTCTTTTTAATCTTAATTTGAAGGGGGGAAAAGAATGAACATGTCTGAGCCAGTCGCAGATCCTGGTGGGTCGTGACCTGGGGAAAACGAGGATCTGACGGCGGCAGGAAGCGAGCGGCTATTGGGGGGGGGGGGGCTGACTTTCAAGATACCAGTAGACACTCGAACTTTGATCGACTCGCCCACGATCCTCCGTTTTTCTCTAGTTGCACGAAGGGGACCCATACTCACGACGCCTCTCTCTATTACAAAGGACCCCTGAGCGGCGGCTGGCTGGCCCTGAATGATTCATACCACCTCGGCAAGGCGAGAAGAAGGAAAAGGAGGGACCGCGCGGCAGCCCGTCGGCCTAATATGTGCAGAAGGATGTTTCAGGTGCACCCTTCTGGCCGGGAGTCGAGCCAGCGTTCAGCCAATCGAAGAGATTGAAACGACCAAGGTCCCCTCCCCTTTTTTTGGCCTCTTTCTTCAATACTACCTTCCTTGCCCCTTGCTGATGTGTGTTCGCTGCAGCACTGCTGAGAGGGTTTGGTTTGCTTTGGAGAAGCAAAAGGGATATAGACGCAGAACTTGGGTTTTCTATTCATCATTTGTACAACTGAATCCTACACCGTACCTTTTTTGGCCTTGCTGGGCCCCTCTCAGATTCATGGCCAGACTCACCCACCCCCTGTAAATCATACTTGGTAGCATAGCCCATAGCGTAACCCCCTCTGCTAAACAACCCCCGCCCTTGTTCAAGCCTCTAGAACCCTGCAGTGACCACTTAATGTGTCAACTCCCCTCTGTGCATTCCTCGTCCAATGCGAGTCACCAGAGGCACAAGCATGCAGGACAAACGAAACAAACCCCACCCCTAGTAAACGAGAACAAGGGGGGCCTTGGGCGCCATGAACCATTTTTACCCTTTGCCTCTTGTCTGCACTGCCGTGCAGCCAGCCGCTGCCCAGTCAGAACTTTAGCATGCCTGATCGTCCTATGCCCGTCTTTTTTTCTCCTTCCGGGTTGGCAGACCGGGCAATCTGGCCCCCCCTCCTGCAGGAACAAGGTGATGAATGGCTGCCTCGCGTTTCCCAAAAGATGGGATCCATATTTGGTACAACGGTCTGGTCTGGCGAGGTCCTATGCAAGTCAGGTATATGATGGATGCGGTTGGTGGGCTTTGATTTGAGTCTGGGGGCGGGTCGAAAGGCCTAAAGGATTGAGTTCAACATCGCCAACCTCATCCCATCCGTCTTTCTTTTCCTTCATTCTTATCTTGCTGCTTCTAACCTTCACTTCACTTCACTTGACTCTCTTCTTCGACTTATCCGTTGAACGGTAGCAAAGGGTCAGATTCTTTGCCCTGCTTGTCCTTCGTTGGCTGACGAGTGCTCCCTTCTTTTTTTCTTCTTCCTTGCTCGTCATCCAACCTCTTTTGCCTTCTTGCACAGCTTCTTTCGTCCGAGACGCTTCTATGAAGTCATTCTTTTCAACATCTTGACCGTACAGTCCTTCATTCCTCCACACACACACTCACACACAAACACACGTCACGGGCTCTTGTGCCTCACCTTCTGTTCATTACTAGAACGTCATCTCTTGTGGAGCTAGGACTCCCCCCTTCCCTTTCTCTTCTCGACATTCTTCTCTCTCTGTCTTTTCGACACTGCTGGGAAGCGTCCCTTTCTCGCATTCGATATCAAACGCCAACATGAGTATTCTCAACCTCGTGTCCGCCATCACCAAGGCTGGAGTCTTCACCCAGGTAGCTTCTGCGGCAGCAACCGATGGGACAACTGAAGCCTCCACCAGCGTCGCCGCTGTCGCCCCAGCCAGCCTGGATGTGACCTCGACCTGTATGTTGTTCGAAACTTGAAGCTGGAGTCTGTTTGGAATGGATACTTGGGTATGTGCGTGCATGGCAACAGTCTGGCTGACGTGTGTGTTCGACGTTACAGCTTCAATCCTTGGTGTTGCAAAGACTCTTGCCGAAGGTACCATGTCGTACTATCCCGGAACTTCTGAGGTGAGCAATCAGTAATCCCAGGAGGTAGACAGCTTCTGTGGGGAGGAGCTCTGCCGCATCTTACGAGCCCTGCTAACACAAGGTTCTACAGGCCTACGCTGCCTTACCTACGCCGTACTACTGGTGGGAGTGTGGTGCTCTGATGGGGGCAATGCTGGACTACTCACACTACACAAACGACTCGACGTACGACGAGGTCCTCACCACCGCGCTCTCAGCCCAGGTCGTGGCCCCACAGAACAACCTGATGGTCCCAGCCGACTACGGCTCCGAGGGCAACGATGACCAGGCTTTCTGGACTTTCAGCATCCTCTCGGCCGCGGAGCGCAACTTCCCCCAGACGGCCGACACCAGCGTCCCCTCATGGCTGCAGGTGGCCGAGAACGCCTTCGACTCCATGTCTGCGCGGTGGAACACGTCAGCGTGCGGCGGAGGCCTGCTGTGGCAGATCTTTGCTGACAACAGCAACGGGCTCAACTACCGCAACTCCGTGTCCAACGGCGGCCTCTTCCAGATCAGCGCCCGCCTCTACCGCGCCACGGGCAACCAGACCTATCTCGACTGGGCCAACAAGGTCTGGGAATGGTCGACGGCCATCCAGTTCATCGACGCCAACTACTACGTCTACGACGGCGCCGACTCGCGCGACAACTGCACCGTGGCGAAGCGCGACAACGTCACCTTCTCCTACGCCGCAGGAATCTACCTGTACGGCGCCGCCGTCCTCGCCAACGCCACCAACGGCACCGACGCCGCCACCTGGACCACCCACACCGAGGGCCTGCTCAAAGCCGCCGGCAGCTTCTTCTCGCCCTACGACAACGCCACCGACATCATGTACGAGCACGCCTGCGAGCCCTACGGCCTGTGCGACACCGACATGAAGAGCTTCAAGGGCTACCTCAGCCGCTTCATGTACTCCTCGGCCCTCATGGTGCCGTCCATCGAGTCGACTGTGTCAACCTACCTCGAGGCCTCGGCCACCGCAGCCGGCAAGGCCTGCGCCGGCGGCGACAACAGCACCACCTGCGGCCAAAAGTGGTACACGGGCGCCTTCGACGGCAGCGTCGGTCTGGGCCAGCAGATGAGCGCCCTCGAGACGGTCCACGGTCTCCTGGCCAAGGCTGCGCCCGCGCCCTACAGCATGGCCGAGATCAAGGACGTGCGGCTGTCGACTTCCTCCGCCTCGACGACGACAGACACGGCGGACAGCTCGGCCAGCAGCAGCAGCAGCGTACTGAGCGCCACCGCAACTTCGTCGCCTGCGAGCACTAAGCGTTCTCACTCGCCGGCGTCGAGAGTGGTTGCTGTCGGGGCGGCGGTTTGGGGCCTGGCTGTCTCGGCTGGATCTCTGCTGGCTGTGTTGGTGTAGCAGGGGTGGGGGGCTGGTAATCAGCTCTGCTTTTCTTTTCTTTTTGAAACTTCTTTTGTCCTCTTCTCACTTTGTGATTGAAGATTTTTTAAAAAAAAAAAAGAAACTTCGGATTTGTACAAAAAATCAAACCAAGAAATTGGGCGTAGAAGTAACGCCTATCGTACATACAAGATATACATATGCATGCATGACCACACACATACACGTACATTGGTGGGCATAGCCAGGCGTTGAAGGGAAAGGGAAAGCTGGGTTATACCTTTGACAGGACAGAAGTCATTGGAAAAAACATTAGAACCTCCTGCAGAACGTTTTACTGTAACTTCACTCGCCCTGTTTGACGAGAAGAGAAGAGGAGGAAAAGGTGACAAGAAGGGATGGTGAAGTGTTTGTACCTCACCACGTGAAAATCAGAAAGCTTTGAATTTGTTTACTTTTTGATCTCTATCTCTCTATCCAATCTATCGCCGTAGCAAGTGGTATGTCTAGATGGGGCCTGTCTTGCCCCAGGCCAGCCAAGCAGAAATGAGACCCGTCAATCCATACAAAATCCAACCTTCCTCTTAAGCAACAACCCCATTTGCCTCGTTCTCCCGCGTCTCTTCCTCCTTGCCCCCAGGCAGACTGGCCACGCCCCTCACCTCGGCCAGCATCTTCCCAATCGCCTCCAGAAACCTCGAGCACTCGGCCTCCGTGCCGACGGTAATCCGCAGACACCCCTCACACCCGTGCTCCCTGCCTCTGAACCGCACCACGACGCCCTTGGTCTCGGCGAGGCCCTCGTAGACCGCGAGCGCGGTCTTGTTGTCCGGAACCCCTTGCGCGCTCAGCATCTCGTACAGCAGGAAATTGCTGGCCGTCCCGCCGCGCAGCCTGCCCACGCCGGGGATCCGAGGCAGCTCGCGCACGAGCCTGTCCCTCTGGGCGACGAGCCTCTCCCGGTTGGCGCGCATGGCGGCCAGGCCTTGGGCCGAGAGCGCGTACGAGGCCAGGGCGCTGGTCGGGGAGGAGATGTTGTAGGGGGCCTTGAGGCTGTTGAGCAGGCGGGCGACGTCGGGGCTCGCAAAGGCGGCGCCCAGGCGGACGCCGGCCATGCCGAAGGCCTTGGACAGGGTCTGGAGGACGACGAGGTTGGGCCACTCGGCGACCCACTCGGCGAGGCTGGCTCCGTCGGGGGCAAAGTCGATGTAGGCCTCGTCGAGGACCACGATGCCGTTCCAGGTGGGGTGCTCGAGCACGCGGCGCACGTCGCCCTTGGACAGGAGCCCGCCCGTGGGGTTGCCGGGCGAGCAGAGGTAGGCGAGCTTGATGCCGCTGGCCTGGGAGGCGTCCAGGGCGGCGAGGACGGCGGGGACGTCGAGGCCGAAGGTGGGCGCGGGGAGGAGCGGGACGGGGACGAGGCCGACGTCGTTGACCTGGGCGCTGACCGAGTACATGCCGTACGTGGGCGGGCACACGAGGATGGTGTCGCGGCCGGGAACGCAAAAGGCGCGCAGGAGGGCGTCGATGGCCTCGTCGCTGCCCACGCCTACGAACAGGTTGTCTGGGGTCAGGTCCTTGTTGGTGTGGTCGTGCGTGTTGCGCAGGCGGCAGAGGAGGCGCTTGAGGTCGTGCTGGTGCGGGTCGGGGTAGCGGTGCAGGCCGAGGAGGTCTACGCTGGCGGCTGGACCAACATCACCACTGGTAGCGGCAGCAGCACCGTTGTTGGCGGTGGCAACGTCGGCGGCGATGGGGGGTCCGTAGGCGTTTTCGTTGGCGTCGAGGAGGATGTTGTGCCCGTCGTCCTTGTAGTCGTCTCTTGCGCAGCGGTAGGGCTGCAGGCGCAGGATGTTGGGGCGTGCACAGGTGGAGAGGTTGAAGGGAGACATGATGGGCTTGAGGGAGGAGGAGGAGGAGGAGGAGGAGGAGGATGCTGCTGCTGCTGCGTGGTGCAGCGATTCGGTCCTGCTATCTGGTATCTAGAGGGAATAAAACTCTTCAATTATGATCATGAGAGATGGCAATTGGGTCTGAATGAAGGGTGGTGGGTTACAGCGGTCTTCTAGGGGAGGGGAGGTTGAAGGGCATAAAGGTTGAGTCACAATCGTGGGCCAGAACTTCCATGGATGATGAGTCTTGAGTGAAAGTTTGCGGATGAGGTTCAGCGGCCGGCTCGGCTCCGAACCCGGAGCTCGAGGGCTGCCCCACTTCGGCCGGAGTTTCGTCATATCGGAGCGCCGGTCGAGGCTTCCCAGGGCCTCGTCACAAGACAGGAAGTCGCATCAAAAGAATGATATGAGAAAATTGGTCTACCTGAACCTTCCTCTGGAAAAGTGCCTTGGTTCATGGCGATTACCGTTTCATGGATTGTAGTGGTTGTATGAATCGAGTCGTGTTATAACATTGCCTGGAACGCAACGGATGATGTCAGTTAGAGAATTTCCACCTATGAACCACCATATCGAGCTCTGAAGTTGAGTTCTTGAAGACTTTTGGGGGGGGGGGGCTCACAGCAAAAGGTCACTGTCATGGTTAGACTCAAGACCACCAGCAGTGTAAATGCACTCGCCTGTCCCACGCCAACCACGCTCTCGGGTCAATAGGCCGGAAGGATGACGCATTCAGCCTGATTGGATCCGCCAAGCCCAAGACAGGTCACCACCAATGGTAAAATGACCTGCCGGCTCGGTGACCCGATGTCTACATACGACTACTGCGCAAGCTCCAAGACACAGTCCGTCCACAGCTTATAGCTTCTCTCCTAATCATGAAGATTCCCCACCAACAAATAAGCAGCAGAAAGCTTACACCGTTGAGGTCTTCCTCTTCCCCCAAGCCTCCAAAATCTACCCTCGTCTGCCGTGGGCGAATTACATCAGCTGCAGTAGTATTTCAATCCTTGTTCCATCTTCTTTGCCCCGCCCCGCCCCTCCGGAGCTATCTGATCCCGGCTAGATGCATCTCCCATGAGGTCAACCGTGCTCTAATCGACTCTTCCCCTCGCAGCAAGATGCCTCTGGATGGTCTTCAATGGATAATTAAGCCCTGGTCCCTGGTCCTTGATCCTGGGTCCTGGTCTTCCTTCGGATGAGCGGGCAGGCGTCATGGATACTCCCCAGGTTTCCCCCGCCCCCTCTTACCATTGTTAGTATGATGATACTCTCGCGGTGCAGTTGTGTGTTCATCATGCATATATATTCCCCTGGCTTGGGACTTGGCACACCTGCGGAAAGCATGACGATTCATCTCAGATTCATCCTGTCGTCAACTGTGTCCTCGCCCTGCGGCCCGGGCAGTACGTTTTATTCATAATTCATCCCCATCATCGACCTTGGACCAGTCCATTCTTCCTTCCCAAGGAGAAGATGCAATTCCCAAGACTCGTGGCCGCGAGTACAGTACTGGCGGTCGCTGCAGGGGCCTCCTGTGCCGGCAAGCCCTTCTCGAACCTCGTGACCTTTGGCGATAGCTACACCGATGACGGGCGGCTGAGCTACTATATCAGCAACGACGGCGAACCCCCACCGGCAGGGACCATCCAGCCAGAGTCCAATGTTAGTGCCTCGGGTGGCCTGGCCTGGGGTCAGTTCGTCCAGTCATATACCGGTGTGGCCTACTTTGACTATGCCGTGAGCGGGGCCGTCTGCAGCAACGAGATCATCTCCCGATACTTTAGCGCTATCGACGGGCCGTTCCCCTCGGTCGTGGATGATGAGCTCCCAAGCTTCGTGGCGGACGTGGCTGCCCAATCGCTATACGAGAACAGGACGGCTGAGAACACCGTGTATGCGCTGTGGATCGGAACCAATGACCTGGGCTGGGGTGCCTTCCTCTCGGACTCGCAAGCCCCTGGGGTGAGTAGTTGATCCTGTGTCCTCTTCCGAGGGCCGAGATTTTTCTTCCTTCTATCATCGGAAGGGGAACGAGGAGGAGCCTCCCTGCTGACACGCGCGAGAGTACAGACCAACGTCACCACCTACATCGACTGCGTGTGGTCCGTCTTTGACACTATCTACTCCACAGGCGGCCGCCGTTTCGTGCTTCTCAACACGGCCCCGCTCCAGCACGCGCCCATGTACGCTGCTCAGAGCGTCGGCGGAGCAGGCGACAACCAGTACTGGACCAACAAGACGCTCTACAACCAGACTGAGTACCAGAACAAGATACTCGAGTACACGCAGCTCGTGGACCGCCTCTTCCAGTACGGCGGCGCCTACGAGGTGCTGGTCAGCGCCCGCTGGCCAGGGGCGACCCTCGACATCCTCGACGTCAACAGCCTGTTGTCTGACATCTACCATAACCCAGCCGCGTACCTTGATAGCCCAGCCAACGCCACAGGGTTTTATCACCACTGCGACGCCGATAACAATTCCATCTGCACGACCGAGCCGCAGCCCTTAGACACCTTCCTGTGGTATGACGAGCTGCACCCCTCGAACAAGACGGCTACGTACATTGCGACGGAGTTCTTGGGTGTGGTACACGGGAACTCGTCATATGGGACGCATCTTGGTTAAGAGTGGGATGCGTGTGTATGTGTGAGTATGTGAGTGCGTGGGTTGGAAGGCGTGGACGATTAGGTTCTTTTCTCTCTCTAGTTTTTTTCTAATCAAAAGTAACCTTGGTCGACGAGGAAGGAAAAAGAAAGAAACAGCCATTCGTGCCCAACTCTATCTCGCCGTGGGCTTGTTGCTACCGTGACACAGCAGCAGGAAGGTGCATGTCTTGGTCAGGTCGAACCTGGTTTCCTGCCCCCCCCCCCCCTCTCCAGACCTCCTTCCTTCCCACTGGTCACATCCAAGTGCAAAAAACCACGTCGCCCTGCCCGACGATTCGCATTCAGATGTTAGCAAATTCATTCTCGCCTACTCGTGCGAGAGAAGAAGCAAGCCAACGACCAAGAAAGAAGAAATACTCGTGCGATGCGGTGGGCGGGAACATGTGGTGAAGTTGTATATCTGAAATAATTAGTACGGTGCTTCAGTAAGTACACGGCATGCACAGTACACACTGTACAACACACTATCAAATACCGTTCAACCCACATACTATGCTAGAGCAAGATGGGAATAGCGCATTCTACGGGGCCATCATCAGCAGACGAAGGCCCACATTTCCTGCTGCCTGCGACCAGTCCCCAGCCGTTGCCCCTCCCTAAGTCTCTCTCTCTCACCCTGTCATTTCATCTGCCTCGGGAATTGGCGTTCCCGCAAGTTCAGAGGAAAGAAAGGAAAAAAGTCTGATGCTGTTGCCCAGCTTTCGAGTCCCCTCCGCCATTCCCCCCTCCCACGCCAGGTTTACCACAAGATCGCCCATTAGGTGTGTCTAGAAGTGACTCGGACGATAACGCTCTCTCACGCGCACACACGCAACCACAACTACGACCAGGCCAGGCGACATCGACAGCGCCAAGCAAGGCACACCACAGACCACAACCCACAACCCACAACAGCACAGCACAGCAACCGTGTCTCGTCCATCCCCCCCCCCCCATTCTTCCATCCCCCTTCCATCCTACTTGTACAGAGCTTTGTTGTACTCTTGTACTCGGTACCCCTCCCCCTTCCATCTTGTCTATTTTCCCCGATCTTGCATCGCATCGAGGCCACAACCTTGCATCCGGCCCAGGCCTAGCTTCCCACTCCCACCTCGTCTCTCGACGTTCCCCGTACCCACGACCCACCCCCCTTCGTCGCCGCTCCAGCAACCATCCTCCCTCTGTGTGTCTAGCCGTCGCTTGCCTGTCTGTCTGTCTGTTTCTTGTCTCTTGTCTTGTTCTCGTCCAAACTGTGGTGGCACAGATCCACTCACATACTGCGACCGTCTCTTGCCTTTGCCCCTCTTCCCCATTTGCGCTGCTTCTTGGGGAGGAATACCTGGCACTTGAGTAGCGAGTGGCCTGTCCAAGCCCCGGGCTCAGCCTCGGATCCCGAGACTTTTTGACGCCCAAAAAGGTACCTGACTACTCAGACGTCTGCGTCTGTGATCCTCGTCTCGTTCTTTCAGGGGTCAGGAGGTAACCTCTCGCCTACCGGCAGATCGACTGCTACTGCTGCTGATTGGGCCTCTTCTTGGCTTTGCTTTGCTTGTTGGCTGGCTGGCTTGGTCAACCCAATCTCACCCTCATCTCTGGCTTACCACTCTGCCACCTCATCGCCTGCCAGTCATCTGTCGACATCAGAACAATAAGGTGTCATCGCGCTTCCTTGCTTTCCTCTCAGCCTGCAGCTCACGCCCAATCTACTTCGTTTACGCCCACCCCAGGTGAGGCGAGCAGGCAGGGCGACCAAGGAAAATCTTGTGAAGGGAACCAGATCCCGTGTGCGAGAGTGTGTGTGGACCGGGATTCAGTGCCAGCAGGAGGCTGTCTGCGTGTCATTTACTTGGCCATTTCGCCTCCACATACCCTCCCTGGTCCACCCATCCTTGGGACGAAGTGTTCAAGCCGTCAGGTAACCCGACATCACGCTCACGCGCACACACACACCCTCACCCACTCAACTCGTTCACTCACACACACACACACAGACACATACACAAACGCGTGCACACACACACGCACTCACTCACATTCTTACACAACATTGTCATCCTGTGTGGAAACGCTCCCTGAAGTTCGACCTGCGAGGTACTTACGCCATTTTCTCGCCCTGCCCTGGCCGGCTACCACTATCTGCTCCAATCTTAGCTCGAGAGTCTCGGTGAGACGAGGCACACTTTGGTCACCAGGTTGTATCCGCGGCTCGTGAAAGCAACTTTCTTTTTTTGGTTGCTGGTCACAAACAGACAGGCAGACTGACAGCGACTGCCGCTCACTGTACTACGCCCCGTGTACATTTTCACCCATCTTGATTCGGATCCACGCAACGCCCCGTCACATCACCTGTCCCACGCGGCGCCCGGCACCGTATTTGTTCAAGCCTCTGTCAGGCAGGTTTGATCATTCAACGGGTGGAACCCCCCTACCGCCAATCTGCAGTGGACTCCTGGATCCCAAGGTAACCCCACAACGATCCTCACGAGGACTGCTGTTTTGTAGCCGCACGGGCACAGGTACCGTACCTGAAAGGCTCATCCACCCTTCCTAATTGGGCTGATCGCCTCATCGAACAGCGCCTCCCAAGCCGCCCTCGACCACACCCCCCCCCCTCCTTCGGCTCGCTGCCGGCCTTTGCCCCCCGCCTCGTTCCTACCTATAGACATACACACACACATACACACACCTTTTAGAGAGCAGAGCCATGTACTCGGCTCCTTATGGTTACGGCAATGCTGCAGGACAACCGTTCAACGGTGCCCCACCGGGTCAAAACCCCCAGATGCAGCCTGGCCCTGGTCCCAATCAGCCTCAGCAGCAGATGATGTATAGCCAGCAGTACCCCATGGGCCCGGGAGGTGCTTTTCCTGGTACTGCCAACCCCGGCGCCATGATGCCCGGTCCTGCAGGTCCTGCAGGAATGATGCAGAATACCGCCATGCCGCAGATGCCCGCCAATGGCCAGAGTGAGTTTGCATCTTTTGATTCTGCCTCTGCCTCTGCCTCTTCTTCTTCTCCCCCCCCCCCCATCTCTCTCCTTGCCCCAAACACGTCACACAACGCACAAGCTATGGCAGTCAACACGTTGCATGGCTGGCTGGCCGGCTGGCTGGCCTTTTGTGTCTTGTCCTGCCAGCCTGCCTCCAACTTTCATATCACACTTTTAGGTCAGCAATGTGCTGGCTTCCTCCCCGGCTGATGAGGTGACATTGTCTCGTTTTGGTGGCGAGGGCTGTTTCTTTTTTTCTTCTTTTTTTCTCTTTCAGCGTTGACGACGTGTTTGCTACTGCTTTTACTACTCTCCTTGCTCCTGTTGTGTCGAGACCAAGATCTGCTTTGAACTGAGAAGGAATTCTCCTTGGCTGACGAGTTCTGCAGTGGGCTTTCAGGCTCCCTTCACCACCTCACCATACGGGCCTAATGTACCATCAACAGCAGCCCCGCAGAGCCAGTTTAATCCCAACTACATGATGGCCAACCACATGGGTGGCTATCCCATGAACGCACCTGGAATGAGCCCTCAGCAACAACAGCAACAGCAGATGATGATGCAGCGCATGCACCAGGCGCAGCAGCAGAACCAGGCCGGCATGGGCACGCCAACTCCGCAGCGTCAGTTCTCAATTCCTCACGGGACACCGAACCAAGGTCAGCAGCAACAGCAGCAGCAGCCGCCGCCGCAGCCGCAGCCGCCACAGCAGCAGGCCAATTTCGGAACTCCACAGATTTCTCAGGGTACTCCGCAGAACCAGACACCCACGCCGGCACCGCCGTCCGCCAACAGCATCACAACACCTCAGACACCCACATTCCCCCCCAACGTGCAGTCAGCAGCTGTGAATGGCAGCTCGACCCCGGTCAGCCCAGGAGCGCAAGCTCGTGACCAGGAGAGGATGAGCTTGTTATTGGATATCAACACGGAACTTCTCTTTGAGGTCGTACACCTCAAGAACAATATAGAGGAGACACGCAAAGAAGCGGCAGCAGGTGCGGCTAACAACGGCCTCGTACCGGACCAGCAAAAGGAAAGGAAAGAGGAAGAGGAAGCACTTGATCAAGACTATAGCCAGTACGTAACCGGTGTCGTCGTGTGCCCTTGTTCTCGCGTCCTCGCTCGGTCACTGATTAACAAAACGCAGAGTGTTCCGAAGGCTGCAGGCCAACCTCGCCTATTTAGCAAACTTGACGACAAACAAGCCAGGCGTCCCACGCCAGCCAGCACCAATGATACTCTCGGCACCGCCTCTCAACACGAAGCTCAAGCTGCGCCCTATGACATCGGCTACAGATGCAGAAAAGGCCGACCCCATCGCAGACCGCGCAGAGCGGGACGCATACATCAAAGAATTGTACAAAAAGTTACACACGCTGTTCCCCGGTATCGACCCGACCAAGGAACCAGTCTACCGACCACAACCAAGACCAGGGGTCCCGAACCCAGCAATCGCGGCGCAGAATGCACAGCGCCTGGCGAGCATGGCAGCAGCGCAGGGCCAGATGCAGATGAACTCGGCCCCGTCACCCGCACCATCGGCTCATCAGATGACGCCGCAAATGGCCACAATACCAGGGCTACCTTCAACACATCCGTCCATGTCTGCATGATTATTTCGAAGCAAGCAAGCAAGAAGGTGGAGAAAATGTTGATACCCAAAAATGAAGTCTTGTGGCGTCTCGTCGTTGGAACATTACACCGTGAAACATGACCGTTTGGACATATGTTCGTTGGCTGAGCAGAGGTCAGAAGGTCCCACAGAAGCAGGGGTCGTTGGATACGAGCTGGGTCTCTTTCTTTCTCATCTTGGAGCACAGGCCGATGTATTGCACTTGCACAACTGCCCGCCCAGGCTTGCTGGATACGATACGTGCGAGGGACAGAGAATGGCACTGTAGCGTGTTACGATTTTTGTGAATTCTTGATATATGTATACTTAGTATTAGACATTGGAGGAGCATGACGCTTAGATGCATTCTGACACCACAAAATGTTACATGAACCGTACCCGATTAAATCCGCCATGACAGCTTCTCCCCCCCCCCCCCACTCTCTTGTTCTTGAAACTCTTACAGTCTTGAAATGCCAAGTCCAATTCTGCTGACTCGAAACGACATAATTACTAAGACTTTGGTAGGGCTGAGGGCTGGAATCAGGCCGCAGGCCTAGTTTTGAACTTTTGTCTTGTTTGCCTTTCCAAGGGGGGGGGGGCGGAGGGGATGACAGCCTATCGATTGACTTGCATGCCGATAAAGACCAGAACCGCGGGGGCCTGGACCCCCCCCCCCCCTCGGGCATGGCATAGAACCCAGTGGTTGCATCAACGTCATCTTCACACAGTTCTAACTGATACTTTTCTGGTGTGGTACTGGCTGGCTGGCTGTGCTTTACAAGCAGCCACTCGAGGATTAAGAAAAAGAGAAGAAGAAAGAAAGAAAAGAACCAAAGAAAGAAGGAAAGGAATGTGAACCTTGGAAAGTGGCCATGAAGAAAGAGTGTGTGGGAGGGTTTTTTTTACTAGACTTACTCAAGGATTTGCTACAGGACTGACTGGGTGAAATCTGAAACTAAACAGACTGACGTCCCACAGAGTCTCCCCCATGTAAGCCCATCGCTCAGCGCAAAGGCCCAAGGCGGGGGGGCCCGTCACGGACGAGAAAATGACTAATACGGCCAAGCTGACAGGGTGAAACCCCCTTCTACAGGGAGCATAAGAGAATACAACCGTGGAAGAGCCTCCCGCCGGGTGTGAGCGGGTGAGTGGGGTGAGCAGAAGCACCACATGGACTACTCTGAACTGGACTCGGTCCGAGGTCTTCATAACTGAATTTGCCTGGAGGCCATTCCGAGTCCGGCCATACCTTGAGGACCGGTTACAACAAATGACAAGGAGGTTCTGGAGAGAGGGGCTGCAGTCGGCTGATAGAGGATTATTGAACGGCATAAAGAGGTGAGATTGGTGGTGATGTTCTGTCTTGTACCGAGACCAAACACCAGCCACGCTATTCCCACAGACCTGACGCCTCTAATGATATGCAAATGTTAGGAAGATTCCCTAGGCATATGTGTGACACACGTAGGCGCTCACGAACCCTCTTGAGGAACTTTTGGTGGGCTTTCTTATTCGTGGAAGTAAATGGTCGATATTATGGATTGTTTCAGGACTTGGGGGCGGCGTGGCGCGAGTGCGGCTTCGTGCGTTATGAGTACGGCGCGAGTGCGGCGATTTCTGTATACCAAACCCAAAAATGAATGCGTTGCGTTTGTCAGCTCCCGCGAAAAGTCATGGGCCAGCTGAGTGCGATGCGGAGAGGAAACCAGAAGAACCCGGCCTCCCCTCACACACAGCCTGAGCAAGATAACATCCCTCCACATACACCTATATGTCAGAGAAGATTACACATGGATTTCAGAAGGGTAGCGGCCTTGAGTGTGCACCGAGGACAGGCGAGGGCAGGCGAAGACAAGTGTCTGGACGAGGCTGGGCCCTGTCTGACCCTCTGATGGAGGGGCAGGATGCTTTTTGAGAATCTTGGAACACAGCCGGGCAAGTTGCTCGAGTTTTGGTGAGAGGAAGAGAGGAGTGGGATGAAGAAGAAGGCAGAAGACGAGGAAGAGAACGGGAAGAAGAGCTGGACAAGAAGCAGATATTGAATACTGCTCACAGTGCAATATTCTCTCTTCTTCATTCCCAGTGACGGGACATGTGCCTTGCCGGATCTGGACCTGAAGGAGCATGTTTGTTTGACACTTGCCCTGCACTTCAGCAATCAATGTTGCCGTCTGCGACCTGACGGTAGTCGTGGCCTGCTTCACGCTTGTCCTCTTGTTACAGGCACGAGGCGGATACAACACACAATTCCCGGTCCTGACTCTTTACTTCCTCCATGCCTCCAGCTCGACCCGCACCGCCTTCCTGCTCGAGGAGCTGCGCGTGCCATATATATGCCCCGGCATCCAGAGGGCTGCAGGGTCGAGGCTCTGCTTAGGTGTGACATTTGCTCGAGGGGCAGGCAGGACAGGTCAAAGACTAAATTCATTCCAGCTATGCAAAGTATGAAGAGGTACGCAGCTCCACTTGGCTGATCAGGCCCTGCCGCCACGATACCCTCACCTCGGCCAACAAGGCGTACGATGCTCTGCCCGAGTTCAAGGCTTAGACCCGCAAGGCGAACCACCTGGGCAGATCCTGGATAAGCTGCCCCATGCTGGTCGTCGAGCCGCTCCCGAGGTCATCGTCGCCGAGAGCGGTGCTGTTATCGCAGAATAATCCCCTCGAGACAGGCGAAGATGTTGCCGGCTCCGTGCAAACGGGTATAGTCTCATGCGGGTTAGCCTGTATAGTCGGGCAACATTTAAAATCATCATCAGAGTTGGATTTGAATTCGGGATGTAGAAGAACTATTGTCGGATGTCACGTCCATAGTTGGAATGCAATGACTGGGGATGGAGGGTTTTGTGTTCCTTGAGCTGCTTGATCAATTGTATCTGATCTGATTTATCTGGTGGGGGAGGGTTTTGTTCCCCCCGAGGCGGTCAGTTTTCTATTCCCGTAAGCTTCAAATAGTTGCTTTTAAGCCTTCGCTCCGATCTCATAATACCTCAGATGTTTATATTGAGGAAGAGGCACTTCAGTTTGCAAAGGTCGAGAGGCTTGGGATATATGCATGTAGGGCTCAATAGCATGGAGTAAAGGTAACATTGGTTTACGCTAGAAGAAAAACGGTTGGAGCAGGTTGGGTGCTCTGTTGTCAGCTTCCCCAAAGTGAATGTTCTCTAACGTAGCACAAGACACTTTCATTTAGTGCGCCACAGTAGAATTGATCAGATCGGCCAAGGCTGGGTTGGTGGCGATGGGTGGCGATGACGAGAGATGAAGGGGGGTTTCTGTTTGAGCCCGGAGATGATCGAAGTGAGGAGGGACAGAAGTATAGGGCAGGCCTTGACCCAAGCGTTGGGCGGGGCAATTGTTTTACTCTGGCTTTTTTGTTCTGGAAACAAATTTGTGGCCTGGACTTTCTTCCGGTGTAGCTTCTGCTGTGGACTCGCGAACTGTGCTGTGCATACTATGGTAGGCAGACAGATAGACAATAGACGGGGAGATCCTTTTCGTCTGGTGTGGTTGAGACCATGGGAAAGAGAGGCTATGGAGAGTGGATTCCTTGTGCGGTGAGTGAACCCTTGGTCCCCTGCGCCGTACTACCAGCTACCACCACTGCAGTATTTCCTATGTACATTACCTGGTAGTACCGTTGCTGTGCAATCAAACAGGCCAGGAACGGGCGGGGTGGGGTACCCGTGCCATGGTGAGGCAGGCTAACGAAGCACCGGCCGCAAGTAAACCAGCCCATTTTCACCTTCTGAAGAACGGGTTGGCTGAGAGCCAATGGGACGGGCCTGGCCGGGAAGTTTTGGAGATCAGCTAAGCAGCAAGCAGAACAAGTCAGGGCTTGGGGGGGGCCAACAGAGAGGCTATTCTGTTTCGAACATTTTAGTGCGAGCCTCCGCTTCAACTTTCAACGACGATGACGACAAAGGGGACAATAGCAAGCAGTCGGCGGAGAAACAGTTGAGAGGTATCTGTGGATGATGTGTCTGCTTCTTTCTGGGTCGACAGGTAGTCGTTGTCAGCATCCTAGAAGGGTAGGTATTCTCCAGTGTCTGCTGCAGCAGCAGCAGCAATAGTACATTTAATACTAAGTATACGTATAGTCAACTATGGTCAACTTTTCCAAGGGTTTAAGGCCAACATGGTGTGTACATACTAGGGCAGTAGTAGCAAGGCACTACCTAAGTAAGTACAGTCTTGGTTCATGGGTATGGGGAGAAAAGGAGGTGTGGGCCTTCGGGTTGAGCTCTGTCGCGCGTTCAGGGCCCATTGGCCAATGATATTCGCGAGGCAAGGGGGGCATGCATGAACCACTGACGCGACTATCATCTCACCTCGCCCGTTTGGTCTGCATACTGTCGTCTCCCTTTCTGTGTTGTGTGTTCTTTCTTTCCCTCCTCACCGCGTTCTTGTTTGTTGTCAGGTTCCCTGGCCTCGACCTTGGCGTGCCTGCCTTCTCTTGTCGAGGAAACCTTTTCTCATCCCCAGCTGCGGGCTCGAGTCCACTCATTTGTCCCTTCGGTTCCGTTCGTTCTGTGTCTTTCTCAACCATCGTAAGCTGACCTGGATCGATCGGTGGTACCCACTTCGCATGTCCATCTCCATTCCCGTCTCCACGGCTGGCTGTCATGCACCCATAATTTGACACCCTTGATCATAACCACCAGGCCAGTCAAAGGCCCAATTATCTCCTACTACCAGGACTTGTGGCCGGCCAGCTCTTTAGGCCGGTGATTTGTGTCTTCGCGACGGCCTCTCTCTCACTCATACTCTCACTCTTTTTTTCTGACTTGGCGCTTCTGCTGTCTTGAACGACCGTACTTCTGGAACCTGCTCCAGGCGGGTCGACCGTGCCCCAGACACATTCCCTCCGTCTTGTTTCATCACCTGTTTTTCCTGTCCTCTTTGATCTTCATTGTCCACTGTATGAGACACAGGACGACAAGGACAACTGATACTCTCAATTCCTCGCCCCCTGGGCTGTACCTGATCCATCATTCTTCCGTTCTGGCCTCGTGACTTACACACAACCACATCCGATCGACCCTTCTCCTTTAATAGCAGCTGAGCTCTATACGATCCGTCTCCTTCGGGTGATCTTGACGAGAGCCACAGCCCTCGACTCGCTTGGCAGACAACCCCTGCAGAGAGTAGGGGCAGTAGGAGGAGACGAAGGCATAAAAAAAACCAGAAACGAAAGGAAAGGAAAGAGAGACAAAACAATAAAGAAAAAAAAAGACAGTGAGAGGGGAGGGGGCAAGCACCCACGGCGCGAAACGATACCCACTTCTCCCCCCAGTCCACACCGACCTTGCGGCCCCGGCGTTCGAAGCGACCGCCAGGAGAGGCCCGTTTTCTGTTGTCAGAGTAAATAAACCGTTCTGGCCCTGTGCTCTCACCAATCCCCCCCCTCCGACACCCCTGCTCAGTCTCTCTGTGTGTGGCGAGGCAAGGCAGCAGACGAGACCGACCGACACTCGACCAGATGCACTGACGACGACCTCGACCAAAGCCCACACTGGACTCTTTTTCCCACCCACCCCCAGATTACGAAGATACCCAAAAGGGACAGGACTGGCTCTCTTTCTGTCTTGCCTCGCACGGGACCCGGTCTTTGCTTCGGATCTTGCCTGCCTGCCTGGACCTTTTTTTCTTCTTCTTCCCTTGTAGCTGGGCGTTGGAGCCGGGCGCGACTCACAGGTCTTGTCCCGTCATTCCAGTCTCAGCCCTCCTCAGACCTTGACCAACCCCTTCTGCCGTGTACCAGCTGTCACTCGAGTAACACCACCGCCCACAAGGGACAGGGCTCAGGCGCGGGAGCCTGCCCTTTCCATTCTCGATGGAAGCCGACCACGAGACCACCAGCCCTACTGCTGCTGGTGGTGTCGGGCCCGGCCTGGGGCAGCATAAACATGCGTCCTCACTCTCGAGCTCGAACTCTGTCCCCTCTCCTACCCTTTCCGAACATACTCGCCAGCGAAGCAGCTCGAACCCACACGACGCTACCGTAAAGCACATCACTGAGCACGACTCCCTTGTTACCGTCCGCCTATCCGAACCACCTAGGCAGTTGACGCTCAATACCGATCTCCCGCCGGGCGGAAACACGATACAGGATAGGAGAGCCTTGCTCAGGAACACGCTGAGCCCCGCGTCCGCCACTACCTCCCGCAGCCCCCTGAGCTCGCCGTTCGACCCTGATGAGGCCCTGAGTCCTGTCACGACGACCATCTCGGGCAGCAGCCTGAAGCTGAACCTGCAGGACGAGCTCGACGGCATCGACGACGATAGCAAGACGATCAGCGGTGCCGAGGCCGACGAAAGCGACGACGAGGAGGTAGACTGGGAGGGACTACAGAAGACGGAGGACGCCGAGTCTAAAGATAACGAGGAAGATGTAGGTCGGATTCTTGTTTCCCCACGTGCCTCGGGTGCTTTGTGGGCGTCGTCATATGTGGGAAACTTTCGCTTTGGGCTGTACTGACATTTGGCTTGGTTTTTCTCTTTACACAGACTACTGCTATGCTGCTAGCTCGACTGGAACAGGAGAACGACAGGCTGGCTACGAACCCGAAGAGTGTCAAGGTACAGGCCGCTGCGAGACTCCAGCAGTCTGCACGAAGGCCACGCCCTCCTTCGATGGCGCAACTCAAAGAGATGGTCCAGGGGCCGCAGCCCGCGCCCTTGCGGTACTCGATGCTCCCACCGCCACCCATGACGGACCTCGAGTTCTACGCGGCTCTTGTGAAGGACTACCAGCAGACCGCTGCGCGGTTGCCGACACTGCTGGCCAACAAAATTAGGAAGGGCATACCGCCCCCGCTGCGTGGCGTTGTCTGGCAAAGCATGTCCCTGTCGCGGGACGCGACACTTGAGGATGCCTTTGAGAGGTACACGGGCGAATCAAGCCCGTATGAGGGCATAATCGGCAAAGACCTCGGCCGCAGCTTCCCCGGCGTCGAGATGTTCCGTGATCCCGAGGGCGACGGACAGCGGATGCTGGGGCGCGTCCTGAAGTGCTATAGCCTGTACGACCAAAAGATTGGGTATTGCCAGGGCCTTGCACTGTTGGTTGGTCCTCTTCTGATGCACATGAGCGACAAGCAGGCCTTTTGCGTATTGGTCAAGTAAGTTATTCCATTCTCCCTTCTATCTTGGCCCATATGGATTGAGATGTGCCTTGCTAACTGCGAGCCAAGACTCATGGAGCAGTATGACCTCAGGTCTTCGTTTTTGCCAGACCTGTACGGATTGCACGTTAAGATCTACCGTGAGTTGCAATACCCTTTTCCCTCACTCACTGTATAATACGACAAAAACCGTGACACGTTCTGTTGCAACCAACCCAACACCCCTTGAAAAAGCTCATTCAAAGACTGCATGGACTGACTGAAACTACCAAAAAGAATTCCGAGAACTGCTTCGAGACAACCTGCCTGCTTTATCAGACCACTTGGACGATCTTCAGGTCGACCCGGCCTACGTTTCACAGTGGTTCCTCTCATTCTTCGCAGTTACTTGTCCCCTGCCCATGCTGTTTCGTAAGTTTACTGGGTCCCACCGCCTATCATGGTGTGCACAATTGACAGGAACCAGGTATCTACGATGTGATCTTCGCCGAGGGTGCATCCGAGACCATTATGCGGGTGGCTCTCTCGCTTATGAGGCGTAATCAACCCAGGATCCTTGCCCTGACCGAGATGGGGGATGTCTTGCAGCTGCTCCTGAGCCGTAGCCTGTGGGACGCTTATCATGTACCTACCAACCCCCCTCCCTCCGCGTCTCCTGGCTCTAGAAAAACAGTGCGTGCAATGCTAACCAACCAAAAACTTAACAGTACAACGCAGACGAGTTTGTATCCGATTTTGTCAGCCTGTCGTCTGTGGTCAGCAGAGAACGACTCGCGGCGCTTGAGCAGGGGTACAGGGAGAGCCAACTGGCCCATACCCCCAACCACCCAAGCGCCAATGAGGAAAGGTCGTCGGAGGTCACTAACGCTGCATCCCGCTTCCTTGGGCGCCTCTGGGCCAACTCCACCACGTCCCTCAAAGCATCCTCCTCGTCCTCGTCCTCCACCACCACCACCTCCGCCAACAACACCAACAACAATTCCACCTCGAGCCTCACCCCAAGCGCCGCCTCCCGACCTTTAAGCATGCTCAAGAGGAGCGCTTCCAAGCAGAGCCTGGCATCGACCCTCAATTCCATGGAAGCCAGCTCCTCAACGGCGTCGTCCGCAGCCAGCGTACTGAGCACCGTCTCCACCGATGCCACCTCCATCTCGAGGGACTCCACAGCCGACGATGCCTCGACCACCCTCGGGCGCGACTCCAAGCTGGCCTACCAAGCACACAACTCCGACAGCAGGAACCTGCACACCCAGATCGAAGACCTCCTCACCGCCCTGAGCGATTTACAGCGACAGCATGCCCTCCTGGCCGACCAGCTACAACGGGAGCGGGAAGAGCGCGATGAAGACCGGAAGGCTGTGAGGTCGCTCCTCAGTGGCATCAGGAGACAAGCGAGTAGCGAGACCGTCGTCACATCGCACAGCGGCGACAGCGACGCGACAATCAAGCCTGATGGCATCAACACGCACGATGGGTCCTTTACGGATCTACTAGACACCATGGAGGGCCGGTTCGGGGACGACGATAACAAGAGGAGGTCATCCATCACACAGACCAAGCCCCAGATGCGCGACGAGCTCGCCCGCGCGAAGGAGCAGCTACAGATCGAGATGTCCAAATCCCAGGACGCCAACCGCCGTGCGGTCGATCTCCAACAGGAGATCACCAACATGAAGGACCAGCTGCGCGAGAGCCACGCACATGTTCGAAACCTCCACACCGACAAGCAGCGTCTCGAGAAGCAGATTCACGGCATGCGCGTACGAGCCTCCGATTCTGCAGGCAATGATGGCATCGGAGGACCTGGCTGGCTGTCCAGAAACCCCAGCACCAAGTCCACCGCGCCGGGTCTGCGGGAGCTTAAGCTCGGCAGGAGCCAGTCGACACCGTCGCAGATCTCAATCAATAAGCGGACTTCGTCTCTGCTTGGCCCGAGCCCGAGTGACGCGGCGCCCTCAACAACGCAGAACCTGGCAGCGCAGTCCACCCCTCCAGCGAACGAGCACGAGGCGCTGCTCCTCGAGCTTGTTCAGGCCAAGACCGCGGAGGCCATCGCGAAGCAGGAGGCGGAGGAGGCCAAGCAGAAGCTCGAGCAGCTGCGCAAGACGCTCGCAATTGCTGGCGAGCATTCGCACCCGCCAGGTGAGGCCCAGCAGCAGCAAGGTGTTATGGGCATGTTCAGAAACTTCACATCACCGGCCGGTGAGACGGCTGCCGCGGCTGCTAAAGCCACCGCGCCGGCTACACCCATGCCCGCGCCCGCAGCTGCGCCATCCCCTCCGGCAGCACCAAGCGGCGGCGGCGGGGGCTTTTGGGGTTGGAGGAGATAAGTTCCGACACTGGCATCTCCGACCACCGCCCATGTGATCTCGGTCTCTTACACGCCAACTCGATTTGGGAACCCTCGTCAACTACTTGGATACCTGCGGTACCTTCTTCATCTAATAAGGACCGGGTACAACCACGCAAGCAACCACCGCCTTCATCACTGCGGTTCGACTTGTACCACTCCTGTTGATTTTACTTGCAAAAATCATGGCTGTGCAACAATGTACAGCCAGCGGTCATTCTTGGCTGCTAGCATTGGCGTTCATCAAACCAAGGTTTTATCATTTTTGGGGGGAGAGAAAGGGGATGACGAAAGTATTCAGTATGGGTTCATTTGACTTCAGTTCGACAAGGAACGCACTTTATCCAAGGCA
The DNA here is from genome assembly GCA_014851275.1 of Cryphonectria japonica. NCBI lineage: Eukaryota > Fungi > Ascomycota > Sordariomycetes > Diaporthales > Cryphonectriaceae > Cryphonectria > Cryphonectria japonica. Next base: position 86,295 of record JACWTT010000065.1, on the reverse strand, counting down.
TTAGATTACAAATTGGGCATTTTCAGGGCTTGGGAAGGGCATATCACCATGTTGCTCATCATCATCGCGATGCATCAAACAGAGTTTTTTTTTTCTTCTGTTTACGTCTTTTTTCGGTTTCTTATCCTAGATTACACTACATAACATTACACCGACACCATCCATGGATACCTATTGTTTGGTTCCATTGTGTAGAAGATTGAGAAATGAAAGACGTCTTTTTACTACCGCCGCCGCCATCATCGTAACCTTCTTGAGAACATCCAGCAAAAATACAAGTAAAGAGAAGTAGGGTCCAGAGTCCTGCCTCTCGGGCGCAATAGGAGGCGGGGGGACTCGAAACCCCGTGAAACTGAGGCATGTCATGTTTAATCTTTGCCCACCTACATACTTGCACAGTAGCTGTACAGCTTTATAGGGATAGACATAGCATCGGCCTTTCGCAATATCGGTTATTGAGAGATGATGGTCTCTCTGGTGGATTGCAGGGTTGCAGTGATGATGGTGGGCCAAGATATCTTGCGCTGGGGCGATCGTAATACTTGTTGCCATGTGTAACTTTCCTTCGCTTTTTGTATGTACATACAATGCACCAATGCGATCTGTGTACTATGTATGGTATTATCGGTATTTTCTTTTGGGCCGTCTTGGTCAGTACAGGTTCTATAGACCATCTCCAGTACGAAACCATAGTATCCTCGCAACTTGCTATCTGGTTTCTTCCAGACTCTCTCTTCCCCCTTTTTGCTTTCTTCTTCTTCATGTTTTCGGAGGTTTCTCGGGAGCTGTTTAGGTAAGGTTCTTTTGGTGGCTTGGATTTGAGGGCGAATGAATATTCTGCGTAAGTAGGCATGCATGCTTCTCTGTGCAGTCGGAAAAACCTTGGAAGAAGCCATGGTGGCCTTTGGTCCCTTTTGAGTCATGTGAAGGCTGGGATTCCATTACTTTTCAGTGTGTCATCATTGGATAAGTAGCTAGTTTCTTGTCAGTGTTGTAGCACTGTTGAACTGTACACCATATAGGTGGATGTCTGCGTCTCGTAGCCTGGCATCTACTTGGCAGGAGAAGTGAGAGGTTTGGAGAACGCAGGATGGTTGCAGTTCATGACGAACTCAACCTTGGAAGACAGCCCTGGTGTATCAGAGCCCCTTTTCTAAAATCGGGATAGGGCAGCTCAAAGATGTCGTGAAAATATCTTGTTTATGGTTAAATGTGGAAAGATTCTGGAAAAGCCCACGGAATCCAACAGAATACAAATACTAGGAGAGAGCAAGTGCTGGTGGTGTTTTGTTGTCCTCTGCATGTATACACGCATACAAAGCATGGTGAGCACAGCGCTAATGGACTTCTTTGGGCCCAGATCAATCACATGTCATCCACAGCAGCAGCAGCAGCAAGCTTTCAGAAGGACGGATGAGATGAATGGCTGGAAATGGAAGGGAGGGACACCAGATGACGACAAGGCTCGGGTGTGGGTGGGTGGCCCTGTCACGCAACACATGCGCCACCACCGTCGAGACCCGGCCACCGGCCTCTTCTTACATTCCGTCTGTCCCGCCCGCCCGCCGTCAGGGTTTTTTGAAACAGGGACAGAGGAGTATGTAGCGATGCCATTACATGCCATCATCAGTGAGACAATCAATGATAGATACATCATAGTAGTAAATGGGAGAGAGGGAGAGAAAGAAGAAGAAGGATATTTGGCCTCGTTGCAGCACCTAGAATGGACTCGGTAGCTTTGTCTGGTTCTGATAGCGCATCTTTGCTATCCCTGTGCTATGACGCTACAGGCTGCTACAGCAACAAATCATAACAACAGGCAGTGGGTCACCATTCCCCAAGTTCTGGAGGGGAGCGAGGATGGGAATAGCATGATGAATGGGCATGTATCACGTGAGGCACAGTCTTGTAGATTAGAGGAGTATAGGAATTGTGAGAGCAGGTCGGAAAGAGAGCTCCAGTGGTTGGACAGTGGAAAAAGTGATGATGGTATTGTAGTCGCTAGTTATCGTATTACAGGTGCCACAGATGACGAAAGTACTAGCCACAGGCAGAGAGCTTGGAACACTGACCCCCACTACCTGACACCATAGGCAGTGAGCTAAGAGTTTAGCTGGTAACGGGCGCCACACACGCTACAGCAAGCAGCCAGCGTCACTTACCACTTCACTGGGTCTTGGCCCCTTGGGCAGGGAGAGACGACGGGCAGTGACGGGCACCAAAAAGCAAGAACTTGAAATCCGAGCTAGATAGAGTCTGGGCCTTGGCTTGTTTTCGGACAGGGAACACACTTCATAGCTGCCTGCAAAAATACGTCGACACCACCACTTCTGTCGTCACCTTCTTTTTCTCTGCACCTCTTCTCTCCTCCCCCTCCAGCTGCCCATACATACACCTGCACAAATCTACCTATCACAACCTGCCTCATCAGAGAGAGCCTCGTAACTGCATCTACGCCTAGCCCTCACCTTTGTCTTCCACTGCACTCGCATCTCTTCAAACACCAAAGAGCACGTGCTCCAGTTCCTTTCCATCTCGACATCACCTCATCTCTAGCATAATGGCCGACACCGCCAACGGTGCTTCCACCATGGACTCCCTCAAGGCTAGTAAGGTAAGTCAGAGCTGTCTGCCTCTTCGACAATGTAGAACCCTTCTCCCAATGCAACCCTCTCTATTCCCCCTCAGAATTGCACCTATCCCAAGCTCAAGTCTCTGATGTTTTGATGGAGTGAATGCAAGCTAACAGCCTGGCAGTGTTTCAGGGCTCCAACCCACGAACCCCCCCCCCCCTTCAATCGCCATGCCACCCCGATAAGCTAACAACACCTCTCCAGATGCCCAGAGCGCTTATGACTCTGTCACCAGTGGTATGTAGATTCCTGCTATCCTGTTTATTATGATATGGCAAGCTGACGTATTCGCCTCTGCGCCAGGCCCCGTCGCCCAGTCCGTCCAGGACCAGCACCTGAAGACCAGCGCCGAGTTCTCCAACCTCGCGGCCTCTCGTCAGACTCCTGCCAACCCGACTGCCACTGGCCAGCCCCTGACGCACTACCACTCCTTCTTCTCTGAGCTTTTGTCGTGGAAAAACCCTCGTACGTACATGCACGTGCGCTAGCCGTCCGCACAGATACATAAAAGAGCTGGCGGGGCCGTCTCAAGATAAGGAAGCCCGGGGAGCAAAGACGACTGACCAGCTATGCTGCCACAGGTGCCTCCGCGATCGCCTACCTCTCCACCATCTCGCTCATCTTCGCGGTTAGATACCTCGATGTGCTCCGATGGAGCTTCAGGCTCACCTGGATGGTCCTGGGCATCACCATCGCTGCCGAGGTTGCCGGCAAGCTGATTATGAACACTGGTCTCGCCAGCCAGCTTCGCCCTCGCAAGTACTATACCGTCCCTCGTGAGGCCCTCGACTCTCTTATCGGCGACGTCCACGAGCTGGTCAACTTCGTTGTCATCGAGTCCCAGCGCATTCTCTTTGCCGAGAACATTGGCGCCTCCACCACGGTAAGCAGTATATGGCACCTCCGCCCCCTCCCCCCCCCCTCTTTCCCGGGTCAGCGCCTGATTATTTACCAATCCCGAGCCCTACTGACAAGAGCCTTCTCTCCCTAGGTCTGCATCAGTGCCTTCCTCTCGTACTGGCTCGTCAAGATTGTTCCGTACTGGGGCCTTGCTCTTCTGGCTACCACCCTCCTGTTCACCGTGCCTCTGATTTACACCACTAACCAGGAGCTTATCGACCACCACCTTACGAACGCACAGAATATCGTCAATGCCCAGACCGAGCAGTTTAAGCAGGTCGCCGGTACGCATACGGCTCACGCCACTGAGGTCACCAAGCAGTTCATGGGAGAGTATACTTCCAAGGCCCAGCAGATGTTGCGTGGCAGCCATGCCTCTCCCCAGCCCCAGACTCAGGCTGTCAAGGAGTCCGACTTCCCTGCGGCCCCTCAGGAGGCCTTCAAGGCGGCCGAGGAGCCCGCGGCGCCTGCGCCAGAGGTCAAGCAGGAGGAGCCCCTGATCTCCACCTAAGTGGCCTCGGACACTTCGAAATAACAATGCCATCAACTATGCTCAACCGACACTGTTGGTAGGCTTAGAACATCCGCACAACAGGACCTGAGAGCCACGACCACAGAGAAGGAATCTGAAGGACTGTGTTTTTTTTGGGGTCCTATATTGGAGGCTTGGTTCTACATGAAAACTGGGGGTGATAGGAGGGAGGCGCAGTTAGTTACGTGATGATGTGGGGGAAGTCGAGGGCTTGCAGAGAGGCGAGCTGGCTCACACCATTGATTAAAGGCTGAGGATACCAAGGGGGTGAGGCATAGGTACGGAGAGATACGAACAAGGCTGGTTTTCTTCCTGGAAACCCACACGGCATGTCAGAGCGCACTGCGTTGTCTTACTGGTCCTTTCCTCTTCTTTTTTTCTTCTTTTTCCTTCCTTCCTCCATTCTTTTGACCTGAAAGAGATTGTTTTGTGTTTGACGATGGACGAATGGCAGACACGTTCCTCTTCCAGCGTTCTTTTGTCTTGTACGGGTCTTGTACGGGAGTAACGGACGTGAGTCGGCGGACTTTCTCACAATTCAAGGCGTTTCATCATAATCACATCCTGCGTGCCTGCGTGCCTGACTGGCTCGGTATTCTTCAACCGTTGGGTGACCGTTGCCATGCTTATTATGTGTTGTAGCCCTTCTTCTCTTAGGTCCCCGAGCTTTGAGATCGCTTTGACTGGGTCGGTCATTCGGCGCTGAAGAAGAAGACAATCTTGGGACAGTGATCTTGATGACTGTAGGGGAATTTGCGGGACTGAGCAAAGGCAGAGAATGACCCAGGGTCACAATGTTTACATATGTGAGGTACTAGCCCTAGGGTGCAATATCCGGTTTGATCCTTGAATTGTGCTTTGATGGATTCTGGGATAATGCGACTAGTCATCATTATATGTAAGTTGTCTCCTCCTTCGGAGTCCAGTGGCCTTTGCGCTTGTGTGAACCCGAGCTGAGACACTTTCGACAGGTGATCACGTTCGTCTCTCGAAGGTCGCCAGTTTGCTTGTCGTCTTTTTCTCACGCACTCACCTTAGCAGAATGCCGACGACTATGCCAGGGACCATGCTTTGCTTTCCCTCTTGGCCATTTTCCTTCATCCTCAAGATATTTGTTCGTTCGTGTTCTGGTTATAATTGCAGTAATAAGCTATATGCACGGGCACGGCGCAAAAGAACAAGCCACGCCAGGCGTCCCCGGCCTGTGACGGCCTTGCGAGCGGTTTCCGTATTGCTGCCGTGCTACGTCGGGGATATGATAACATTGTCTGCCACACCTCCCACATCGTATGAGAACAAGACCACATGTCGGACACACAGAGTAAGAAGTTGGGCATGGCAAGTGGTTGCGTGAATGAGGTTCCGCGGAAATGAAACACCTGCCGTTGCCGAACACCCGCATTAGGTATGCCGGGTTTCCGAGTGTGTGCGAGAACTGTCCACTCAGCGACATGTTTTTGGAGGGGCAATACGATACTGGTCAAAAAATGGGAGGGAGTCTTCCACAGATATAGAAGTGTGAGTTGCAAACTATTGATTGTCCCTTGAAGGAGAAAGGAGAAGCTCGCTTTGTGACGGTTGTCTGCAGGAGTATTTGAACACTTCTTGCGCCCCTCCCTTGATCGCATCAGGGGCTGGTCCATTTCTGAAATTGATTCCCTGTTATACTTATGATTGAACCGCAGCAGGAGAATTACATTGTCTGGCCACCGACGTTAGCCCGCGTCTTAATTACTTACTTAATACTATCATAGTCTTTGGTGGCAGTCACGCCCGAGCCATGTAGGCAACGAGAATTGCCAGCCCTGGTTGGGAAGTCACACCTCGAGGACATGCAACTGCCCGACAATCTCGATCTCCTACCTCGAACCTACAGCATTCTTGCAGTCATCTCGTCACCGGTCGATACCAGCTCCAAGTATTGCCTGTGGTCCGTACCGAATCGCTCGCTCTGGAAGGCGGCTAAGGGCATACATACTGCCGTCGTGCTTCCCAAGGTTGTCTTTCCTGTGCGTTGGAGCTTTGCACGAGAGGGTGACGTTTAGATACAACGAGGGCAGAAGTCGAGGCTCTGCAGATACCACAACAGCCTGATCGAGTGGCTCGCATTGTCTCACCCACACACTATAAACTCCCCAGTCACCGGTCAACGATCCAGGCCTTGGCCTTTTGAGGCCTTCCCGCGAAGAAACGGAAGAGGACAAGGAGGAGGAGGACAGGGCAAGGGCAAGGGCCGCAAAACCATCAAGGCTTGGCTGACAGTCTCATCATACGAGACACACTCTCCAAGAGGTATGAAGCTCGTTGATACGTTATTGCCGACACTATCAAAAAAACAATATCAGACTAACGATGTAGAAGTTGTTGCTCGAGAATAGCACGGACTTTAACGAGGGTTCCTATTGCTACCCAGGTGCTCTCTCGTCGATGGCACGTTACAGAGGATTGATGATTTGTTGTTGATGTGGTTTGAACTGCTACCACACGTGCGAAGCGTTCCAATATCCAAACATGCAAGCGGCCTGCATGTGGCTCGAGACGCCGAGGAATTTCCTACTTCTCCTCGACGAGATGGAGGTTGGTGACGGTGAGCACGCCCAGCTTGCAACCTGCCTTGAAATCATTGATTCCTCAAAAGAAGATACTGATTGCGTCAAGCAGCGTCAGTGGTATGCATCTAGGCGCCTAGGCGAATCCTAGGAGGATCGTTCCAGCAGCAAGCGAGTCAATCACAGATGCTCGGCCCGTTTCCGAATCATCTCGCCAAATCCAAATATTTACATTCAAGACATCTGACGAATAGCTCGGCGACTGCGGACCTCGGGGCTACGCGTCACTTGCATCAAGATCGGCAAAGTATCTTTGCTATTACACAATATTCTACTTGGCACACTACACCCATGCCACCCACCATCAGGACTCCGCGGGCCCTGGCCGCGAATCGCCTCCTTTTGAAATTCACACCTTCGATGACCTATCATATTGCTGGCATTTCCAGCACCTCCTGCTGGCCAGCATAAGCGGGTCTTGCCCTTCTTAATCCGTGGAGATTCGGATGACTCGACTGAATAGGTATGGGAAGATATTGCGCGCGGTTTGTTCCCCCACCCCCTAAACCCCCGTCGACATTCCCCTGACCGCCTCGCCCTGTAATTACATGCCGCGAGTACTCCAAGAGCCGAAGCCCCCGTCCCTCCTTCTTCGCGGGCAGCACTGAAACAGAGCTTACACCGAGGACTTGCCTACCTCGCATGAGGCATCGTCTCCGCGCACGGCTTTTTAAGCTTAGACTTACTTCATTTTAATACTTACTATGCACGTTATACGGTACAAAGCGAACCAGTCTGGGAGGGTGGTAAGGTTGGATGCAACCCCACAAAACGTTACATCTTGTGGGGCCCCGCGCGTTTTTTCACCTTCCAGAAAGGTGACTACATCGCCTCCAACGGTAGAGATACTAATCATAGCACTAGAACACACAAAAACACCATAGCAAGCTATGGTAGGAGATCAGATGTGGAGTTCTGCTTCCACTCGAACTGCGGCTTGTTGTTTAGTAAAGCTTGGCATTCTACCCGTCAACCCGTCGTCCCTTTTCGCCGAGGGGTCCACCGTCTTCATCGAACAGCCTTCGACTACGATCCTGCTGTGTACAAGAGGGCTAAGAAGGGCGCCATTGTGCTCAGAGCAGGAGGGCCCGAACTTTGGCCCCAATCTTTGGGCCGGCGTCTGGTGTCGATCATGAGCTGGCAGGGCTAGGAAGGTGAAGACAAGAAGGGCGGCGACGACGTCTCGCGCCTCGTAATGAATGTGACCCCATTCAACCCAGAAGAGACCATCACGTTAGGTCGGAGGTCCGCTGCTGGGCTCGGAGATGTCGAGACGTCGTCATGGAGGCTGTGGAAGGGTTGTGACAGGTCAAGCAGCTAGGAAGCAGCCGGCTTGGCACAGATAGAGGGAGCCAATAGGACAGAGATTGATGTGGCAAACCTAGAGGACGACTCCTCCTCCTACCAGGTCGGCACGGCCCTGGTCAGATCAACCAACCCCTGGCCATCTCAACGGGTGATGATCCCCCGGATCGACTTGGGACGAAGGACGAGGGACGAACCGTGAGCTTTGTTTCGGTTTAACATTCAAGGGCGACCGCGGCCAGGGATGCCCGGCAGAGGGACACAAGACAAACAAAAGGTACGTACAGTAATGTTATGCGTTTTGACGAGGGTTCATAGAAGGAGAGAGGACAAACCAACGCCATCTCTCTGTGAGATTTAGCGTCTTCAGGCACCATCTAACGGACTATACCCCTCAGAAGAGGTCCGCCGAAAGTATCAATATAGGGCCATGCATAACCTCCGAGGCATAGTTCCAACTTCCAATCCATGGAGACCTGCATACGGCCAGTCTTGGCACAGACCAGAAAGAGACCGAGTGGGTGTCCACTGCATCCTCTCTGCTCATGGCCCTTATACCCTTGGGAAAGTCAACAGTCTTTCACGGTGGCTGCAGTCGTAGCACGCCACTGGTTGAGCAATCTCAAGAAAACCAAAAAGGGAAACATAGAAAGGGATTAAGCCTTCGCCATTGGCGGACAGGAAAACAACAGCCTGCATCTGTTGCATGCTCTCGGTTGCGGTGAGGAGGTAGCGACTTCGATTTTATCCCGGAGAACGATGGCAAGATGGGACCCTTGGAGATCGACATGTTCTGATGCTACGTACCAGGATCCGACAATGATGAAGAAGGGAAAAGGGCGGATTGGGGCGTAGTCTTGGTTAGAAGACGATCCTGCTTCGTCTTGTTTTTATGAGTATAAAGACCCACGCGCCAATGCAATTGAAAACCGACAACCGTTCTCATGGCGTGTCTCTGTCATCGAGGACACAGGCCTCCAGCGCTCTTTTCCCCCCTCCCCCCAATTTCATTCCTTCTCTAACCCCTACGCTTCATTCTCAAGATGCGTTTGTCTGTCGGTGCCGTGCTCGCCCTGGTGACAGGGCAGGTCGTTGCCAGCTGCCCCTACGCCGACAAGCAGCTCAAGGACAGAGAGGCATGCCCCTACGCCAAGCTGGCCGAGGCACGAAATCTGCCCTCTCAAACTGGTGGCTCCAGGTCTCGCCTCGTGAAGCCGCGTGAGCCTATCGCTGGCAAGAATGGCATCTTCTACATGAACCGCATTGCCCCCTCGGGCTCGGCCATCTTCGTCGCCAACGCTGACGGTAGCAACGCCGTCCAGCTCATGAGCAACCAGACCAACCCATTCGACTACCACGCCAGCTGGTCCCCTGATGGCGAGTGGATCATCTTTACCAGTGAGCGTCGTCTGGACGGCCAGGCCGATGTCTGTAAGTAAACTGATAAGGAAGAAAAGAAGAAGGAGAAGCGGAGGCGCACGTTCTCCTGGCGGCCCTCCTGTAGGAAGAATAGACAGTCTAACACATGAATACTACATAGACCGGGTGAAGCCAGACGGGACTGGACTGGAGACTCTCGTCGAGACGGATGCGCACGACGACGCCGGTGTGCTCTCCCCAGACGGGACGAAGTTGGCTTACGTCTCGACGTATGGCAACAACACTGCCAACATCTGGGTCCAGGACCTGACCAGCGGCACATCCTACAACCTGACCGACACGGCACTCACCCGCTCCGAGAACCAGGTCGGACCGACGGGCCACTTCCGGCCGTCGTGGTCCCCCGATGGCGAGTGGATTGCCTTCAGCTCCGATCGCGACACGGACTGGACAGGTCACAGCAGCGGTGTGGGCTGGGAGCACACGCAGACCCTCTCCCTCTACGTGATCAGGCCTAACGGCACCGACTTCCGCAAGGTCCTCAGCGTCGACGATTACTCTGTTGGCCAGCCGCGATGGTCGCCCGACGGCTCGACCCTCGTCTATAACATCATATCGAGAGAGGATACGTACGCGGCCCACGGCATCTCGAGCCAGAACTCGGGTGTGTCAGGCCAGATCGCTAGCGTGGACGTCGCAACGGGCACCAAGATTGTGAACATCACGACGGGAGAGTACCAGAAAGTCGGCCAGCAGTACATTGGCAACAGCACCAACATTGGCTACATCCTCAAAAATGGCGATTACGGTATCGTCCAGTACACAGCTCCCGACGCAACCCACCAGTCCTTCAATGTCACCTACCTCCGCAACCCATCCTGGTCGCCCGATGGGACCCAGATCGTCTACGAGGTGCTGTACTGGGAGCAGCGCCAGGCCGAGGAGGAGCTCTTCTCCTTCGACTCGGAGTGGGAGTACCGCTTCATGGACGTCTTCCCCCAGCACAACAACGCGACCAACCGCGTGGCCATCACTCAGAAGCAGCTGGGCGATGCCAACTGCTCTGTCATCACCAGTGACCCCGAGTACACCGACCTGGTCGACTCACTCGACACCTACGAGATCTGGAACATCAGTGACGCCAGCGAGGTGGAAACCGTGGAGTCGGGCGGCGGCGGCTGCTTCCAGCCCACCTTCTATCCTGACGGCAGCAAGCTCGCGGTCGGCCTAGGCACGTGGTTCGGAGGGCGCACCGGCGGCAACGGCGTCCTGTATGAGTTCCCCGCGTCTGGCGGCGGGTACAAGGCCCTGACGGATGGCACGCAGAATGCAGGGTTCCCGTCCTACTCGCCTGACGGCACCAAGCTGGTGTACCGCCTCTGGGACCTGGAGAGCGGCGCGCCCCTGGGCCTGCGCATCCTCGACCTGACCACCAACGTGACGACCAACCTGACCTGGGGCTGGGACAACACCCCCGGCTGGTCGCCCGACGGTGAGCGCATTGTCTTCACCCGCAATGTGAACTGGACCGAGTCGTATGGCGCGCGCTGGTACGCGGATCGCTTCGACGTCATGACTATCAAGCCTGACGGCACCGAGCTGACCCGCGTCACCGAGTCCGAGGCCAACGACGCCCACGCCGTCTGGAACTATGATGGCCGCATCATGTGGAACAGCGGCATGTACGGCTTCCGCGACGAGTGTGCCCAGTACGACAACACGTTCCAGCCGTACGGCCAGATTATGATTATGAACTACGACGGGTCCAACAAGACCCTGCTGACGAACTCCATGTGGGAAGACTCCATGCCCCTGTTTATACCCAATGAGTACCTGTGAGGTGCCCATCGTCGTATCGTGGGCGCAGGACCAGGGGAAGAGGAAGGGAAAGGGGAAAAAACAAGAACAACAGCTCGTTCGATAAACCCCCCTTGAAGAGGTTTTAGGGAGGGCAACGCAAGGGGAGGATCGTTTGGTTTGGTTTGTTTCCTCGTCTGAGCCTGGGAGGCATTGTATTCGATTCATGTGACTGTATATAGTCATATTTTGATGAGTTCTCATTACATATTACGCAAGGAATCGTCGATGATACTTTGTCTATGTATATATAAATTCAAATCCGAGCCTTGCTGTCTCTGGCTCGAGTGATCCATGTGCTTTCTGGATAAAAGTCTTCCTATGTCAATGTACTTGTGATGTAGATCTCGAGCGATTGTTGGGGGAAAAAGAAGAAAATTTCTTGATCAAGTAAGTCATCACTATGGGTCGCTGGGCCAGTACTGTGCATTTACTCAATTGTGGGTAGCATTTTGGTGTTTGGCTTGTTCTTCCTCTCTTTTGTGTTTCACTATGTAGGTATTATTTCATGGCCAATGGAGCACTTATCTGACTCCTAAAGAAACCAACAGAATGGAATATTCAGAACAATAAAACCCTTTGGATCATGGTGCTTGGTGATGCATGTACTTTTTCCATCTCCGGGGTGGGCCCGGGTTGGCCTCTCCATTCTGTGCACAATATGCTATATTGTAAATAATACAAATAGTGATGCATCATATATGACATCTCAACACTCAGTCACTCTCTTTCTTGTGATTGTTGACCATCGTGAACAAAGGTCTAAATTTGTGAAACCTCCTTGAGGGACAAAGACCAGTTTGACAAGGCCATTCTTTTCTTTGCTGGCCTTAGCCAGCTGATCGCAGCATCCTCTTTTTCTTTTTTGGGGGGTGCAGGGGTCGGTTTCATTGTTCTTGACCTTTCCCCCCCGTCATAAAACATGCCATGGGGAGCAATGGGTCGAGGTCCTTGAGCAAGGCTGTGGAATGTGGAAAGAAACTGGGAGATGCTCAGTCTCAGAGAGGGGGAGAGGGAAAGGGGAGAGATGAGTGTTCTTTCAGATATCATCTTGGGGTGTCATTGAGACTTGCAAGCTGGTCTTGATGAGGTCTGAGCGCTTGTTTGCATGATGATGGGTATATATTGCTTTGATATTTCCTCGCCGCGAGGATGTCGGAGTTTCTTTCTCTCTCTCTCTCTCTTGAAAACAGAAGATAGAGAGTCTGCTGGCATGGTTGGCTGCAGCAAGGTACTGACTGGCACAGAACAAGAAACCGTTTTCTTCTTTTAACAACCCTTGAACTTTTAGAACAAACATTACAACCGCCCACCACATCAAAGTAGAAACCCGCTCTCCCATCAGCAAACCCGCCCACCATCGATCAGGCGCGATGAAGGATACCAACCCTCTTCACGGAAGTCCAGCCCTGATCGTCTTCATCGCCGTCCTCTGCGTCATCCTCCTCAGCTCCCTGGGCTGGGTCATTGTTTGTCTCTTTCACCTCCTCTGCGTACCAAGCCGGCACTCCGCCGCAGCCACCGCCATTGCCACACCGCGAACCCCTGATCTAGAGCGCAGCATTAGCCACAAGTCACAGAGCTCAGGCATCGGTTCGATCGTATCCCGGTGCCCGACGCCAGCTGCAGACCACGATGACGAATACTACGGCGCGGCCTTTGAGATGAGGGACTGGAGGTTTGCACGGCACTTGGGGCCGGGATCCACTGGTACCGGTGCTGAGAGCGAGGGTAGAAGGAACCGGGATGGTGGCGGTGGTGATAGCCCGGGACCCTCGAGCCGCCCGTTGCCGCCAGGTTGCTGCCACGGTCATAGTGCGGCCTCCGCCTCCTCCTCCTTCTTTGACGAGCCGGTGGGAATAGCAGTGACTACGGGCTGCGCCAGTGTTGAGCACACGCCACACATGAGGGAGCAGCAGCAGCAGCAGCAGCAACAACAACAGGCCGCCGACAACGGTCCTGCCCCTGGTTCTGAGCACTGGTGGGCTGGTCAACCTTCGTGGCCGCTGCTGCACCCTGGCGAAATTCTCATTACTGGCCGCCCACCTGTCGCCGACGCTATTGATGATGATGATGATGAGAATGATGATAAGGATGGGGAGGAGGAGGAGGAAGAGGAAGAGGAAGAAGAGGAAGGAGAAGGAGAATCTGGTCTCTCAAAGGACTCAGGACAGGGTCCTGTTGGTGCCGCCGCTACCACAAGCAGTGACAAATCCTCTAGTGAGCTGACACCGACGTCCTCACCAGGCGGCGAGGAAAGAGCAGCAACTATCACACAGCAGCCACACCGATCCACGGCACTGTCTGACTCGGGACAGCATGTGCTTGTAGCTGAGGACTGGGCGGAGAGCTCCACGGGCGGCCTGACCCCGACGAGCTCCGAGGCGAGGTCGTTGGGCTCAGAGCCGCTTGGGCAGACGAGGACGCTCGAGGGGCGGGCGTTGAGCCTGGGCTCGACGGTCGTTGGTATTCGTGGTGTGAGTTCCGGGAGCAATGGGGTGGCAAGGCGATTGACTTGGTCGGGTCGTCTTCGGCAACGGCAGGCCGGCCCTGTTCTTGAACAGGAGAGACGCCTGAGTTTGTGAGCGTGGTGAAGGAGTCGGGCTGGTCCCTGGTCTCTGGAGCCCGTCAGGTCGGCGTCAGGCCCTGGCCCTCTTTCTTTCTTTCCTTCCTTGGATCAGTGGGTGGATGAAGAGGAGGTGCCAGAGAGGAGCGGCTGTGATAGAATCTGTTCCACAGGGGTCTTGACTTTGAATATTTTCTTTACATTCTCGTTCACTAGTAAATCCTATTCACGCCGTAAAGAATAGGGTGGACGCCACTTTAGTCGAGGCTCAACCTCCTAGATGAGCCAGCCGCCCACTGGGGATTGAGCACTCTAAGCATATGAACAAACTCATGCTGTGCAATTTCGCCCGTCCGAGCATCGTTGACGACTAGGTTCCTTGCAATCTCCTCGGCAGTCGGATCAGCGACCCTGATACAGGCCTCCAGCGCCTCTTTCACCGCACCGGTGGGTCGAACAGGCGGTTTCTCATTGAGCATTTCGAAGAAACATGAGCGGATGGCTTCGCGACAGCGCCTCTGGTGATTACTCCTGGCCATCGTGTTCCAGAGGTGTATATATAGAGCCTGCGAACGGGGCATGAGATGCTTCGGCGGCATGCGCCAGACCTCCCACCAGCGCTCCCAGTTGTCCTGTGCAGCGTAGGCGTCGAGGAGCCGGACGACGGTTGCCTCGCCCACGTAGGGCAGATCCGCCTGGAGCATGAATTTCTCGAGAACGGACTGTAGCTCGCGCTGCTGCTGCTGGTCCTGAGAAGACGGGGCACGTGCCAAGGCCTCGATGAGGGTCGTGACAACGTCGGCAGTGAGGATGGGTTGACCACGCGCAAACATGACGTTGAGGATGGCGAGGGCAAGCTCCGACTGTTCGCTCAGCGGCACCTCGCTATTGCTCGGCTCGAGGTAGACAGCCTGCAGCAGCTCAAGGTAGTGGTCACGCTGGCAGATGATGCCCAAGAGCTCCAGCTCCTGAACAAGGCCCCGCAGACTGTCAAGGGTGCCAACTTCTTCTACTCCCAGCCTCCGCCGTGCCACGGTCATCCAGAGGCGAAACTGCCAGCTCTGTTCTGCAGGCAAGTATCGCAGCGCGTTGTTCCATCGCCGGAGCGCGGGCGAGGGCTGTCCAGTCCCGCAGAGACCGAGAGAGTCTATCGCTTCTGCGTGGGGCAGACTGGCGAACTCTGCCTGCAGCTGTTCCAGCTCGGCAGTCTTGGCGCTGAGAAATTTCAAAGGGTCTAATAATGTGTCAACGTCGCTGGCAGCCGGGTTGAGGTGTGGCGGGTGCGTTACCTGGTCGGAACCGTGAGTTGGCGGCGAGAGGCGTCGACATGAAGTAGTAGAGAAGAAGCGGCGCTGCCCAGGCGTAGCCATGGTTTTGGGCGAACTGCCCTCGGTAAACATGGATGTTTCGTCGGGATGTGTTTCCGAGTCGATGTATTCGAGATCGTCCTCGACAATGGTAGTCACCCCTCGCCGCGCCAGAATCCGCGACCACAGCGTCTCCAGGTCCAGCTCTCTCCGCTTGGACTCGGTGAGCATCTGGACAACAATCGTAGTGCCACTCTGGCGGACGCCGAACCCGGTGAGCTTGCCGTCGGCGGTCTGGAAGGCTGTCTCGTCCATTGGGGTGGCGCCTATCGTCCCAAGGTTCATGCAGACCCAGCGCGTGGTGACACCATCGTCAGGGCTCAGGCTTGTCTCGGACGTGCCCAACAGCTTTGCCTTCCTCTGCCTGCGGCGCATCTTAATCTTGAATTCCTTCCTCCCCAACAGGCCGTCGGCATGCGCCTGGATGCCCCTGTCCCATAACCATGACTTGAGCCGCCCAGCAGAAAAGTGCAGATGGCGTTCACTGCGGGCAGTACCAAAGAGCATGATGAGGGAGTGTCCCAGTGCAGCTGGGGGGTCCAGTGTGCGCAGGTCCATCAGGTTGAGGTCGTCGAGGCCCATGTCCTCGGCGACACATTTGACGAGGTCACCTAGAATGGCGGGTGTACCTTCAGGAATCTTTGGAAGAGGCTGGATCTGAGGAACAAGAGTTGGGTGTCTTGGAGGTTCCTCCTGCAGATACCACGGCTCTTCCTCCTCGCCCTGGCCTCCTCCTGCTGCTCCCGTTACTGCTGAAGCGGTGGTGTTGTCATGGCCTTGGACTGAGTCTGTCTGTCCTTGGCTGGTCCCAGTCTCAGCGCTGTCCGTCCTGGAAGGCTGTTCTGTGGAGTATAGCCTTAAGGATCCTGCAGAGACAGCCCGTGGCAGCAAGAGAGAAGATGGTCTTGAGGTGTGAGACAGTTGTGAAGCCGTCTTGATGGTGGGGGCATATGGCAAGGTGAAGAGGCGCAGCAGAGAAGTCCGACAAGCAGAACAGCCTGCTGCTGATGCCCTGAGAGCTGGTTGTAACGCCATTGGACGTGCTCCTGGTAGGTGTGGACAGGAGCAGGGCGTATGTATGTTTGAATATCGAATTGGGTTGAATCCAGCCACTGCTGGCGATGCGATGGAGGTTGAAGCAGCTGAGGCTGCCGACTTTTGGCGGGCTTTTCAGGGCTCTGAACCCTGTAGCTACCACTACTACCCTACTGCCGAGTGCCACAGCGTGTACCGTAGTGCCCCAACTTTTCGCCCCCCCCCCCCCCCTCCCAAGCTTAAGTGGAGCTCACCAAGAAGACTTCAAAGAGAGTGGGTATTCTTTCTTTTTTTCTTCTTCTCACCCCCTTCTTCGTCCAATCAGACATGGCACTTCCCGCTACCGAGAAATTCTGCCGGCAGGCTGAGTGGTCCCTTGCAAAATCCAGTCACCATGGTCAATTTGTTTGTCGCGATTCGCGATGCGTAAACGGCCCAAAAAAATTTACATTTACTTTTTCACCAATTTACAATCGTTCTCTTGAGGGTTTCCGCCTCCATCTCAGAAGACTTGAAGCGCTTGTCGCTCGTCTTTCTCACCGCTCTCATTAGGTATCAAATCTTTTAATTTGATGTTGTTCTACCTCATGATTCGAGAGTGCAGTTCTCTTGTCGAGTCGTCGTGAACGCCACACGACCACCACTCCCTATTCCTACCCTTCCTACCCTTTCGATCCGATCCTGAACAGTCAACATGTTCGTAAGGACCAATCTGCCGCGGCAAAATTACCGCCTCGGCCGATCTATATCAAGAATATCCAATCTTTTCGAGCTCCCATCTCCTCCACGAAGCATCCCGACGACGACGTCTTCCTCCTCTTCCTCGTCGTTCGCTTTAGGACAGTCACGATCACGACCGCTCTCTACTCGGCCCCAACCACTGCCATGGAGAAGACAGTCGTCTACCCAGCCGGCTCATACGGCTCGACCATCTGAACGCAGCCTAGCCACAGCTGTAGGCGACCTCTCGGCTATGGGCTATCCTGAGTCCAAGCTCTACGCTCTAAGATCATTTGACCCCTCCACTCCCATGATCCTCCCAGATCCCAAACCTCGTCCGCCCACAGGGCGAGCCACCCAATCAGGAGTTCCTGGCGAGGTCGAGGTCGCGGTGCCTGTGTTCGAGGCCTGCGTCCACGTCGGCAAGCTGGAACGTGCTGCCTTGGTCCTCAAGCGTCTGGAGGTCATCGGGGCCCTGGAACCCGAGCAGCTCATGCATATGAACAATCAGTACCTCGAGGCATGGCTGAGGCACATCAAGTCGGATCCCGGCGTTGGGAAGGCCAAAGATATGCATGCTTGGTACGAGGTGCATATCCAAGACGCGAAACTGCCCCAGACTCCCGAGACGATTGCCTACATGCTCAAAGCATCCCTCCTGACGACGTCTGCCGAGGACACGGAACTCAGCATGCGCATCGCACGCTACATGGGCATGGTCCCCAAAGACCAGGGCCTCGATGTGCTCTACTGTACCGACATCTTGTCTGACGCCGACATTGCTGCAATCACCAAACACTATCCCGAATACAATATCTCGTCTTTTGAGGATGACGCTGCCATGTACGAGGCCCAGGCGGAAGATGCCTCCGAGACTGCCACACTCTCGATACCCGCGGACGTCACCGCGGCGGATGGATCTGTCGTTCCCGACGTCCTCGAGACCCCTCAAAAAGGCAGTGGCCTCGTCACGATCCAGAGCACCCTGGAGATCTTTAAGCAGATGAGAGACGGTTATGATATATCAAAACTCCCCCCGTCCGAGAGGCGGGAATTCCAGTCCCGACTCGAGACCGACTGCATTGACGCCGCCATGCACCGGTGGCGGCAGGTGGACGAGAACCTCCGCAAGATGGGGCTGAACACCGCCATCAGCTCGACTAGCATGAGCACCAGGCTCTGGACATGGCACCAGGATCTCGAGCAGCACATCAAGGGCGAGTTCGCCAAGATCGAGAAGGCTGAAAAGGTTGTCAAGAAGAACGAGGACGAGCTGGACCGCTGCATGTGGGGCCCTGTGCTCATGCAGTCCACACCTTCGCGCCTCGCCGCCATCACCATGCTTACGGCCATCAACTCTCTTGCCTCCTCTGGCGTGGACAAGGGTATCCCTCTGAGCAACATCATCAACCATCTTTCCAGAACCGCCGAGGAAGACATCCAGGCTGGCAAATGGGCCGCCGAGTACAAGGCTCAACTTCGTAAGGGCAAACTAGAGTGGGTTCGTCAAAAACAGCAGCAACGCAAATCAAGAGAGGACGGCGAAGTTGATCCGAAGGACGGTGTCAGCGTTGAAACCAACGAATCTGATACACCTAGGCTGGTCACATTCGAGGTCCGCAAGGACCGACTTCGAACCTGGCCCATCGCCCTCAGGGCCAAGATCGGTGCCGTTCTCCTCTCCAGCCTGCTAGAGGTCGCGAAAGTGAGGGTGGTCCGCGATCATCCCGAGACCAATGAAAAGGTGTCTTCTTTGCAGCCCGCCTTCGTTCACCACTACCAGTTTAGGAGGGGCAGGAAGGTTGGTGTGCTCACAGCTCATCCTGTGCTTGCCGAATCGATGCGCAAGGAGCCAAAAGCCGATTTTCTGGCAAGACACCTGCCCATGGTTGTTGAGCCCCGGTCCTGGACAAAGTTCGACAAGGGCGGCTATATCGACTCCCCGGTAGCCCTGGTAAGAATGAAGGCCGGCGAGCAAGACCAGAAGCTTTACGCTGAGGCCGCTCTTGCCCGGGGCGATCTTGAACAGCTCCTGAAGGGACTCGATGTTCTGGGCAAGACTGCCTGGAGGATCAACCGGCCTGTTTTCGATGTCCTCCTGGAGGCTTGGAACACAGGCGAGGCTCTCGCCAAGATCCCACCGCTAAACCCCGACCTCAGTGTCCCTCCAGAGCCCGAGGCATCCGCTGACCCCTTGGCCCGTCGAGAATGGCAAAAGGCCTTGAAACAAGCACACAACCTGAAAATGTCACAACACTCTGTCCGATGTTACATGAATTTTCAGCTGGAGATCGCAAGGGCCTTCCGAGACCAAGAGTTCTTTTTCCCGCACAACGTCGATTTCCGAGGGAGGGCTTACCCCATCCCTACCTACCTCAACCACATGGGCGCGGATCACGTGCGCGGACTGCTCCGGTTTTCCAAGGGCAGGGAGCTAGGCGAACGGGGCTTGATGTGGCTCAAGGTCCATCTGGCCAATGTCTACGGCTATGACAAGGCCAGTTTGAAGGACAGGGAGGCATTCGCTATGGAGAATCTCACCAACATCTACGATTCCGTAAAGAATCCGCTTCAGGGCAAACGATGGTGGCTCACGGCAGAGGATCCATGGCAGTGTCTGGCGACGTGCTTTGAGCTGAAGGCTGCGCTGGACTCCCCTGACCCCACCAAGTTCGCCTCTACCATGCCCATTCACCAGGATGGTACCTGCAATGGTTTGCAGCACTACGCCGCCCTGGGTGGCGATAGCTGGGGCGCTCGCCAGGTCAACTTGGCACCCGGCGACAAGCCCGCCGATGTCTACAGCGCAGTTGCGGACTTGGTCAGGGCAGATGTCGTAGCGGATGCGAAGGATGGTAACCCTCTCGCCATTGCCTTCCAGGACAAGATCAAGCGCAAGGTCGTCAAGCAGACCGTCATGACCAACGTCTACGGCGTCACGTTTACTGGCGCCAAGAAGCAGGTACTGAAGCAGATTGATGCCCTCTACCCGACATTGGAGAAGGACACAGGCGTCCGGGCTGGTCTGGTCTCGAGTTACATCACACAAAAGATCTTCAAGGCACTCTCGACCATGTTCAGGGGAGCACACGACATTCAATACTGGCTTGGCGAGATTGGTGGCAGGGTGTGCCGGGCCCTGACAGCAGAGCAGCTCGACCAGTTAGCCAAGGACGCCACCAAATCGAAGCAGAAAGCCAAGGACACTGCCAAATCGCAGCAGAGCGCCGAGGACACCGCCACATTGCAGCAGAGCGCTGATGATACTGCTATATTGCAGCAGAGCGCCGAGGACACTGCCATATTGCAGCAGAGCGCCGAGGATACTGCCAAATTGCCGCAGGAAGCTAAGGCTACCGCCAAATCGAAGCAGAAAGACAAGGACACCGCCAAATCGAAGAAGGCCTCTTCCAAGGACACCGCCAAATCGCAGAAGGTCTCTTCCCGTGTCAAGGACATCGTCTCGAGGAAGGATCTGCTTGACCTATGCCGGTCGACGATCGTCTGGACCACTCCCTTGCGGATGCCGGTTGTCCAGCCATACCGCAAGAACAGCAGCAAAGTTGTCAAGACGTGCATGCAGAATCTCATTCTTCAGAATCCACATCACTTCGACCCTGTCAACCGGCGCAAGCAGCTCCAGGCGTTCCCGCCCAACTTTATCCACTCTTTAGATGCCAGCCACATGTTGCTGTCTGCCCTGGAGTGCGATGAGCTTGGCCTTAGCTTTGCTGCCGTTCACGACTCCTTCTGGACACATGCCGCGGATGTTGATGTCATGAACCGCGTGCTACGTGACGCTTTCATTCGCATCCACAGCGAGGATGTCATCAAGCGCTTGCTGTCCGAATTCGAGGCAAGGTATACAGGAGGATTGTATATGGCCCAGATCGACCAGACCTCAGCGGCAGGTAAGGCCATTGCGAAATGGCGCATTAATGAGAGCAAGAGAATGTCTGGGAAGGATGAGATCCTTTTGGAGAAGCAGAGGCTTGATCTCCTCGGATCGAAAGACGAAGTCGAACGCCAAAAAGGCGAGGCCATGGTCACCCCGGCGAGCCTTTATGCACAACTTGCCTCGGATAGCGGTGCCGATGTTATTCAGGAGGATCTCAGCGGAACCGCCCTGGGCAGCCTGTCGGCCGCGTCCACTGCCGAAGTCGATGAAGGCGACATCATTGAAGGTGCAGCTCCAGATGCGGACGCGATTGGTTTGGAGGCGAGCGACATATATGCTCCAGTGGAGCCGCAAGCCGAGCCCGAGGCTGATGTGGAGGCCCAGACGCAGGAAGCAGCCGATGATGTGATGCCGCAATCTGAGACGGACCCGTTTCGGCTTTACAGGAAGTATACCCGGGAGTCTGCCTTTCAAGAAAACATCCTCACGAAGCAGAAGACCAGGAAGACCATCAAGCCTATTACTACGGTTTGGCTACCTCTCTCCTTCCCGGCTGTACCCACGAAGGGTGATTTTGATGTCAATGAGCTGAGAGAGAGTGACTACTTCTTCTCCTAAAGAAAAAAACCAGACCCAACGAATGGGATGGTGAATGGTAGTTGATGGTGGGAGGAGGAAAGAAGAAGAATGAAGATTTCATTAAAGATTTGGGATTTTCTATTAGAGTCGGCATTGCGTGGCGTTTGAAGGCTGGTATTCTTCTTCTTCTTTCTCTACATAAAACCAACAGGGGGGGGGGGGTGGAAAGGAGAGGGGAATGAGGAGGGGTGGGCAGGAGGACAAACGGCGTTGTGAGACTAAAAATAAATAAATAAAGGGGTGTGTAGCTGGGCAGAGGGTAGGATTGCTGTTACGAACATGTATAAAAATCACTCTAGAGATCTACGTTGTATCTGCCACTTGTCCATCGCACAGTAGCAGATGCAGCGATTTGGTCAAGACATACAAATCCAATACTAGTAGAAATATTCCATCAGCTGCTTTAGATCCTTGTTTTGGTTTCCTTCGAAAGCATAGCACCGATACCCAAAATGAATGAAGGACGACGCACAGGACGAAGCGGGATTCGCTGGTGGCTGCGTAGTATTTTTATCGTAGTCCGAAATATTATTTCCTTTTCTTTCTTTCGTCTAGTACATATGCTATGCTCTAGTTTTCCTAGCTGGCCACATTATTCATGCCGTGGGACAACTTTACTCCAACAAAAAGAGACGAAACTGGATGGCTTATCGGACCGTGGCACCCTTCAGCGACTTGACGGTACAGATGCCTCCGGCCTCGGTGACTAGCTTCCCTAGACCGTCCTTGCCCTCCAGCTCCTTGACGACGGCGGCGTCGAAAGCCACCTCCAGCGTCTCGTTGGTGGTGAAGCCGGGCTGGAAGGTCTCCCAGATCTTCTTCTTGGGGTTGAGCTGCTTCTCAGGCTCGCCCTTGAAGCCCTCGAAGAACACACGATCGCCGGCCTGGGCGTCGGCAGGCGGGTTGACGAGCTCGACAGGGCCCTTGTGGTCGTCGACCTCGCCCTCCTTGACCTTGGGGGACGCGGCCAGCACCATGGCAGACGACTTGATGCCGCGCATCTTGACGGGCTTGAGGTTGCACACGACCACCACCTTGCGCCCTTGCATCTCCTCGAGCGGGACCAGGCCGTTCAGGCCGGAGCACACTGTCCGCACGACCTGGCCTTCGTACTCCTCCGTGTCGGTGGTGCCCTTGGGGTCGCCCATCGCGATGGTCGAGACGTACAGCGAGTCGGCTTCCGGGTGCTTGATGGCCTTGAGGATGTGGCCCACGCGCAGGTCGATCAGGGCAGGCGACAGCGGCGCGGCGGGGGCCGGAGGCGGTTTCTGCTGCTTGGGCTGCTTCTCCTTCTTTTCCTTCTTCTTGCCTTGGCCCTGGCCCTCGCCAGCGACGGCAGCGACCACGGCGTCCTTGACCTCGGCAGCCTTCTCCTTGGTGCGGTCGACCAGCGTCTTCTGCTGTTCTCCAGGGGCGGCGGCAGCTCCTCCTGCTGCTGCTGCTGCCGCTGCCGCCGCCTTCTCCTTCTTGAGGCGCTCCTTCTCGGCGCGAGCGTCGACGGGGGGCTTCACGTAGAGGATCTCCTCTGGGTCGACCTCGAGCTTGGCGCCGTCGGCAACGGTCAGGCCGAACAGGGGGCTGTTCTGGACGAAGTCGAGGTGACGCACGATGTTGGGGTGACCGGCCTGGCCGGTGCGCTCCTCAGGAGACCACGTCTTGACGGTTGGGGCGAGGACGTCGTAGATGGCGATGTCAGCCTTGGAAGGCTTGGTGCCGAGGAGGGTGGTGCGGGAGGCGAGGTGGGTGTTGAGGGCCTCGAGAATGGAGGAGGTCTCGGCGCCCGGGGTCTTGAGGCGCTCCGAGGTGGTGAGCCATTGCTGGATCTCGGCGTCCTCGGTCGGGGTGTAGGTCTGGGACGAGATGGCTGCCATGATGTTTTTGTTCCGGTAGAGAGCTGCTGGGCCTGTCGAGAAGGGTCGGAGCAGGAGGGGGGACACGCTTCGTAGCGCTGGGCGGAAGAGGTGAAGGGAGGACAGTTTGGCTGTGTGATTTGAGGAGGACAATTCCTCTCCTCGAAGCTTGGCTTTTTAAGAGGGATGGTGATAATCGTGGCGAGAGAGTGAGTGAAATGGCGGGGTTGAGTCACTAAATTTTCTGCTCAGCAAAAGAAGGTCAACCAGTCAGTCAGTCAGTCAGTCAACCCCTCCAACGAGATCCAACCCCACTTCGTGCCTACTCAGCTGTCAATGGGCCCCTCTTATTGCCCCTGCTCCCAAGCTGACTCATCAGTGACGCCCTTTGTACCGCCTTTGTGCCGATCAATAAATCGTGTCAGGCGCAGTCGCGTTGATTTCGCGTCAAAGCGAGGATGCGCGCAAAGACTCGATTATGTCATGCATTTTTTTTTGTTTGTTCGTCCTTTGAGCCCGTCATCGTTACACTCATATTGTCTCCAACGCTCATATCTGATGTAAATTGAGCACCACAGAGGCTTTTCCACATTTTTCTTTGGCCATACTCAAACTATCTTCCTCTGAGACTCTTCAATGCTTGAATCATAGACTTCTGCAACGAGCGCCCTTCCGGCTGTGTCTAGGGCAAACGAACCTTTCCCATCGTTGCTTCTGAGGTCAATTTCGGCCTCATCTTCTTTGTGAAAATGCCTGCAAGTGTGTCGTCTTTATCTGATCCTGACGGCTTCTCCTCTTCCTCACCTCCACCTCCCGCCAGCAGCATGCCTTCGTCACCGCCACCAGCCGAGTCGCCCGACATGGACGACGAGTACATCCCCGACCAGCGTCTTGCCGCCCAGGAAAAGGAGGCCCGCAAGCGCAACCTGGAGGTGGAGAACAAGCGGAATGCCTCGCTCAAGCGCAAGAGGCGGCTCGTGACCAAAGAGGACCGTGACAAGAAGGCCAAGGAGCTCGACGACCTCCTGAGGCAGAGCGCGGCATTCTCCGACATCCTCACCAAGAAGACGCAGGTACTCGGTCGTGTGGGGACTTCTCTTGACGGCCAGGCCCTGGGCGCGCACGACCTCGAGATGACCGAGCAGCCCAAGTGTCTGGTCGGCGGAACGATGCGTGACTATCAGCTCGAGGGTGTGACGTGGATGAAAGAGGTCTGCGCTCAGGGCATGAGTGGTATCTTGGCTGATGAGATGGGCCTGGGTGAGTTGTGTTGAGTTTCCAGATATATTTTCGTCCGAAGAGCTGACCTTTGTTATTAACAAGGAAAAACTATCCAGACAATCGGTATTATTGGTAACCTCCGGGAGGTGGAGGATTACCTTGGTCCACATCTTATCATCGCCCCATTGAGCACCCTTTCTAATTGGATTGCCGAATTCACGAAATGGGCTCCCTCGATACCCGTCCTGATGTACCATGGCCTCCCAGTAGAACGCCAGAAGCTTCATAGGAATGAGCTGCTGCGCAACCTCAAGGGTGGCAGACCTACCGATAAATTTCCTGTGGTCTGTACAAGCTATGAGATGGTTATCAAGGATAGCTCTCTGCTCTCCAAGATCAACTGGGAACTCATTATCATCGTATGTATCCTTGTGTCTGAGGAATGATGGCGCACTAACACCAGTCTCAGGATGAGGGCCACAGGATGAAGAACGCCGAGTCGCGCTTATTCCAAGAAGTCTGCAAGTTCACGTCTGCGACCCGGTTTCTTATCACGGGCACACCGCTGCAGAATAATCTGAAAGAACTCTGGTCTCTCTTGCACTTCCTTATGCCCGCCATCTTCACAGATTGGGAAGCCTTCGAAACTTGGTTCGATTTTTCGGATCTCAAGGATGAAGCGGGAACAGAGCGATTCGTCCAAGACAAGGCAAACCATGACCTGGTCAAGAAGATACATACTGTCCTCCAACCACTCCTCCTCCGCCGGGTCAAGGCGGATGTCGCTCACCATCTACCAAAGAAGCGCGAGTACGTTCTATATGCACCAATGACCAAGGAGCAGACGGATCTGTACAATAATATCACAGACACGCGCGCCGACACCCGTTCCTACCTGGAGAACAAGCTTTTCGAGCGGCTGACGGGCACCACGAATACGCCGGTGGGTTCTAGAAAGACCACACCTGGCTCTTCGTGTGCCCCTGGCGTCAACATCAAAGCTGAGAAGCAAGGGAACAATGATGCTTCGACGATCGAGTCTCCTGCCGCCAATGGCAACAATGCCTTCGAGCGGATGATGGGAAAGGCTCGCAAGCGTGGCAGACCAGCCAAGGGCAGTGCTGCAAAGACGAACAAGCGAAAGGATCCGCCGACCTCAGGAACTTCAACGCCAAAGAGCGCCAAGTCGAACGGCACCAGCACACCTTCGCGGACGACCAGAATCTCTGGCCGAAGGGCCGCTCAGAGATCTTACAAGCTTGACGAGTCGGACGATGACATGCTCTCAGATGACGACTTCGAGGCCAAGATTGCAGAAAAATACGCCGAGGATGATGCTGCAGAGACAAGCACCCCCGGGTCCGCCGAGGAGATGGAGCGCGCTGCGACGCTGGAGCTCGCAAAGAAGCAGATCGCATCCAAGGCTTTAGGAAACCCCATGATGCAACTGCGGCTGGTGTGCAACTCTCCCTTGAACTTCTACGATCCCTTCCCAAATGGCGAAGGCTTCGACGAGACTATTGTTACCTCGGCGGGAAAGATGCTGATGCTCGACCGACTGCTGGCAGCTCTGTTCGAGCGAGGGCACAAAGTGCTCATTTTCTCTCAATTCAGAACCCAGTTGGACATCTTGACGGATTACTGCGCCTTTAGAGGTTGGAATCACTGCCGTATCGACGGCTCGGTCTCGCAAAAGGATCGACATGAGCAGATCGAGTGGTTCAACTCGAGCGACGAGTGCAAGCTCTTCCTTTTGGGCACAAGAGCTGGTGGGCAGGGCATCAACCTTGCCAGCGCGGATACCGTCATCCTCTACGACTCGGACTGGAACCCTCAGCAGGACCTGCAGGCACAAGACCGCTGTCACCGCATCGGCCAGACACGGCCTGTGATCGTGTATCGCCTCGCGACGAAGGACACTGTTGAGGACAGCCTCCTGATGAGCGCGGATGCGAAGCGGCGTCTGGAAAAGCTCGTGATCCGAAAAGGCACCTATAGGACGCTCGGCCAGAAGAAGGACTTGCACGAGGACCTGGATAACGAGACCTTGCGCCACCTCCTGCTCAAGGACGGCGAGGTATTCAAGTTCTCTGGAAGTAAGGACGTCCTGAGTGACAAGGACATCGACGTTCTTTGCGATAGGTAAGTTGACATCATCATGATTCCCACTGGAGTGCGTCCCTGGTCGTTGCATCAGGACAACGAGTCGTCTAATTAGATTCTTAGGAGCGACGCGGCTTATGCCCGTGCCGCAAAGGGTGCCGGCAATGCGGACGGGTACCGCATTGTGACGACCGGCGCCCATGGCTTGACTGTCAACTCGAAAGGCTGAAGAGATTCGTTCCCGAACGATTCCATGCTTTATGGCGGGTATGATGGCGACAACTGTTGGCAAATAAGCCGTTGTATAAAAGTGTCGTGAAGTTCAGTCGATCGAGCTTGGACATCAAGCAACATTTACCAACCTTAATCAGGATCGATCAAAGACAAGCTGTGACCGTGGTCAAAGGGTCGAAAGTTTCTTGCGTAATTAGACTGTACATAGCGCCATACCACCGTAATGTCAACCCTTCTTGTGTACGAGGGAAAGATGTGTGGGACATGTTGATGATGCTTCCTCGAGCCTAAATAAGTCTAGTCGGTATTATCATATCAACTCGATACTATTTATTTCATTGTCCAATAGCATTGATCGCCTCGTAATTTGACCAGTCACTATAACAACTTTTAGCCTTTTTTCTCACCCGATTCCTAAACTAGTTGCGGAATGAGCCAATGCACACGTGAGAAATTCTTGTCCAGCAGACCAAGATCTGAGTAATTCATGACCACACCAACCATGGATGCGCCCCGTTAGGAATGGATCATGTTCTTCTTTTCATTACGCGGTCAACAAAGAAAGAAGGTTGATAGAATGCCTGCTTGTCCATGTTTTGTGGCGGGCAACAATTCAGTCAAGTGTCCATTGGCGGTTCTTTGTTGTCCTCCTTAGGATTCAATGCCTGGTTTCGCGACAATGCAGCTTGTTTCGGAACTATATAAAGTGTTTTCTGTCTGGGTTAAACGGGAAGAACAATATTGAAACCAGCCTGGAGACTTTGGCAGAAGGAAACGTCCCCGAGAAGCACTGGAGCTGGTCTTCTGTCTTCTTCGGTTTCGCATCATACATTTCTCGCCCTCTGCTCTGTTCACGCCACCGAACAAGCTACAGGCCCCTTTCCTGGTGTATCTTTATTGGCCCTTCGCTCTATGAGCCCTTGCAAGACAATCATACAATTCGCCATGGGGAAACAACAGAGGGAAGAACGTAAGTGGTGGGAAGAAGAACACGTCGCTGTAGAGGATACCAAGGAGAAGAAGAACAAGTCATCCTCGTCACGGTCTTCGTCTGCAGGGCTGAAAGCAGTCCTTGGCAACGTGTTCCCCTGCTGCAGAGACAAGCCGTACAGAGTCATCATTGACACCCCAGCGCCCAAGTTGGACTTCAACTACTATTACCGCCCAGTCTGCGACAAGCAAGAAGACGAAGACAAACACAGGGCACTTGTTGTCTTGGTGCCTACTGAAGACGACTACCCACAAAAGCAGGCGGACATGGTGCACCACAACGTCCTCGAGACGCTGCGGAAGCTGAGGGTTGACTCTGTACGGCCTGAGGAGGAGGAGGAGGAGGAGGAGGAGGAGGAGGAGGATGACGACGACGATGAGGAACAGTCGTCGCTGGGGAGCGTCTCAAGCGATGACGACGCGTCCGAGACTTCCTCGTATGGCAGCGTGTACACCGTATTATCCACCACATCCGACGACAATCCCACCCTCACCACCACAAAGCCTTACATGTGGCGCGAATCTCTGTCCAACACCATCTCTCCTCCCGCTCAGCCCACACCTCAACAGCAGCAGCAACAACGAGAAGAAGCTATCTCAGCCCCCCGCCGTAGAGCTTTCCTCTACTTTACTGTCGAGCGCCCCCACCGAGGCGGGTTCGTCCGCCACACGGCGCACCCCATGCATCTCGACCTCTCCACGCCCACCAGCCAGCGCCGCAGCGCAAACCGTCTGCGTGCGTACCTCACGCGCGACCCACAGCGTTTCTTTAGGCACTTTGGCCTGTCGCACAGGGAAGGAGACGGGGTGGTGGTCAACCTGCCGCAGTTCTTCAGTAGCAGCAGCAGCAGCAGCAGCAGCAGCAGCAGCAGAAGCAGCGGCAGGAGTGCAGTCGAGAGGATCTGGGGACAGGAGTTGCGGTGGGCCTGGGCGGATGCTGGGGAGGAGAGGTTTGCTGGGGCGGTGGTGGGCTTGTTACGGGATGTGGCCGAGGGGAGCGCGAGGATGATGGCGGCGGAGAGGGAGGACAGGTGTGGATTGGTGGACAAGGTTACGCTGGATGTGGTTTGTGTTGTGAGGCAGGTTTCTGGTGGTGGTGATGGCACGGGGGACTACGGGATGCCTATGGATGTGAGGAGGGTTATTGTGTAGGTCGAGGGTGGCTGCGTGAAGAAAGGGGATTTGAAGGACAGTCTGGGTGTGCGTGTGGAGAAAAACAAATCCAGACGAGGGAGGATGTATAGAAAAGAGGAAATCATGATGTAGCCAGTCTTGTATTGTGCGTACTCTTCTTCCTACGAGAATGAAGTAGTCACGAGAAATGCAATGCTTCTACTTGAGGAGTGTGTTTTGGTTCAAATATCATGTCGTTATTCTCAGGTTGTCATTTAACCTGATGGTGCTTGTTTGAAAAGTAGCCTTACCGCCTTGGCTGGCTACAAGGCGAGGAATCTCCATCGTCATCAGTCTGTTTGAAGAGTATTAATTATGGATGGAGATTCCATCGTGGTCCACGCCCTTCCACCCATCGTGCATTCGTCAATCAATCCTTGTTCGTCATGGCCCTGGAATCTGCTCTGCCATTCCATCCCATCCCATTGCCTTCTATTCCTCCTCGGCCTTCCCACCCGTCCTCTACTCCTCTACAGTCTCGTTGGCGTTCTCGTTGGCGTTCTCGTTGGCGTTCTCGTTGGCGTTCTCCTCGTTCTCGTTGTTGTTCTCGTTCTCGCCGTCGGTGTTGTTCTCGGCGGTGGTATCCTCGTTCTTGATGGCCTCGTCCTCAGTGGCCTCGTTGTCAACGTTGGCGACGTTGGTCTCGTTGTTCTCGTTGGTGACGTGATTGTCGTTGACAACGTTGGTCTCGTTGACGACGTTAGTCTCATTGGCGACATTGTTCTCGTTGCCGACATTGTTCTGAGTCTCGACGCTGGCCTCATTCTCGACATTCTCGCTACCAGTCGCGTTCTTGATCTCGTTCTCAGTCTCAGTCTCCTCGACGGCAGCTTTCTTCGCGGTCTTGGCCTTCTTCTTCCGCGAACCCTGACCATCTTCGCCACCCGCAGCACGACGCTTGGTGACCTTCTTGCCAAACGTCAGGCCAACAATGGGAGCCAGGCCCTTCTTGGCGCGCAGCTCGTTCTGCCAGGCAAAGACCTCCTCGAGGGTGGCAGTCTTGCCCATCGCGACCAGGTTCTCGCGGTAGACGCGGCGGCCCTCCTCGGTGGGGAACTGGATGGCCTCCAGCTTGGCCCAGCCCTCACGACGGAGGCGGTCGGCCTCGGCAAAGACCTCGGGGGGAGGAAAGCCCAGGGGCCAGCCGCCAACGGGAGGGAGCAGGCCGTTGGCCGGGTCGAAGGGGGGGTTGACGGCGTGCTGGCTGTCGTCGTAGTTTGGGTCGTCGAAATTGGGGCTTGGAGGGCCCCGGTAGTTGGGACCACGGGGAGGGCAGAGCTGGGCGGCGATGAGAGGGTAGTCCTCCTTCATCTTGGCCACGAGGGCGGCGCGGCGAGCCTTCTCGGCGAGGTATTGATCCTTGAAAGACATGTTGACGTCTGGTGATGGGGGAAGAAGGACGAGAAAAATGAAGAAGGGTTTGGTTTTGTGAAGGGAAGTTTTGGTTATCTGGGTGAGTTGCGACTTGTGAAATGGAGAGAGAACTCTTGCTTGACGATCTTTTGACGTGCTTTGACGGCAAGATCTGAAAACAAGTAAACGATGAAGGACGAACGAAGAAGAAGAACGTGACAGAGAAAGAAGAGGAACAGAAAGGCAACTGTGTTTTGGCTTTGCTGAGTTTGGCCTGCACAATAACGAGTTGTGCAGATTGACAAATTGTTTCAGTTGTTGCGTTGTTGTGTGTTTGTAGGAAGGAAGAGAGAGAGGCAGAAACAGGTCAGGGCGTGAGAAACGCACATGGGTGTTTAATTTGGGACCTTTTCTCTGTCAATTCGGTGCTGTGTGCACTAAAATAAAAGGCGAGGCTGGGGAAAGGTCACTGGAAATTCTTTTCAAAATCCCTGGCTGTGAAATAGCTGCACCAGAGCTCTCGAAAAGTCACGTTCTTGAGGGCTATTTCAAAGTCACGAGCTCCCCAGCCACCGATATAGCAGCACCTGACTGTGTGTTCGAAGATGGAGAACCACGACCAGTGTAGGATGCCTACACACTCTCCCATTATCCTTGGCCTTCCGCAAGATGCCCTGGCTTGGGGAGATGTATATGTAGATACTCTCTGCTGTGTCTCTTTATCGTGTCTCCTTCGTTGAAAATCATCCTCGCTCAGTCACTCTGCAGGATACCCATCGTAACGATTGTGTTTTCCATAAATGCAGCTCATTTGAATGTATATAAGAAAATACCGAAACACTAGACCGATTAGAGAGAGTTATTCACTAGACCACCACGCGGGGATGGAACTTGACCATGAGGTCGGGCTTCTTCCAGAGGCCAACGTCGACACAGACATCGTACCAGTTGTCGATCTTGCAGGCCATCTCCATATCATACATCCACACCAGCTTGGCAAGGGCAATCCTCAGCTCCATGTAGGCCATGTTGACACCCAAGCAAGCCCTGGGTCCCGTCGAGAAGGGTTGGAACGCCCGCTTGTCGTCCCCCTCGAGCCCAGCCCCAATCCAT
Organism: Cryphonectria japonica; assembly: GCA_014851275.1. Classification (NCBI taxonomy): domain Eukaryota; kingdom Fungi; phylum Ascomycota; class Sordariomycetes; order Diaporthales; family Cryphonectriaceae; genus Cryphonectria; species Cryphonectria japonica. The sequence goes on along the minus strand of JACWTT010000065.1, from coordinate 54,817 downwards.
CGCTCTGGACGGAACTCCTCGCTGTCCACCCAGTAGCGCGGGCTAGTGTGCAGGGTCAAGGGGTCACAGTGCACAATGGTATCCTTGGGGACATATCGCCCATCGACGACGGCGCCAGGACAGTCACGGGGCAGACCAAATGTGACGGGTGGGAAAATGCGGAGACCCTCTTCGATGCAAGCGAGCAGGTATGGGAGGGTTGCAGTGGCATCGCTGGTGATCTCGTCCAGAGACTGGAAGGTGCCGCGCACCTCGTCCGTCAGCTTCTGGAGGCAGGCTGGTTGGCTTAAGAGGTACCAGGTGAGGCCACACAGGGTTGTAGCGGTCGTCTCGGAGCCGGCGATGATGAGCGTGTCGGTGTTTCCGATGATGGACCGCTCGTCGATTTTCCCGCCTTTGAGGAGGTGGCTGAAGAAGTCCACACGCCCCATGTCGCCTAGCTCGAGGCGGCGCTTGGCTTTCTCGCTCGTGAGGGTCATGTGCTGTTTGGCAGCATCTTGAAGCTCGGAGGAACCGAACCATTGCATATAAAGCCGGCCGAAAGGGCCGTATTTCCTGGCATTGCGCCTCAGGGAATTGTGTTGAAGGTACCTTATGATCAGGTTGATCCATTGGTTGGAGCCCTGGCTCACGGCTTCGAAGGGCTCACCCAGGGCCAGATCACCTTGACAGATGGACGGCGTTAGTGAGCAGTTTTGTAATGGGTGGTAAGCAAGTAGGAGGAGCGTGAGAATGGCTCACCGATCACGTCAAAGGTCAGCCAGGCCCACGCGTGGGTGGCATTCACTGGTTTCTTTCCGCCGTCGCCCAGCTTGGCGAGCTGTTCCATCAAGAGGTCGACATAGCGATGGACAACAGACTCCTGGTCCCGGAGGGCACGAGCGCTGAAGGCGTGCGACAGGGCTCTTCTCTGCTCAGCGTGGGCGATGGGATCGCGGACCCTGACGATACGAGGTTCATCCAGTTCGTACCACTTGTTCTTGAGGAAGCGATCTTGTCCATGTTTGACATGGCCGTATATGTCACGATATGCCTGAGGAGTGGCGAATGATAGTCTATTTGGGCCAAGTCTTATGACATCCCCTTCGAAGACGTCAGTAATGATGATAATAATAACAATAATGCCCGAAATCATCTTTGTGCAAAGACATACCATGTTTGCGGTGGAGCTCCCTAATAATGAAGCATCCCCGACCGCATATCATGTTGCGATTATTCCATGTCTGATAACAACTGTATTAGAGACAGCAAAGCAATGTACGTATGAAATAGAATTGTGTGGTGAGGACCGACCTCGGACAGGGCTGCCAGCTTTGGCCCCGGATATTTAGCAAGGGGGTGGAAGTAGAGTAGATAGACGCATCTTGCTACCAGGTAGATCCCAAACTAAACACATAATTAGTAAAAGAAGCTCAGGATAAGTTTGCAGGGCAAGTCAAAAGCCCAAGGCAAAACATACTCCAGCCAGACCAAAGAGCCAGAGACTGGCCAGGGGAAGTGTTGTCTCTGAAAAGTAAGGCGGCATAATGACAAGAGCACTTGTACAATTTGTTCTTGAGGAGATGGAGAATGCAATAGGTGCCGCAACGTCATGACAACCACAGAGACACATATACACAAACACACACACACACACACACATATATATATATATATATGAGATCAAAACCAAGATTGCAAAGCGTCCAGGGATCGAGATCCCTAGAGGTTACATCTGCTCGGGGCCGGATGGACTGCCGTGGTGCCATCGAGCAAGCAACCCCCGCCTTTCTTTCCCAGTGACAGGCAAGGTTCTAGGGGAGCATGTCCTCTCCAGGAGGATCCAGCACACACCGTACGGTACGATGGTACATCGCCGGATCAAGGAATTGGCTGGCCACCAGGGAAGGCGAGGACGACGCCCTGGATGTGTAGCAGTGACAGCAAAAGGGGGGAGGGGGCAAGGTCCACCATGTCTCCATGGACGGGACAGAGGCGGACCCGCATGCAGGCTATCCAACCAAAGTCGTCCTGTTTCACAGCGAATTAGTCAACTATCTGGATTCTGTACCGTAGGATGCAGTCTCCACCAAGGAATACGGCGAAGATGTTGGTGGATCACCTACTTGAGGAGAATAAATGTTGTTGGGAGCGTTGCAACCACTTGGCCGGCACCGAAAAGGAGCCGGCATATGATGTGGGCCAACCCGTTCAACGGCTGGTTGCGCCCGGGGTTGTGGTGGGTCGAAGGGACCAAAGCGCTCCTCGAGGTTGGTGATACCATGTCCATCAGGATCATGGTGGGATTGTGCGTCCCGAATGTGCTGCCCTCCTCACGGGTCATCGGTACAATCACGAAGACCGAAGTCCCGTGCATGCCTGTCGGATACTAGCCCTTCCGAAGAGCAGGCGACAGGTTTGCTGCGATGTCTTGCATAGATGTTGAACGGCAGGATCCGGCCCAATGAATGGTTGGGTGGTCCTGTTGGGGAGGCTTCTCTCAGCGGATATATTATGTATTGTATGGATACCGAATCGGTCATTCTCAAGTGACCTAGAGCAAGGGCTTACAAGCAAGACATGTAGAGAACAGGCGACAGACTGAAGCCTTCTGTGCCGGCGAGTTTATATAATCAGGCCGCAGTCGAGCCTTGAAGCTCGGATCTGGAGGTCGGACGTGTACTCTAGACCGATTGAATGTGGGTAAAAGATGCCAGAGGATTCTGAAAGTGTCTTTGAAGAGCTAAGAGAAAATAATGATTGTATATCTTGTTGCCGAGACTGGCAAACATTGGGAGGGGATTTTTGGAGTAGCATGGAAATCGGGTGCTGTTGCTGACAGTAGTTGAGTCTTTCTTCTCTCTCCCTCTCTCCCTCTCTCCCCCTCCTCTTTGGCAAAAGAACATGGAACAAGAAAATCGATGAGAGATGTACCTGGATGGCTACTTGGCTTCTCTCAATTGTTGTCGTTGTTGAGAAATTCTGAGAAGAACAGAGGGCAAGGAAGGAAGTTTACCCCGGTGCCACTTGCAGCGGTACTGTAAGCAAATAGCCTCTCTAGGAATCGACTACTTACTTAGTATGGCCTTGCTTGTAGAGTCTTAGCACGAATGGCAGGACCTCCTCCCACAACCAGGTTAACGCAATACGAGAAATAGACCCGCGACCCGTCCGGAGGGCTCCCTGCCGCCGTCACCAATATTTTACAGTACAGCCAAGGCCTAGTCTTAACAGATGCCGCCAATTTGGAAAGAGCACACTCGAGTATGGCGTACCTGCATCGCGCTCTGCGGTAAGATTTTCGAATGCAAACACCCCGATCTTGGTTCGGCCTCAAATTCAATTTCGACCTCACCACCTCTCTCGCCATGCTTGGCACGCCGTGTTTACAGCTGCCTTTCTTTTCTCTTTTCTTGATACCCTCGGTTTGAATTGGGCATTTTTCTTTTCTTTTCGTTTTAGGAATACCTACACGTTGCATGGATTCCTTTCGTCAGGATGGGAAAGAATAAGAAGAAGCAGAAGCAGACGCCGGTAGTTGGCGCCAATGGTAATGTGCAGGAGGAGGCATTGTCACAACCACGGCTACAATCCCCGAACCCATTGTCACCCGAAGACTCCTCGAACAATGCGACCGCCTCGAGTCTGCCCTCCAGGGCCAAAGCAGTCTCGACGCCTCCCATGCAGGGCCCTCAGAGCTCCCTTGTGATATGTCGGAACAAGTCAGTATCCCTCCCTTCTGGCCCCTCGCGCGCACAGGCGCATGACCAGCGCGGGGTCGACGACCGTTCCAATGGCCATTCGCCCTTCTTTCTGCTCTGTTGCTGTTAACTCTCCCCTTCCCCCCCAGCCTTAGTCCAATTGTTGACCCTATAACCTTTCAATGTACAGGCATTGGCGCTATATCTCGTCGTTTCACGGCCCGTGGCTGCAGCTACCACCTGAGATCATGGAGTTTCTTGGCCACCAAAACTACAATCACCCTCTTCCCCGTCCTATCGATGCCGCCGTGTTTTACGACCTGCTCAAGATTCGCCGCCTTGTCGATGATGCCACAAATCTCGCCGTTCGCGCCGCCAGCGGCCTCGTATCCCTAAAGAACTTGGACAATTCACATCAGGCTGCAGCGTTGGGCTTGGGGTTTGGCGGGGGAAAGCAGCCCATGCTGAGCGCTGAGCGTAGGCACAAGCTTCGTGAGCAGGCCACCCAGAAACTGGCGCGTGCATATCGCCTGGACGAGATCGCCTGCAGCGTGTCCACCATGCAGAGCGCATCCTCACTTGAGGATGTCGCGAGTTTAGTTCTCAAACGAGACCCGCACAGCCTCGACGCAAAATATGTCCATTTCTTCCACGAGAAGATCCCTAGCAGGCAGATGGCCGAGTCCACTAGCTTGGACGCTCTTGATGAGCTCATCGCGTGCCGACCGTCCGAGTGCGAGGCACTGCGCACAAGAGCTTCCATCAAGGTATTCAAAGAAGACTACAGAGGCGCTGTACAAGACCTGACAGAGGCTTTAAATATCATCAATGTGCTCTACAGGCACAGGTCGTCCGAGACCCGGCCTATGGAGTTACAACACTACGAGAGGAACGGCCGGCGGGCTGACATCGTGCCGGATGAAAATCAGCAGCCCAGCAGCCTCGAGGCCCAATTACTATTCACCCGTGCCGGCATCTTGCTTACCCTCGCTTGCATGAATGTCGCTGACGCATTGGATGTCGCGCCACCGGCCACAGAAGGAGGGGATGCCCAAGACGAAGTAAGATCCGGACCACAGCAGCAGCAGGCCACAGCTGATGCGATAGGAAACGGAGGGGGAATAGAAGCCTCAAGATCGGTATCTAGTGCGCAAACAGCTCCACCCCCAGAGCTCGCCGCAGAGGAGAAAGTCAACGAGGCCAAAATGTTGGAAGCACGAAAGTCCGTCAAGATGTATGCAAAGAAAGCATTGCGGGACTATATGTCCTACCTGTCCAACTTCCACTACTCGCCCAATTTTCCCACCCATGTTGCCGACGACTTCGCGAAGAAGGTCATGTACTCCAAGTCCAAGACTAGGTGGCCAGCCTCGACTGGCGAGTCGGTTCATGCTGAGTCGAAACACACAGTCTATAAACTCAACGAGCTGTTCGTGGCCACACCGCCGACGGACCTGCCTGACCTTTCTCCATCAGAGATTGCCGTATTACAAAAGACGTTTGATCAGCCGACGTATTTGGCCTCCACCATAGAGATGGCCACGTACCACCCGCTGCTCTCTGATGCGCTGCACTCCGTCCTGCTTTGCCACGTTCTTATGCAGACGTCTCCAAAGGAGCTCCTGCGTCACGCCCACATGGTCGCGCGCATCACTCGCCTGGCAGAAGGACATCCCATGTTTCACTCAAGCCGAAGCCCTGCCCGCGCTGACTGGGTCCAGGTCGTGCGGCAGTGTCAGAACTGGGTTGGTCTCGCCGCAACATGGGATTATCTATGCTCGCCCGGTTGTCTATTACCTCTTAACACGAGTGATGAGCCGAGACACAAGAAGCTGCCCCCATTCATTTCGCCCGAGGCGGCTGCGGAGCTGGAGGAGGTGACCAAGGACGAGGTCATCCGCCTGGAGGCGTCCAAGCGGGCCCTCGAGGACGATCGGGTGAGCAACAATCACACGTATCGCGCTGCGGTCGAAGCACACAGAAAGACCCCCGAGGCCGAGTTCAAGGCACGACGAGAACGGCGTCTTATTCAAGTGGACGAGGGGGACGCCGCCCCTGGTCCTGTTATTGATGGCAGCATCATAGGCCCGCAGACTAAGCCAACGGTTCTCGCTCTTGAAGATTTAGCTCCTCAGGATCTTGCCTCGGAAGATGTCGTCTCCGAAGATGCTGCTCCTGAAGATAGCGGCTCTCCTTCCCCATCGGATGATGTACACGATACCCCCTTTCTTACGCAACGGGCCATTGCTGTGTCAGTTTGGCAGCAGAGGGTTCCGCACGGGGCAGGTGGCACTGGCTCAAGCTCATCCAAGAGAAAGAAGAAGCCCGCCCGCAGCCTTCCACAAGTGCTGGCATGACAAAGCAGCGCCTCAACTCACAGCCCTCATCAAGCAGCACTCTTGTCTTTTCGATGTAAGACAGTTGTATGTGAACAAGGGGAGGGGTGCTCGTTCTTTCTCAGCACTTCTGCCAGTGCTTCTTCCAGTTCTGGCCCATGTAAGCGGTGCCCTTCATCGGATACGTAAGGTTCATGAACCAATTCTATCTTCTCTCTCAAGATGGAGAGGAAGCACACTTGGTTGCGACCAGCGTCTATTCAGGATAGTTTTTCTCTCGGGCGACCAATTGAGAATTTCCCAAATCATAAACTCTAGTGACCAATGAGCCTGGGCTATTTCTGCCGATTTCTTAAATCCCACCCCCCCCCCCCCCACCCTCCTCTCCTTTCCCAAGTGGTCCCAACAGAGTTCGTCCACAGTTGTGATCACTCTGAAAGAACAGGAGAAGCTTGGTATCCATATACTAAGACAAAATCTGATCTTGGGACGGGAGCAGCAGCGCTGTTGCCCGAGGGAGCGCGGATATAATGCGCCGGCTCTTGGAACCTCGCGGAAAAGCTTCGAGGCCAACGAGCCTGATTATCATGCATGCCCGTTGTGGACGGCCAGTTGGCACAGCGTCTTGAACCGCCCTTTCCACCCCTAACTTCGAAACAAGGACGGTCGCGAAGATGACACGAGGGATTGTAGAGTGGCACAAAGGCCTGTCTATATCAGAGGTCTGTGTCTGAAATAGGGTCAAGTCTAATTGTCGCCGTCTAAGCAGGCGACTTAGGTTCTAATGACTACGGGCTAAGATGGCTACATGGTACCGCGCGTACCTCTTAATGAAAAGACCTCTTCATGTTGTATACAAACAGATTTATATACCCTTTGTGTTGAAGCGCGGTAACTCGATCAATTCCAACTTCTTTGTCTATGTGGAGAATGCTCAATTCCAGCGAATGTTTCCATCTGGTCCCGGATTTCCACCAATCCCACTCATGTCCATGCCCAAGAAGCTGTTGATCTCGCCCACACCGTCTGTTTCGAGGATGTTCATGAGCTCAACCTGTTGGTCGGCGCTGAGACTGCCGTGGCGCTGTGCGGCGAAGTCGAAACCAGAAGGCATCCCCTGCCCGCCGCCGAAGCCACTCGTGGGACCTGGAACACTAGTCGGATGAGGGACAGCGTATTCGCCACTGCCCATCAGGCCGGAGAAGGCCGCGTTCGATACCGCTGACTCGCTCCAGAAGCCGTTGGCAGAGTTCATACCACCAAAGGAGTATGGCGAGATGAAGGGCGGCGGCGGTGAAAACCAGTCAGAGAGGCCCCCAGCTTGTGGCAGAGGCCTCTGCTGCTGCTGCGGCTGCGGCTGCGGCTGTTGTTGCGGATGTGGCTGTCTTTGTCCGTTGTTAACATGATGCGGCAAGGCGGGAACGCTGAATGTAGGGGTGCGATGAGAGTCTGGCTGTTGAGGAGTTGCTTGTTGCGGACTTGCACGAGCACTGGGTGTTGAAGGTGTTTCGCCCCGCTCATATTTGATTTGGACTGGAGGTATCTGCTGCTGCTGCCCCGGACCTAGAGGCATCGGATTGCTGTATGTCATTTTTGGTGTCGGGCTTCCTGCCGTGCCCGGCGACATGGTGTGTGGTGGAGAAAAGGAGTGTGAACTAGCCGTGTTCGAGTCCGGAGGTGTTGGGATTTGGTCTAAACGCGTATTCGTGGGAGGAGAATGCGTCTGATGAGAGGTTATAGGTTGTGGTGGCTGCCGCAGGTCTGTCGTAGCTGGAGGTTCACCTGGCGACGGCTGCTTGAAATCAGGCGGAAAGTATCCATATGAGGGCCGGCGTCCGTCCATAGGGTCGCTGGAGGGATTCTTGAAAATGGAGTTAGACCGGAACGTCGGCTGTTGGAACGGATTTGTATCAAAATTAAAGACGTTCATGTTCTCCGGTGCGTCCACAGTGTAGCCGAAGACGGGTTGAGTGAAGACAGGGCGCTGTTGATTCTGCGCATAAGCCGATCCATTCGATATTGTCGTGGGCACGGAGTTTTCGGAAGCTGCTGGTGAATCGCTGCCAGCCAGCAAAGGTGATGTGAAGGCGCTGGGCGCCGCGTCCAAGGGGTCGTCATTCGTGTCGTAGCTCTGCAGACAGGCTCTCCCCAGGACGGAGTAGAGTTGCGATGCATTCTTGGTGCCGGGCCAGCGTTCAGAGCACTGATCAATGACATCCAAGGCAACATTGATGATCTCCTCGACCTCCTCCTTGGAGTGATCTTCCCTCACTTCGCGATACGAGATGGCCCACAGGAGGACGTTGAGTGACATGTTGAGGCAAAGCACAAATTCCCACGTGATGTCGACTGCGGATTTCTTGATCTGTTGGTTTGATAGGTTGATGGTGTACACTGAGGAGTCATAGCATATCAATGCTGAACGACTGGTCGGTCTAGGAATCTGGGGCGACGGCCGATGTAGGCTGATCACCATAGTATGGTATCGACCGGTGAACCTTTGGTTCGTTTGGTTAGCTTTTCGGCCCCGGACGGATGATGTGGGGGAAGAGAAAGGACTTACCATGGTTTGCACCACACAGGCTCTGCCGGGGCTGTGTCAACCCATTCCTTGATTTTTCGCTCCATCTCGAGAAAGAGGGGGCTGCTCGCATCCTTGGGCTCTGAGCGCTTCTTTTCGTACAGAATCCTCCGAATTTCGGCCTCCCGCAAGCGCATTTTACAGAAGTGGATTGCGACCAGCTTCTTCTCACTGGGTGGTCCGGCCTGAATGCCCTGCTCTGTGATAAACTCGTCATCGACAGTAGCGAAGAACTGTACATCGATGAAGTCGTCGCCCTTGGCAAAACCATTCGGCCGACCCATGGATTGTGCAAGACCGAGCTCGTCTCCGGTGACGATCCAGCTCAACCGGCGGCGCATGTCCATTTGTAGGGCATCGATCAAACCCATATTGTAGCCGGCAGAAATGGTCTTCTCATCAGCCAGACCAAGTTGCTGACATATTCGGGTGGCAAGACCAATAATGTGGAAAACGACGTTTCGAGTAGGCGTCAACAGGGAGTATAAAGCGATCAAGATTAGACATTGCAGAGTCTTCAGATCCTTGGTTCGAATGACGTCCTCGAAATGTTGCATGGCTGCTAGGTAGTAGCTGTCGGCGAGACCTGCATACTGGATATCGAGCTTCTGCAAACTGATGGCAAGCACCATCCTCACGACAAAATTCTTGTACGAGTCATTGTTTCCATCCTGGACTTCTTGTAAGTCCCTCGCGAAAACTTTCTCGTGCAGGATCGGGGTGAAATACTGAGCTGTACGCAGAGTTAGCATGCTGGTGTCGGAAACCTATTCGACTCTTGAGCTAGGACCGCCAGGTACCATACCTCTTGACATGAAGACCTCGACGAGTTTGTCCGTGATGTGCGGCGAGGGCAGAGTTGAGGCGGGCAGCTCGCTGATCATGGGAAAGCTCTTCTTGTTGGCAGCATGACCGGCAGGCCCGCTGATGCTTGCGCCTGAGTCTACTATACTCTGCATCCGATTCAGACGGTCCAGCCTCCTGGCCCGCACGTCGGGTATAAGTTCTGATATGCGCTGAGAATCCGTGTAACGCTTGGCCTGTTCCATGAGCAGCCGGGTCATGGCAATACCAGAACTTGGGCCAAGGTACCGGGGCGTCTCGTCGGACTCGTTCAGTTTGACGAGGCCACCAGGCCGCACGAGATCTTCGGCGCTCTCGGGATGGTCATTGTCTTCGTCGGTGTATTGCGAGAGCTCGGCCTCGAGCTGTCGGACCTTCTCCTGCAGCTTGACCACATAAAATCGGCTGATCTTCTTCCCCCGGGTCGTATCGAAGTATTCACAAACGGACCCAGATCGTTCACAGGGCAGACATCGAGGGAGTGTTGGATCACATCGCGTTTTGCGCTAGAGTCGAGAGATGGATTGTCAGCTTTGTGTCACAGCCAGGGATGGATTAAGGACCTTTGGAGGTGCCTGCTGGAGGACACGAGAGAGGGAGAGAGAGACAGAAGGGAGAGGGGGGGGAGGGGCCCTTTGAAGCAGTCCAAAGAATGGGATTGTGCGGAGATGCGCCACAGGAGTGTATGGCTCCTGGGTAGAGAGTGAAGGGTACTTGCCTGTCGACAACGGCAGCACGCGGTCAGAGTATGTGCGATGCGGTGCGGATTGCCTTCCTCGTCGTCTCGGTGTGAGGTTGGAGGCCGTCGTAGGGGAGTAGCGGACTGAACTGGCTGGGGGAACGTGGACGGTGCTTGTGGGTGGAAGAAGTACTGCTGCGGTTGTCGAGGGATCATGGAGCCAAGTCCCTGCTGGAAGACTGCGGCGGCGTCCATGTGTAGCTGTCCCCGGCCTGGTCGACCGTGCCTCTATAGGCTCTGTATCCTGCCGGTGGTCGAAGGGTATCCTTACGGCACACTATTCCCACGACGGGGACCTGCGAGCCCTCCTTTGAATAATGGGACTGCTGTCTACGTCTCGCGATGAAGTGCCGTGTTCAAGGGCGCACACAGAGGTCTTTGACGGCAGGTGTTTGTATGCATGAGAGCGGGCGTTGCTGGCGGTCTACTGAAGTCGCGGGGAGGGAAAAGAGGTGGTCAGACAAGTCGAGGGAAATGCGATCAGGCTGTGCAAGATGGCACCAAGTAGATTGAAACGGACAACGAGGCTGTTGTTTGAGAGGCTATGGTGGGGAGCAAGTAGGACATATGTGCTATGTAGTGGATATTGGGCCTGGAACGAGGGCAATGAGGTTGAAGGCCAAAATACGTCCTGGCATGGCTAGTCACAGTGGAGAGAGTACGGTTTGGCTCCAAGCAACGGGAAACACTGGCACTGGGTTCCGTTCCGTTGATCGACTCTGCAGTTGCGCGCCCCTTCCATTGTGGGGAATCCAGCACACACGCGCCTATCTGCGCAAGCAACACAAGAGAGAGGGGAACAAGAGAGTCAGGCGCCGAGGGTGGGAAAGGAAAGACCCCACCGCCCTAGCCTGCCCCCACCCCCCCTCCTCCTCTCTTTCTCTCTACTAAGCCCCACCTGCCCTTCTGTCCCCTAGATACTAGGTACATCCACTCTGTGCAGTGCTATACTACATGCTGTGGTACCGCTCATCAGCCTCTCACAGCACAGCGCGTTGGCAACAGTGCAGCTGGTGGGTGACATAACCCAGGTTGATTGGCGGGGACTTTTGACAAGCTGAACCTGGCTTCGGCACTCATTTTGGCTGCTACGAGAGAGCTCTCCGAGGTACCAGGAATAAATTTCTAGAATGTCTTCAGCAGATGTCGCGGACCAGGGATCCTTTCAGCATGCATGACAGAACTTCTCGAACTTTGTCAAAACAGACAGACCTTGCCCCTGTCCAAAACACAAGTCTGCATAGCACAGCAATATGATTGATCTATGGGAGTACGAGCCCTCTCCTCCAGGGCTCCACCCCCTATTTGGGCAGTGGCTGTGGAAGGGGAAAATTTTCAGATTCCCAAATCTGTCCCTTAATGAACAGTACCTGCAGGTAATCCGCGCCCGGATCTGTGTGCAGCCCTCAAGACCAGGCTGGGATCATTAGTTGCTTCGTGTGCCTGGACCCCTTTCTTTTCACTCTTCCGGAAACGATGCTCCTCAGTAAGGGCCACGAAGGTAATCATAAGGGTAGATCTATAGTTAGCCCAATGACGTAGAGCATGTGTAGAGTGCAGTTGTGTCGATGTTTTCAACCAAAAAAATAAAATAAAAAAATACTGTGCAGAACCAACAGGGACGCAGGGAGCGAATGGGCCACTCTCACATCTCATGTCGTGCTCTCGTTGATGGATATGCCTAGTGCAGCCGAAATATTGTCGTCCATTGTATATACGGTGTACAGAGGATTAGCGAGGTGTCAGATTTCAGCAGGGTGATGAGAAAGCGCCCGGATGCTACCTTCACCACAAGATCGGGAATTTCTTTGATCAGGTTTGCGCATAAGCTTAATTTTCTCTTCAACCCTACTCCCGAACAAACCGATGCCATGTACGAGATGCCGTAGGAGAGAAATATCCTTGGCATGCGTATAGCCGTTTCTGGTCCCTACGTGCAGGTTTGCGTTGCTCGCAGATTTCCCACCTACTGACTGGCTCAGACACGTCTCGGACCGAATGTAGCAGTGAACTCATCACATACAAGCATACGGGCCTTTCGTTCGTGGCTGAGTCATATGCATGTAGCATAGCCAACACTGTGTGGATGGATGCTGTGAAGTCGTCACTTTCTAGGTCCAAAATGAGAAAGACATTCAATGAACACTATGCTGTTGGTGGGAGGGCAGGGGTGAATAATAAGAAGAAAAAATCAGGCCTATACTATTACTGGGTTTGTCGCGAGGGTGCTAGGGGTTAGGGGGTTCGGGCTTTCCCATCCCCTAAGTCGGGGCTGTCTGCTGAAGCGCGACGGGTTTAGCCTTCCAAGGAGGAAAGAACCAGTCCCCGCCCCCCTCCCCCCCTCCCTACTAGAGTACTAAGTATTGTGGTATGCGGCCGCCCGCCCCCACTTGGGTAACGCTGGGTTGCACGAGTCTCAACCTTGGATTGCTAGGGCTGGGCTGGGGCTGGGCTGTCATCGTTGCTTCCGCCGCTCTCACGACGTCTTCACAAACGCTGCAAGTCCTCGTCAAGGCTCTTCATCCCCTCCTCGACACAACCCTGAAGCTCTCGCCAAACCCCCACGACATCTGACTCTAGACACGCAACCCGACACCGACTATCACTGTTTCCGACTGTACCGTGACTGCAACGTGGCGCCAGACAGCAGCTCGCTGTCTATTCTCATCACACAGCTGAAAGGGCTCACCTGTGATAGTCCCTGCGCCGTAGCGCGCCGTGCCAAGACTCTTTCACACGTCGCCGAGAAGGTTCGCCAGTAATCACTGGCTTCTTCCAGACGTACCTTACTGCTGAACCCCACCGTATGGACATGTTGCCTCTCTCCGCGACTTGACCTGCACTCCTTCCAGCGATCCACGGTCCGCTTCCCCCTCCCAATCACATAGCGCCACCGCCGCCGCTAGCATTCCAGGACGAAGAGGAAACGACATGCCGAGGTCAAGCTTCTCCGACAACCCTTTGTTACGGGTTTCGAGGCCTGTGTCGGCCTGCTCGAGATGTAAGGCACACTGGCTTACCACATGCCGAGTCCAAGAAGTTCTTTGTGGTCCCATCACTAACGTCTACACATTTAGGTCGAGCCGCCAAGGTGAAGGTGACTGATCACTTTTCTTGCTGCCCAATACGTCTGCATGTATGTGTGTGTGCGTGTGCGTGTGCGTGCTAACATGACAATCCAGTGTGATGGAAAGCTCCCTGCTTGCACGGCCTGTGAGAAGGCCGGTCGCGAGAATGAGTGCTCCGCTGCGAACGACCAGTTCGCTCGTGGCAAGGAGAGGAGGTGAGGGAACATTCAGATCCGACCTTCCGTGTTGTTCGGCACCCCCAGCCTACTCGACGCCGAGAACTAATGTTGTGCAGCTACGTCGCCGCTCTCGAGTTGAGGATAGAGAAGTTGGAGAGGAGGCTGGAATTCGCCCGCTCTCGGAAAGCCTCGGTCGCTAACTATGAACACGACGGGCCACCGTCTCGAGAGCACGCCCAAGATCGCAAGGACTCGCTGGCGAATATCCGAGCCGCCATACACCGGAAGGCTGAACGGAAGAGAGAGAACTCTGATGTCAACACGCTCATCTCGGACTTTGGTTTCCTGTGAGTCTCGGCGCCCTGGTCTATTTATACACAACATCACACACTGACCACAGCGCAAAAAGGTCTGTCAATGCCACCACGCGCGACTTTGAGCCGACTGTTAGCAACATGACGTTTGCTCGGCTTGTCTTAGCCGCAGTGACAAACGACCCCCTTCCTAAACCCCGGTCCTCTGACATGCCTGCGCGACAGACGGCGCATGCCATCATTCAGTATTACATGGCCAGCATCTACACGCTTTTCCCTCTCTTCTCAGAATCAGTTCTGATGACGGCCCTGGATGACATGTATCAGCAGGACCGCCACGTCGCCAGCGCGGGCAAGTGGCTCGTATATATGGTCTTGGCGATAGGCTCTATGGCCCAGTCCCGCAGCAACAAGGACAATTTCTACAAGGATGGTGTTGACTTCATCTCTCATGCCCTGCAATTCGCAGACCGGGCTCTGCAGCCTGGATACGTCACACAGATCCAGTCCCTCGCCCTGTTCACCCAGTTTGCAATGTTGGATCCAGCACATTTCGATAGCTGGCATCTCATCGGGTTTACCTGCCGCGCCGTCGTAGACCTGGGCTTTCACCAGGACCCGCCGAGTCAGTCACAAGCTGACAGGGCGACCCTCGATATGCGGCGCAAGACTTTCTACTGCGTCTATGCTCTTGACAGGTGGGCTTCCCCCAAGAACCGCCCTTGAAACGCATCCTGGGGTCTCGTTGCTGACACTTGAACTCAAAAATCAAGGGCAATCAGCATGGTCCATGCTCGTGCGTTCTCTTTCAGCGATGACTCGATCCACGTCGAGTTCCCAGCCATGTCCGGCATTGGCCGCATAGCGTCTGTCTCAGGAACCATTACTGGACCGCAATCCCATGACCCTGCGATTCTCTTGTTCCAGCTGCGGCGCATCCAGTCACACTGGTACCAAACTCTTATCCAATCAGACCCAAACCAACCTATCGATGGCATTGAGGGCGACGCCACCACGTTTATTTGGCAGGTGTGCCAAGACATGCGGGAATGGGACGAATCCCTACCCGAAACCTTACCGATTGGCATCCGCGAGCTGTTCGATCTCGAGCTCAAGTACAGCTACGTCTATTGTCTCGCGCCTAGTGCTCGCGCCCCGGTTATGACGGCGTACGGACGCGCACTGATCTTTGAGTACGCCATCTCCTACTTGGACCATATCTACGGCCTGGCGCACGGTGGTCCTGACCCCAACCCGGCATTCTACACGTACCATGATGCGCTGAGGGTTTTCTTCATGGGAAGCCAGTTCATGGCTGTTCTTCGGGATTCTGGAGACGCCATACTTGCGGGAGCTTCGGTTCCCCTGCCTATGGCGATACCGGGCAAGGCGCCACCACCTCCGTTGCCTGCGAGGACGAGTAATGAGGACAATCTGTCGAGGAGCCTTCGGTGCCTAGAGGGAGTCAAGCACACCCTGAAGAAGTACGGCGAGAGGTGGACGGACGCTGAGAGCCTGGCGACGAGCTTCGACAAGCTGAGCGAGGACCTCATCCAGGAACTGAAGAGGAAACAGCAGCAGGGCATCCAGTATACACCCGCGCCTCCGCAGCACATGCAGCGGCAGCCACAGATGCACATGCAGCACCGTCACCAGCTCTCGAACCCCTCGCCGCAACATGCGCACATCCCCGTCACGATGCCGGCCTACATACCTGGACAGATGGCAATGCCCATGGCTGGGCCTCCAATACCACACCAGATGCATCCTGGGCAGTATCAGATGAACATGCGTCCGCAACAGTCGCCCATCCAGACGCAGATGAGTATGCGCCCGCAGCAGTCACCCATACAGATGACGGGATCACCGATGCACGCAAGCATTCCGATGCACCAAAGTCCACAGCCGATGCACCAGCAGCATCTGTCGAATGGAGCACAGCACTCGCCTGAGGTGAAGTGGGAAAACGTCGATATCTCCCACATGATGAGAGGGGGTGGGATGTGAGATGGCATTGAAGAGCAATCTTGGCTCTGCTTGGAAACGACGACACAAATATTAGATCTCTTATGGTGGTGTGCATTGGCTCTGGGCTGTTATCATTATTTTCACTGGGCATACGGAGAATGCGGGATGTATATGTACCCTCTTGTGTCTAGGATACCTCATGATCTTACGAATGCATCAATCGGAGTACCATGTCTTTAGGTCTCTACGTCTGGCCTGACTTACGGCATGGTGATGGCGAAATGTACCTCGTTGCTGTCATCTCACTTATCGCCACCATTCTGGCTTCGAGGCAGTCAAACTCATGGCTCTTGTCATCCTCCTACCCCAACAAACGCAAAGGACGACGCTCTCCCTACAACCCTTCTCTGACTTTAATGCTTGTGGCTATAATGTGATGATGCAATTGGGTCTCTTGAGCAAGGGGCCAAGGGCACAGACACATCCAAGAAGGTGAGACCTGTCGGCGACATTTCGGACACTTGCCGCAAGGCTTTATAAATGCCAAGATCGCCCGCTCCAAGCATTCAATCTAAGCAGCAGCCTTCCCCCAGCGAGGACTGTTTGTATTTCCTTCTTGTCATTTTGAATCCTACTCTCCTTCTGGGTTCCGCCTCCAGGGCCCATCTGCAGCAAGGACATATCTGTTACATACACACTTCTTCTTTTTCTTCTCCATCGCTCCTGTCTTTTCTTTTCTTATCTTTTCTTTCCTGTTCAAAGAAATTAAACAAGAAGTACAGCCATGGGTGTCCCTTTCCCACCCCCGACAGGCGAGTTCTCTCAACACCGCGGCAACTGTCACTGCGGCGCCGTACGCTGGACCTTTTCCCTCTCGCCGCCGCTGTCTCAGTACCCTGTCGTCCGGTGCAACTGCTCTGTCTGCCAGCGCAACGGCTATCTGCTCGTGTACCCGACCAGGGAGAACGTCCAGCTCGAGCAAGGTGATGGTGGCGGGGAGAGGGAGGAGGGAGGTAACGGTGCCATCGGATCTTACTCCTTTGGCAAGGGGATGGTGTCGCACAAGTTTTGTAGGCGGTGCGGCAGCAGTGTGTTCTTCGAGGTGGAAGCTCCGCCGCGGGACATTGTGGTCGCTGCGGAGGCGGAGGGGCGAACTGTGCCTTGTGTCGTGGGGATGAATGTGAGTGAATGCTCTTTTCCACATCCCTTAGTTCTAGTTGTTTCCCACCCCCTCTCTACTTTCCTTGGGTGGACTCTATGTGATGTATGCTGAGCATTGTGATTGTTAGGTTCGTATGATTACTGGGCTGGATATGGATAAGTTGATCATCAAGGATGCTGATGGGAGGAGTCGAGAGCCTGCGTATATTGTCTAAGAGCTGGCTGCGTGTTGTTGGGGGGACACCTTCAGTGTATTGGTTGTAGGTTGTAGTAAAGACTATGGAGGGGAACATTCTATAAGTTTTGCATGATCCATCTACCATGTCAATGATACCTGCCTGTGGCGCGCTATGATGTTGGTATGTGAACATCAGACATTGCAGGTCGATGGTAATTATTTCATTGTATGTACTTAGCTTCAACACATCCGCTAGGTTCGGACAGTCTTCTCTTGCCAACGCAATGGTATTTTATTGTGAACTGAAAGAGATGAAGAACTCAAACACAGTGGATGCGAAAGTTCTATGTTATCACAGAGTAATTATTTGGATATAAAATGGAACACCACAACCTCAGGATATCTGAACGAAGCCTGAGTACAAAGCCACAGCTCTGTTGAAACAATATAACAAACTTGAGGTTTATATACACTTCTTGGACACAAAATGTGGTAAGAGGCTTTTTCCTGCCTCTTTTGGGTAATGTTAGCTACTGTTCCTTGAGTATGTGGGCATACCTGGGTAGGGAGCTGGAGGTTGGCCAACTTGACACTGCCCTTGACTGACAACACAACTTTATTCACAATACTCTTCCATACTAAGGGTTTGCCCAAGAACATCTTGTTTCAGACTGTCATGTTGTTTGTAACACATATCAACAAGATGCAGAGGAATGGCATGAGCACAGCGTGGGTCACACGTCGTGCCCCCACAGTATAAAGGAAGAGTGGAGAAAATACAGGTAGGCAAAAAGTTTGAGGTTTGTACGGTATTACTTGTCTCAAGACATGCAACGATCTCGAACATTGCATCCGTCCTACGTATGTACGTGCTTGTCGAGACGTCTTCAGGTGCCCCCCCCCTGGCCCCAATCAACCACACATTGGATTATGGCATCGAAATTGGCTCATTGGTACCAGTGTGACCCACTCATCAATCGGATATCTCATGCAGCGGCTACTCCATCGTTGCCATCGTTTGGTGAACTCCACGGATGACGAGTGTATTGTGCATTGCCCCTTTCCGATACAGCTGTCCACGTCAAAGCCGGCCACGCATCACAGCAGGTCTGCCGTTGGTATCCATAGCGAGCGAGGGGTGGGGGACTTGTGGAGCTCCATACGATCCGATGAGCTCGAGGTGATATTACGATTGTCCGCGGCAAATCAACTTTCCATTCTCGCGAACGTACCAAAGGCGCGGCTGGCAAATCTGTCTTGTGTGCGTCCGAATGCTCGCAAGAAACACATCTAGAAGCCGAGGAAGTGCGGTATGTGGAGATCCTTGGGATTATATGCATGACATATTTTATTTCCGGGCCGCAGTGAGACGTTGGCGCCGCGGGTGTCTCCGGAGTCCCAAGCCCGGAACCCGCCCGTGGCCCTGCAGCAGAATCGGCCCACCACTGCGTCGATGGCGGCTGATCCCTTGCTCGATGGCCTGACTGCGAGGTCCCTGTCGCTCCAGGTCAACACCACATCATTCGACCATTCGGAACCCTCTGACCCTCGTTGTTTTCGTCGCGGAACCTCATCTCGACTTTTAAAAAGGGCTTGGAATCTCCTTTCTCTGGCCCATGTCTCAATTATTCTTTGTTCAAAAGACATACTTGACCAACGCAATCCATTCACACTTTCCCACGAAGCAAAAACCATCAATATCATCTCGAGAGACATTCCTCCGTCCGCCAAAGTACACCATCCGTACTCTAACTACAATACACAAACGAAATCAGTCCCACTTTTTCAATCCGCCTACACACCTCGAACAAGTCATCGCACATATTGAACAACGCAGCAATGATGATGAACACGGGGGCAAAACGCATGATCACGACAACAACCAGAGTCTACCCACCTCTTCCTCCCATGTCTGCGCCAGCATTCTCAGCTCATCGGGGTCTAGGAAACATTAGATGGTACGCCACATACGCAAAAAAAACCAAAAAAAATTGAAAAGAAAAAGGGCGGTTGAGGCGGCAAAGCTAACATCCTTCTGTTGCCAGGGTACCGACGATATTCGCACTGGTTAGCATAGGTTCGTTCCCAATAAGTATAGGAGAAAAAGAAGAAATAACACGGTCTTTCTTTACAGGAATTAATGTGCGTGTTTGCAGGGTATGGGGTCTCGGCCTACAGACGTAGGCAGATCGAGAAGTACACTGCACGGTCGGCCGACTTCGAGAGGCAACAAGCCCAACGGCGAAGGAGCGACGCGATGCTGATGGACTCATATGGAGAGAAGTCGAGTCTGGAAGACTTGCAAAATGCCATGGCGACATACGAGGCTCAGCGAAGGCAACTGTGAGGATCAACTTGTTGCAAATGAGGACAGCGTTCAAGGGAATTGTCCCAGGCGGAAAATGAAGACGCATGAGCGCAATCAGAGGGAATGCATGGGAAAATAGGAGGTAACATTACAACGGCGTTTGCTTTGGGTTCAGGCTACACAGTATTGCCTTGGCGTTGGGACAAATGCCCATTGTGAGGCAGTCCATATGGGAACATAGATATTGTTCAATTGATTGACAATCTGACACATCACCTACACCTGAAGCAAGCCTCCTTGTCCTTGAGTGCTGTTCTAGTGTTGAAGTCATACGTGCATCTTCTCAGCTTGATTCAAACAGTGCCAAAGAACAGGCTATCCTCAAAGCCAATCTCCAACAAGTGTTCTTCTACAATCAAAACTACTAAGTACAAAGCAGCCAGTCTCTGAACAGCATATCAAGAACCAACTGGCAAGGCAATGCGATCCAATATGTGTGGCTTGATATCCTTGGTGAACAACATGGTCGATTAGTCACAAACTTTTGCTACAAATGAGCAAATATGCTGCAATGTCTCACTATACAAAGCGTTGAGATGATACGAAAAGGTTCTGAGCTCTTCTGGGATGGACATCCATTTGCAATAATCATACCCCAAGTCTTTCTCTGATTACTTCAATTGGATACTTGTAAGGTCTGCTTTGAATGTGGTTATTACTGGAGCAACCAAGAAAAGCGTCACTCTTTTCCAATTTACTGGTATACTAAAATACGTAAGTAAGTAGTCTTGCCTTGTTCAAGATTGTTCAAATTCATCTGATTTCACAACAAGGATTCACACTTGCTTCAATGTTGAGCTATGTCAACGCCTTTACAATCTGCCTGTAAATTAAGTAAATGAGCCAACACTTCATTCCAGTACTGGATCTCCCAATAGTGAATGCAAAATCATAGTAAATATGGAACTTGCACAACACAAGTGAATAGCTCCAATAGAGGTAAATGGCAGAACACTTGACTTGATTTTCTAACATGCGTATTTTAATTAACATTTATTCACACATTGTTTTTTCCCTACAGCATGATGCTTCACTGACACACGTAGTATATAATATCACTCGGATTTTGTCCAAATTACGAGATGTTTCTTCCACCTCAACAAACTGCAAGTCTCCTTGAGCTCATGTCCTGGCATGGATGAAGACCTTCCAGCATCATCGCCCTACTACCGTGCCAAGGTAGCAGCAAGAGCCCTTCCATCAGGGCTTAGCACCAGACAATCACCACCGCCGCCGCCACCACCACAAGCACCACTCCCAACAGCTTCAACGACAATGAGTATGCCAAACTCAGAGAACCCGGGATCTTCATCCCACTCTCAGCAGCAGGAAGCTGTCAATGCACCTACAGGCCATGATCAGCACCAACAAACCCTCTCAAAGGTTGGCATTGACTTCAACTGGTTGACAAATGCTATCAAGCGTCTCCTTGAAGAGCCATTTCCAGAGCCAGGTTCAGTGGCCAAACCCTACATCTACAATGAAGGGGACTTCCGCGTCAAGATGGATGTATACTTGAGTCTGTGCGACAAGAATAATACCCAAATTGCTTCCAATGACGACTTCCCTACCGACCCCAAAGACCAACAACGTCTTGCCCAAGAGCTTGTCACAGCAATGACCAACCTGGACTGCGAAGACAACTCCTCCAAAGTCGCTGTCTCCCGCATCAAGAAGCTCAGCCCTGTCGAATTCAGCCTCATGGCCTGGAGCCTCCTCTTCGAGACCAGAGACGTCCACCGCGGCAAGCTGTCGATGCCTCGATGGGGAAAAGATTGGGAGCTGGAGAAGTACGAAACCTTTCATCAGCGCTTCGAGATGGTCAAGAACGTTCTCCACAACCGCAAGACGGCCGTCTCCAGTTTGTTTGACTATGTCTTCGCGAAGCGGCTGGCCCTGGGCCCTCGTTCTGAGCTGGGACGCAAGAAGTCGAACAAGGTGTCCAACGCAAAGCGTAAGCTGGACCTCGACTTTGCCAAACAGCACCGGAGCGGGAAGCAAGCTCGCCCTGGTAGTGTCAGTTTCCAGACTAACTCAACGAGTGATCAAAATGGTTCAGGACCACAGATGGACGACCACAGCGAGCAGCTGGATGATTCCGAGGGCAGAGCTAGGAAGCGAGGGAGGACAGAGAAGGCCCCGGTGATGGCCCCACTCCCAGGAATGACCAACACACAGATGGGTTATTACAGCACCGCGAACGCTTCTATGATGCAGACACAAAACCGCACGTTGCATGAAGTTTACGGCACTCATCCCCACCACCTTCGGCCTCACCCCGGTCCCGCCCAGATAGACGTGTCCCGCACTCAATTCAACAACACCCAGCCCCACACTCAGTTCAACAGTCGGATCACAGAACTGCTCAACAATCAGCTGGCAATGATTGAGTCTGTGCGACGCAGACCCCAGGAGGCATACTCGCCCTTGGTGAACGCAGACGTGCATGGCGGAAGACCCGACACGCTGGATGAGGATGAGGATGAGGATGAGGACGAGGATGAGGACGAGGATGAGGGAACATATCAGGGCGAGATGCAAGTCGAGGGCTCGAGTGGCAGCAGCGACTTTTCACCTGTGGACACATTCCAGTCTGAGGGCGAGGATGGTCACTTGGGACGGGACGATGCGGTGGGTACAGCAGACCAGCCTGCACTCTATGCCCACTCGCAGCAGACCTTCCAACAAGAGTTTGCCCCCACTGTTACTCAGAACGTAATCACCGGCGCCCTGTCTCCTGCCGTCACCAACCAGAAACAATATACTGCAGCACCTGGCGGGGTCGAAGACGCCACTCATGGATCATCTCAAGACACCCAACCATCGTCAGACGCCCAGCAAGGCCACCAGCTCGATTCTTCCCAAGAAGGTCTTGATGATGTCCGCCAGTGGCTAGCCAACACGGATGAGTCGGACACGGCCCCTGTACAGACTCACCACAGCGACATCCAGAGGGAACATGTTTCTCAGCAGGGCTTGATCGGGAGTGGTGGGCTGCAGATGACACGACACAACAACGGTCCACAGTCTGGACAGCGCGAAGCGTCGCATGAGAGTCAAGTCAGATAGGTGGGGGACTTTGATGGTCTCAGTGAGCCCCAGGGAATGTGGGATCCTTCTTATGGAGTCGGGCTGCAGGAATGGTTGGAGGAGGATAACGGCCGTGCGGGCGGGTTCGATTGGAGTAACTTTTAAAGTCAGGAAAGAGCCAAATGTGTATCATCACCTGTGGGAGAAGATTTGGGCTCTTTATGTCATCTGGGAAAGGAAACAAAAGGGACAGCTACATATCAACTCTCTGTCGACCCAGACAGAAACCTTTTGCACAGAAATTGATTGAATGGGATTACTACATCTGACAAGACCGCGTGCTCAAAGGTTTTAATTGCTGTGCAGTGACCAGAATGTGTGTAACAGGAAAGTTGAGCATGATCGTTATACTCACAAACCATCCATGTGCATGCTAACCATAATGACTATATTCATAGTAATCCATACTAAGCAAATTGAAGGGTGATCATGAAATGATTTGTTATGACCTCCAATACAAACAAGTGCTCAGGCAGTACACAACTCTAATACCAATCTATATCACAGTCTCAATCCACTTATTCTATGGTGTCTACATAGTAATGCATGTATCAATTTTCAATGCTGTCCAACCCAAATTCGAGACAACTCGAGCCCAACGCTCATCGGCCAACGCTCTCGACACGAAAGCCAAGCAATTCCACCTCCTGAATGTCATCCAACACTCCCTTCCCGTCAAAGAGCCACCTGGGCTTGTTCATGTGGTAGCTGATCTTGGCCCAGTCTACCTTGCCTTTAGGTTTGTAGTCCTCGTGGGGAGCATAGCCACTATTCTGAAGGCTGCAATCCGGACAGTCGACATCGCATGGCGGCTCAGGTTTAAATCTTCCCAGAGGATCCGTTGATTCTGTGAAGCTGGTACCGAGCGATGGAGACTTGGAAGATACCTGCTCGGTGAGATATCTGTGAAGAGACAAGAGGTCCAACTCCGAGGGCTCAACGGCCTCGAAGGGTCTGGGATCGAGTGAGACACGCTTTGCTGGTCCCTTAACTCCGGCTGACGCTACGACCTCAGGGCCAATGCTGGTCGTGTTGATGCCGTGTAGGTGCTTCTTCTGCTGACTGCCACTGTTGTTCCTGAACTCATCAAAGTCGGTGGTGATCAAAACGGCATGAGAACCAGCGCACGCCTCATACGCGTCCTCATACACGACCAAAGGCCCACCGTCCTCCCTGAGAATCTTGAAGTCCAGGTCGTCTCCCAAGAGCCTCTTGACTTCCTCGCGAACCATCACGGGATGGCAACACGGGTCGAAAATGGCCACCTCCCTGGGCCCCTCCTCCAACAAGGTCCGGATGATCTCCAGCGCGGGCGACTCCCGCGTATCGTTGGTGTTCTTCTTGAACGCATACCCCAAGACGGTCACTTTCTTCCCCGCCAGCGTGTTGTTCAGACACCGCACCACCCGCGCGGCGAACCGATCCCGGCTGTACTCGTTCATCAAGTGAACCTGTCGCCAGTACGCCGCCACCTCGTCCAGGCCGAGGCTCTGTGCCAGGTACACCAGCGACAAGACGTCCTTCTTGAAGCACGACCCGCCAAAGCCTATGCCGGCCTTGAGGAACTTGTCTCCAATGCGCGGGTCTGCGCCGATCGCCGCCGCCACCTCGTCGACGTTGGCGCCCATCTCCTCGCACACGGCCGCGATCGAGTTGATGGACGAGATCCGCTGGGCCAGCATCGAGTTGGCCACCAGCTTGGCGAGCTCAGAGGACCAGACGTTGGTGGTGAGGATGCGATCCCGCGCCACCCAGGCGGCGTAGACGGATGCGAGCGCCGCGGCGGCTCTGCGGCCGGCGGAGGTAGGAGAGCAGCCGATGAGCACCCGATCTGGGTAGAGGAGATCGTTGACGGCGGTGCCTGCTGCTAGAAACTCTGGGTTGGATAGGATTTCGAAATGAACTCCGGGACGGTGAACGGCCATCTTTTCAAGAACGAGACAAAGAGGGAGGGAGGGAGAGCAAGTCAGCTAATTTATCTACCCACGACAACGAATGATGACGAAACAAACGAGTCCACTGAGCATGGCTAAGGAGAGGGTCAATAATTTACCGTTCTTTGAACCATCTGAGCCGTACGACACGGCACCGTACTCTTCTCGACGATGATGGCGCCGGGTCTTGCATGTCGAGCTACGTCGGCTGTGACAGCCTCGAAGGCCGCCATGTCGGTCGCGCATCCTTTGCCGGCGCCCCTCGTCTTGGTCGGGGTGTTGACGGCAATGAGGACAATGTCCGCCTCGGAGATGCACTTGCCGACCCGCGTGCTGAAGAAAAGGTTGGGCTGTCTGGAAGGCACAGTGATCTGCTGAACGCCGGTGGCTGCCTGGCCAGGAGGCTTTGAGTTGACGACAGCGTCTGGAAGGATCACTTCGCTTCGTGCGGCTGGCTCGTTGCTGAGGACGACCCCCCGAGTTCCGTCTCGGGCAACGCGCACAATGTTTGCCAAGCCAGGTTCAAAGATGGGAGGATGGCGACTGTTCCAGCGGCGGATACGGGTCGCGTTGAGATCGACCACGGTGACCTGGATGTTTGGGTTGTTGAAGGCGATGACCGCCGCCGTTGGACCTCCTAACACGGGACTCTTTCAGTATAAAATCTTATCGTCATCTGAGAGAGGCTTTCTCTTTCAC
The DNA here is from genome assembly GCA_014851275.1 of Cryphonectria japonica. NCBI lineage: Eukaryota > Fungi > Ascomycota > Sordariomycetes > Diaporthales > Cryphonectriaceae > Cryphonectria > Cryphonectria japonica. The sequence continues at coordinate 29,679 of JACWTT010000065.1, read as the reverse complement.
ATAATGATATCTAGTTCTGTTTCTTACCGACGTATCCCGCGCCGACACAGCAAATATTGCGAACAGGTCTGTCCTGTGCCATGCCCATCGACATAGATTCCAGAATCTGTGGCCTCAGCAAGGGGCTGGACATGTAACTCCCCTCTGGTGTGGTCGGGGCTGTGGAGTCATCCATGGTGGTGCCATCCTCGCAGGCATTCGTTGAGGGCGATGATAGGACATTCATGATGGGAGGAGACTGGTTTGGTTTTGCGTCTCAATATTTGTCAAGTAACAATGATAATGTTAAGCAGGCTTGAGGAGAGTATGGCTGAGATGTTGCAACAGGTCCCTGTTCAGACGACAAGGAAATTATCTCTTTGTGAACAAAAAGAAAGAATATAGGATGGTACACGTGCGTTGGTTCGGTCACGCGCACATTCACGATGTGGCTACCGGCGTCGTATTCTCTGAGGAACGGCACCTGGGCGGCCCCCACGTGCAGTGATGAGTGAGTCCTTATTGCAATGTGTGACAGCAGACGTTATCTCAACATCTCAGGTAGAACAATGTAGCAGCATTAACGAGATGCTTGTCTGAGGTAGTCTAGTTTGTTGAGAAAACAGGGTCGCACAGTAATATAACCACAAATAGTAGCCTTGCCACTCTATACTAATTATCGTAACCCCTGATAAGTCTCGCCGAGGTCCGCATAAAGCGCTCTTCCAATCTCCCCATAGCAGAGAGAATAGACACATGAGGTCCTCTTGCCGGTCACCATGGGACGGACTCGATACAACAATCGCTGCTCGCGACTTATCGGCAGGTGTAAAGCTTGATCGGCAGGCTAAGTACTTAGAAATGAGAACCTGAAGCTTTCACGTGGGCCCAGTGCTTAGTCTAGACGCGAGAGAAAGAGAGAAATATTAGTAGCATGAAAGCATTGCCCATCTTCCAGATATTCGAAGTCACTGGTGGCCACATTGCTGTTGTCCAACCAGAAGGGCCACGAGGGTTGGACTCAAGTCGTCACTGGTTTTAGATATGCGCCGATGAACGCGGTAGCGTGATCAGAGAAGAGGAGGTCATCTTCAGACGATGCAGTCAGGGCGTCCGCAAGCGTGTCAATGCCCGAGGCAAAGGTTGAAAAATTGGCAAGAAGAATGATCTGAGAGAAAAACAGAGTCGATAGGGTCACGCAGAGAAGAGCTGCCAATTATCCTACGTGCTTTCCGGTCATGCTCAGGTGGGCTTCCATCATTGGGTGGACGGCTGCCTTGTGCTTCTGTTTCGGCTTCTGATTGGCTGCTGTCGTGTAAGTCGTTATCACTTAGAGTGATTAGGTTATCATCAATCTGATTTGTCCCGTAGAAAAGACGAGGAATGGATATCATTTTTCAAGGCTTAAAACCAAGTGTCTTTGGATGCAATAAAGATTTAATTATCCTGGTGACGATGAAAGATTTGAGGAAAGGGATACGAGGCAGTAAAAGAACCCCCAATTTTTGGCGTCGCAGTCCACATGCTTACGGCACAAACCTCGGGAAACAGAAGCGGGTCACGACCCAGACTCTTAGAGACGCGGATGACCCAGCCCTGGCGCGGTTTTGTCTGCACTTTCCCGACGAGGTCGATGGATGCGGGCATATGATCAACATCGGTCGTCTCTGCCTTAACTTCGAAATACCTCTTGCAAAAGTAAGTACTTATACTTGGTATTAAAGTAGTCGTGAGACGCCTAGAAGTTTTCAGGTAATTGCTTGATACACCAAGCTTCATGCATTGTGTGCCTCCCAACTTGTTGTTCCAGTCACCTCAGATCTCTTTGATATTTGTTTATTTTCTTGGTTTTGTAGATAAACCTGGAGTTCTCACCAAAAAGCACAAGTGCAGGTAAATGAATTTCCTCCCGGCCTCCTTATAGCAGTATCCAGTTGAGACCAATAACGCCGGACAGCTGCCTTGGTACCACCAGGAAGATAACACACTGGCCAGTCCTTGAGTTGCACAGTGCAGGCGCCCTTCAGAAGGATGGCGGCAGTGGGCTCATCACCACCGGCAGATGGCCAGCATGGCCTAGCAATGTTCCCCGAGGCCCTCAAGGGCAGGCGGGTGTTACTGTGCACCGAGTCCTTTGGCCCGGTCAACGGCGTCAGCAGGACCACTCTGATGCTTGTCAACCACCTGCGCGCCAACGGGTGCCATGTCGCTGTCGTTGCGCCTCACAACCCGACCAAAGTCAACACTTTTGTCCCCACGCTGTCACCCGCTGCAGCTGCAGGGCCGGGTAGCACGGCCTCGGATGGGAGCATCACAGCTACCACCACCACTACCAAGGACATCGAGGTCCGCCTGCACGGATATCCTGTGCCCTTCAACCCCGAACTGAGCATTGTATACCTCGTCCGGCTGTCGGCTCTCTACGCCCGCACGTTTGGCGGGCCCCCGGACCTCATCTATCTTGCCTCCCCCGCCAGCCTGGGCTTCCAGGTCATGTTTCAGCTGCGCCAGAGGCCAGAGCGAGAGCAGATCCCTGTCCTCTGCAACTTCCAGACTGACCTTGCTGGGTACTGCAAGACGTTGTTTCCCTTCCCTCTTGGCGGCATCGCCGACTATGCCTTTGCGTCGGTGCAGAGCTTCCTGTTCCGGCATGAGAGCGTCAAGACTATCTTCTATCCCAGCACCTATGTGAGACGCTATCTAGAACGGCACCACGTTCCGGCTGACAAGATGGAAATTCTTACTCGAGGGGTTGATACAGAGCTATTCAATCCTGCCAGGAGGAGCCATGCACTTCGAGACCAGCTCGCACCGGACGGGGAGATTATCCTGATCTGCGTCGCACGCTTGGCGGCAGAGAAGAGCTTCGACTTTCTGGCCGCGGTGGCCAAGGAGCTAAGCCTCCGTGGGCTGAAGTTCAAGTTGTACATCGTGGGGGGAAACCGCCAGGCAGAGGTCGAGGCGGAGATCAAGGAGCTCTTTGCCAATCTCGAGGGACAGGGCAATGTGATCTTCGCAGGCTTCAGGGTGGGGGAGGAGCTTGCTGAGGCGTATGCCAGCGCGGACCTTTTCCTGCACTGTTCCATCTCCGAGACATTCGGCCTCGTAGTGTTGGAGTCGTTTGCTTCAGGTGTGCCTGTCGTGGCACGAGACATGGGAGGCCCGAGCAATACCGTCCAAGACGGGTGCAGCGGTTTTCTCACGCCGCCGGACGACCTGTCTGCCTTTGTGGACAGAGTGATCCTGCTGGCCAATAACGGAACCATGAGAGCCAGATTCAGCAAGGATGCCCTCCGGCAAGCCCGTGAGGCGACATGGGACAAGATCAACAACAAGGTGGCATGGAGGATGTTGGACGAGATCAAGCAGCGGGAGGCGGCCTTGGCTGAGATGCAGCTGCAGGGAGACACAAAAGAACCGCATGGAGGTATATCTACCGTGCCCGTCTTTGGCTGGTTGATGCTGAGTGGCGCCTTTCGTGAGACCTTGGTCCACTCCCGCCTGGTGGGAGCTCTAGGTGTGATTCTGAGCTTCTGGGGTGTCGTTGGGCTGTATCTGGGCTTTACCAAGGCGAACCGCTGGGTGAGAGGCATGTTTAGCAGGTCATCGGCGTGAGGAGTGATGATAACAAGGAGGAGGAGGAGAAAGAGGATGATGATGATGATATGATGTGATTTCCTCCATGGCATGGCATTGCTCTGGTGTTTTGGAGACTTGTTGGCTGGTGGTGGTGGTCGCGGTTCGGCCGAAGGATTCTCGCCCACATAAGTGGCAAGTCTTATTAGGTCCGAGAATTGAGGCCCACCTTTGTTCCGCTTGTGTACAAAATAGAAGGGGCGAGACGATGATCAAGTGACGTATTTTGGTTTTTTCTTTTCTTTTTGCTGATCTCTTCACATCTCTGTCTCGGAATGAAGTCGATGAGCGGAGGTGTTTGTCCGGCCTAAGAAATGCTAGCCTAGAATCATGATGCTTGTGCTGTGTAAGCGCTCATCGTTGCATGATGGAGAAGCGGTTACACCGTCTTGCGCCCAGTCCATTTCCCCAATTCCATCTCCAGTCGGAACCCTCCCTCGACGTCAAGTAAAGAAATATACGTGGCTTGAGATAGGCATGATGTTCTGGGTGTTACAGCCTTAGCTCGCCACCAGCGGATGGAGGAGCCTTGCCCCAGGCAAGAGAGAGCCAGCCGCCAATCAGGCAAAGGCCACCGAGGGGGGTGACTGGTCCCAGTACTTTGAAGCGGGCCGGGTCTAGGATGAGGGCATAGATACTTCCACTGAACATGGTCATGCCAGCTGTGAAGAGCCCTGCGGCGAGTGGGTTGTCGCGAGCAATCAGAACAGCCACCGAGTGGATGAGCTTCGAGTGGGGGTGGGCGTTGTCAGCTATGGGCGGGAGAGTCGACTTTCTGGGAGGGAGTATGTACCTGGTAATGAGCTGCTGTCGCCCAGCTTGCGAGCTTTGCAGGGTCGTTGATGCGCTGCTTCAGGCCATGAGCACCAAAAGCCCCCAGGCAAACCGCTGCAGCGCCATAGACGGCGCCGACACGCCACCAGGTAGCAGAAGTGTTGCTCATCCTGTCTCTCTGAGGAGTTCGTTGGGCTAGAAGAGGAGTGAATTCGTTGTTGTTATTGTCGTTGCTGCTGCTCGACATTTACGTTGTTGTCGTCGTCGTCGTCGTCGTCGTCGTCGTCGTTTCTCTGGTGTACAAGGTGTGGCACAGTTCCAATGATCAAGTACTTTATGTAAGGTATAGATTTGTGTAACATGACTAAGATGAAATCATGAGGTAAGTTCGGTCCGGAGGTCTCGAAATGGTTCAGGGGTTAGGGCAGGGATACAGCGGGAGAGTAACATAGCCCGAACCCTACGAGCAGGGATCAGTGCTCATGAACGACGAACGCCTCGCTGTCCTGTTCCCTGGGAAGCTGCAACTCCTCCTACATGCCGTCTCAGTCAGCACCTACTTACGACACCACACGTCTCCAACTTTTCACAGAAAAAAAAAAGGGAATAAAGAATATTAAGCGCCTCTCCATCCAACATCATGAAGCGCCTCATTGCATTTGACCTGGACGGCACGCTGGCGGAGAGCAAGCAATCTCTCGACTCCGAAATGGCATCCATCCTTGCTCGGCTCAGCCACGTCGCCGACATCTGTGTCATCTCTGGCGGAGATTGGCCTCAGTTCGAGAAGCAGGTCGCCAGCCGCCTTCCCGAGGACACCGACAGTTCTCGATTCTGGCTCATGCCGACCACAGGCACCAAGCTATACCGCTTCGAGGGCGCTGCCTGGTCGCGCAAGTACGCTGACCTCTTCACGGATGACGAGCGCGCCCACATTATCAAGGAGCTCCGCGCATCCATAGACCGCCTGGGCTTCACGCCCACCGAGGTCTGGGGCGAGCAGATCGAGGACCGCGGCAGCCAGATCACCTTCTCTGCCCTGGGCCAGCAGGCCCCTCTGCACCCAAAGGAGGCCTGGGATCCCAAGCAGGAGAAGCGTCGACGCATCCAGGCCGACCTGCAGCCTATCCTGCCGCATGTTTCGGTCCGCATCGGTGGCGCCACCTCGATAGATATCACTCGCGCTGGTGTCGACAAGGCCTACGGCATCGAGCGTCTCTCTGAGATCTCGGGCATCCCCAAGGCGGATATGCTCTTCTTTGGCGACGCCCTCTACCCCGGCGGCAATGACGCCCCCGTCAAGGACACTGCTGGTGTCGACTCCGTCCAGGTCTACAATGTCGATCAGACCAAGAGAGCTCTCGAGGCCGTCATATTGTGTCTCGCCTGAACGGTCTCGTGTGCGGCGCCACTCATCCAGACCAACAGCGATCTGCCAAGCCCTAGGCTGGGCCTGTATGACCCGACGCGGCAGCTCATCCATCACAACGTTCGGTTTTCTTCTTCTTCTTTCTTTCTTCGTTTTCCTTTTCGTGTGGCCACTATACAAGCCCCACGAGTAATATGCACAGTACAAGCACAAAACGGAAGGCGATACAGGCAGGCTCTTGGTGGGGGAATGCAACGCCTTTAAAGACGTTTTGTGGGACGAATCAATTAAACTCTCGCCTTACACACGTGGGGACAACGGTGCGCGTTATCACAAGTGCAACCCGGACAAGACTTCAAAAGAGAGGGAGAAAGAAAAGAAGGAGAAAGAGAAAGGACAATTGTTATCTCGCCAGAAATAAATCCCCACGCCTCAAAACAAACTCTGGCGTCCTTTTGCGCTGGCTGTCCTTGTCCCACACGCGCGCGGTGCGCGACAACGCATTTGTCAGTTTTCTGATATTTGGACAGCGTCAAAATTGGAGAAAGGCCCGAAAGGCCGATCACAGTACCAAGCTCATCTACCGGCGTTGCAGCTGAAGTCTAATTTGATTAGTGCTTGATCCTGCAGAACGGGTTGTGAGCGGAAACGCCACGCGCCCCTCCGCGCAGAGCTTAATCGCCGTGTAGCTAGCACGCCAGCACGCCAGCACGCCAGCCTGCCCACTGCAACTTCACCGTCACAGTGGAGAACAGGGGAGGGGGAAGAAAAAAGTGACAGAGAGCCTGCAGCCGCTGCAACTGTGTGTGTGTGCAAGCATTTAGATGTTGAATAGCTGCCTCATACGGTAACGTGCACCTACCAGGATCACTTCCAATACGGAGCCTTTGCACACTTTTCAGCTATCTCGCTTGGTCGTGATTGTGGCAACACTCGCTCTTCACTTCTGACTCTATTTTGGAAGATCTTGCGCAAGCCTGCTTTGCTGCTATAAGTCTAATCCTCCTGCATATGACGCGGAATTATAGGTTTAAGCCGTACGGAGTGGCCCCGACCGAGCACACACACACCCTTGACTGTTCTGAAAGTACCCGGACGGGATGATGCTTTTACCATGTTCTGCGGTGCATGCATGCGAACATAAATAGGAAAGCATAAGTGCAAATGCTGCTTCAGGGGGCTGCAAGACCAGCAGCGCCCCGTTGTCGTTCCTGGTACGGGGAAAGGTCCACGCGTCTTTGCCAAGGATCCCGCTGAGACGCAGCTACGCAGGGGAAGCCCTGACCCACCTGGACGAGGGAGACGAATTGAACAAAGACGTTATTAACGTCTTGTCCTCGCTCTGAACCCAATTCCTACAAACATCTCTTACCCCTCCCCCCCCCCCTTTCAGACCATGAGGCAATCTTTGCGGTGAGCTGCCGGTCTTCACCATGGAGCAAGCGGCACCTGACAGTGCCGAGGATCGCTTGACGGTAACGCAGATCCGGAGGAAACGACTCATCCGCGTCTGTGTCCATCTCGGCATCGGCGGACTGTTTACAGGGTAAGGGATTGTCCCCACCCTGCCTGCCCATCGCTACTATTATGCTTGAGAAATTCAAAATCTAACGGACGCGGCTGCGGCTATCTTACCGAACAGTTGGTGGATCGCCGGGCTCGTCCTCCACCGAGACGACAAGAACTGGATCGTGCCATTTCTCGTCTGGCTGGCCGTCATCAGCAGACTGCTCCTCTGGCATTTTCCCAGCGTGCGCCTTGTTCGGCCCCTGGCCAAGTTATGGGAGAGGGCCGTCACCCGCCCGGCCAACGTTGTGCCTCCAAAATGGACCTTGATTGGCAGTTGGATTCTCCTGATCGGCCTGATTGCAACCGTGGCGATGGTTGCTCCCGACTTTCAAGACAACACGACCCTCAACCGAGGCGTCAGCCTAGCCGGACTCGCCGTCATGATTGCCCTGCTGTGGCTGACATCCAGAAACCGGAGGAAGATCAGCTGGTATACCGTGCTGTGTGGGCTGTATCTCCAGTACATTGTGGCCCTCTTTGTCCTCCGAACCAGCGTCGGATACAATATTTTTACATTTCTGTCGGAACGTGCGTCAGACCTGCTGGGCTTTGCGGATGAAGGGCTCGCCTTTCTGACAGACAGCTCTGTCCCCGAGCTGTCGTGGTTCGTCATCAGCGTTGTGCCGCCTATTATTTTCTTTGCGGGCATCGCCCAGCTCTTGGCCTACTGGTAAGCGAGAGGACAAAATGACAACAGGAAAACGACGATTCTACCTCCTGCGCCCCTCCCCCCCAAAGAACACAAAAACAAAACCATGCTTGCTAACTTAAATTGTGATTTCCTATAGGGGCGCTTTACAATGGCTCGTCAGGAAAGCCGCAACGTTCTTTCACTGGGCTTTAAAGGTGTCGGGTGCCGAGGCGGTAGTGGCAGCTTCATCGCCATTTTTCGGACAGGGAGAAAGTGTGATGCTTATCCGACCCTTTCTGAATGATCTTACCCATGCAGAACTACACCAAGTCATGTGCTCTGGATTTGCGACCATCGCCGGCAGTGTGCTGGTTGCGTATATCAGTCTCGGCGTTAACGGGACTGCACTGATTTCTTCCTGTAAGGTTTTCAGGCGCCCCAACCCGAGGGGACTTCTTTTATTATGAATATCAAAAAACAATTTACTGACGAGAACCCGCAGGCGTCATGTCCATTCCTGCGTCCATCGTCGTCAGCAAACTCAGATATCCGGAGACGGAGGAGACGCTGACCGCTGAGAAGTTGACGCTGACGCCTGAAGACAACAAGGCCGAAGCCAGCAACTGGGTGCACGCCTTCACCAACGGGTGTTGGCTCGGCCTCAAGCTTGCAGGCATCGTGGTGGCCGTCCTTGGCTCGGTCATCGCCCTTGTGGACTTGTGCGACGCCCTGCTCACCTGGTTCGGTAGCTACCTCAACATCGAGGAACTGACCCTGGAGATCATATTCGGCTATGCGCTCGTCCCTGTTGCTTTTCTCCTTGGTGTCCCCAGGGATCATGACATAGTCCTTGTCTCGCGCCTGATTGCCGTCAAGATCCTAAGGGTAAGCAACAGACAGTACCTTGTGGTGTTCTCCCTGCACCAACCATCCAAGTCGAAGGGAAGGGGTTACATTTAGTATCGTATGTGTGCTGACATATTCCATTCTCTTCTTGTGACCAGAATGAGTTCATTGCCTACGAGGAACTCCAGACGAGCCCCGCCTATATACCACTGAGCCCAAGATCACGTCTGATCGCGACCTACAGCTTGTGCGGGTTCGGGAATCTCGGGTCCTTAGGCACCCAGGTCGGGCTGATGACACAGATGGCACCCCGCAGGAACAAAGATATCGCCAGCGTCGCCTTCAGCGCCTTCATCACCGGCGTCATCTCGACGCTTACGAGCGCGGGCATGGCTGGGATGCTGCTTGGTGAGCAGTCGGCTATGTCGTTGCTGGAACCGACGACTAGTTCACCGGCGGCAACGGCGACACCTCCACCTGGATAGATGGATTTCTTTTCTTCTCAAAATAGAAGCGATTGCAATATGATTTGATGAAACCTAGTCTGCTCAATTGCGTGCGTGCCTTGTGACTTGTTAATGGATCGTTGATTTGAGTCAATGTTGTTTTCATAGTGAAGTTACACAGTGACTAGTTGCGTTTTATGTTGATATTCCATATTGGTATCAGAGGTACTTCCAGCTTTTGAGCGTCTGGAATAAATTCAAATGTCATTCAGTTACCATCGTCGTCCTGGCATCCTGACACGAATTTCCAATCAGAGAATCGGCGAGGTGAAATCTGGGACAATGATGTGTCTCACAGAACTTAGGGGGTTTGTTTACCTGGTGAAAGGCCATTGAAGCAGTGCGAGTTTCTTGGAAAGACCCATACAATGTGAACTGAACGGCCTTTATAATGTTTGGTCAAGATTGATCAAGTCCACGAAAGTTGTCGCCGAACAAACATTTGGACAGTAGACAAAAAGAACGACTACATAAAATGAAGCATAATTGTCTCTACCGAACTCTCTCCTCGACCATATCCTCCCTTTCACCCAACCACGCGAGACAGTTGTAAGTAACTAGTGGTCTCCCATTGACCTCGTTCTCGAACTCACAAGCGCATTCATCGCCCATTAGCCACGCACAACACCCAACTCGGCGCCATCTTGTCATCAGCAAGATGTGCTTCTACGCATACGTACAGGTCAAGTGCGACAACTGTGGCGAGGAGCTCTACTGCACCACCCTGAAGAAGCGAGACTGTCGCAAGAAGTCCTGTGACCGGAAGGTCCCCCCCGGAACTCGTGTCAAGGTCTCGGAGAAGAAGACTACCGACAAGACGCATTCCTGCCATTTTCCTCTTGTCGATGATGAGGTGGCCTAAGGAGCTTTGGCGGGTCGTCTTGAGGTAAATATGGACAATACCACGGTATGTGAGACGTAATGTTCTTGTTTGTTTACTGCAAAGCATGAATGTGAGTCTCGAAAGCCGGTGGCCGGGTCTGGAGAGGTCCCAGCGTACTGTAGGGTAAGTTGTAGGCTGTTCTCTCTCAAAATTACCTCCGGGCTCGTTCATCAGGCCGTAATATAAGTAGTTTGTAAATCGACTCCCTTGGCAATTTTCACAATGGAAAAGCTTTTGAGATATATCGAGTAGTATACGTGAATGCTGACCCGCCGGCACCTCTTACATGTCCACATTTTGTCACTCATTAGACCTACATCTCTTCGGAGTAATAAAACAGGTATCACCCGATGCAGTTGTTTACCAAGCAAAGGAGTCGAAATATGATTACGAATATCGGCTCCTGCCAGCCTGATACTTTAGTGAATGTAATTCGATTTCGGTCAATTTGCGTTTTGTATCACCAGAACTATATCATCCATGGATGTCTGGAGATGTGGGAGGGATTGTCCGGCCACTATGCAATGCTCAGGAATTAAGAAGACGTAAAGTCCCCAAAAGTGACTTATAGAAGACAGAGAATTTGAAGCCAACAATTCAGTAACAAAAAACCACGCGGATACACTGCACCAACGTATGCTTTTGGTCATGTTTGAGGAGAGAACCCCTCACAAGCTGTTGTTGTTGGGCTTAAATCAAACAATTCCGGCTGTAGCTGCTGTCATAACCAACAACTCACCAAGCATTATTGATCCTGCGTACTAACAGATTATTGCCAATTTACTGTAATATATAGTAATGCAAGTATTATGAGGTGGCGAGAGGCTGGCTGAGCGCATGTGACTATGACTAGAAGATTACCAAGAAATCTATTGAAAGTGCAAACAGAGACATATAAACCAAGACGAGATAATCAACGGCTCTTCTATCAAAAAATGTAATCAGAAACGGAATCAAGAGACCTACTGCCCTGTCTTTCTTCCCCCGTTCTGGCCCTAAATCCCCATCATCGTGATCCCTTCTACACCCGAACTCAGCGCACATGATCAAACGTGCTGGAGAAGGGCAAGGCAATTTTCCCTGCCCACCGTGATGGCAACATCTCCTAGTGCCTTGGTCTCGAAACCTGCCTCGCAGTAACAGAAATAGTACTATTTGTCATTGAATGGTCAGTTCATGGACCAGTATCTCTACACGAGCCCTCCGCGGTGGAGACTCACATGCCACTTATTCCTAAACACCTCCATGTCGACTGGAGTCATCTCGGGGTGGTTTTTCTTCAGCGCTGGCACAATTGTGTCGTCAAAGGACTCCTGGAACGCTGCATCCCAGCATCTCAAAGCCCTTGGGTAATGCATCCCAACGTTCTTGATTTCTTCCACGATGAGCCTGCCCGTTGAACCCCGGTTGATGCTGTCCACGAGTGCGGTCACAGTCGGCAGATGACCACCGGGAAATATGTACTTCTTGATGAAGTCCTGGCTGTGCCTGTAATTCTCGTACCTGGTCTCCGGTATGGTGATGCACTGGAAGAATCCAATTCCACCGTCCTTCTTGAGATACTGGTCCACGCATCTGAAGTATGTGTCGAGGAAGTCGTGCCCGACGTGCTCGATCATCTCGATGCTGACGATCTTGTCAAATGCGCCCATGCCGCCCAGCTCGCGGTAATCAGCTTGCACGACCGAGATCTTGTCCTCCAGGCCTGCCGCCCGCACACGCTCCTCAGCAAGCCATTTCTGTTCAGCGCTGGGGGTCACCGTCGTGACGCGACAGCCGGTCGTCCGGGCTGCGGTGATAGCAAAGCTGCCCCAGCCTGTGCCGATCTCGAGCACATGGTCTGACGCCACGATCCTCGTTGCTGAGATTGCGTACTGAAGCTTTCTGTGCTGGGCATCCTCGAGGGACTCGGTCTTGGATAGGGGGTCCGACGACGGCAGCCACATGGGAGCCGAGTACGTCATGTCAGGGCTGAGAAAGGCCTTGAACATGTCGTTGCTGAGTGAATAGTGCGCGGCGGCGTTGAGGCGCGAGGTGCTGATGTGGTTTAGGGCCCTGAAGGGCACCAGCTTGAGCATAGGCCCGAATAGAGAGGGCAGGAATCCCACCGTCGCGGGCTTGTAAATAGCCTCATTATTGTGGACGAAGAATTTCAAGACGGAGGTGAGGTCTGAGATGCTTATCTCTCCAAGCATGTAGCTCTGCGAGAAGCCAATGTCCCCAAAAGCGAGGACCCGTAACCAGAAGAATTCATTGTGTATTTTGATTCCTGGTGCGGTGGGCTTGGTAGATTTCTTGCTCCCCAGCATCAGGATCTGTCCATCGGGGGTCTCTAGTCGCAGTGCTCCTTGTGAAGCTCCTGAGAGGCTGGAGACTATCATCTGTCTGGCAAACTGTATCAGATACGCCAGGCTGGCATCGGCCAGCTGCCGCAACTGGCTATTGGGGAATGCAAATAATATTGGCAAGAGGTCAGGCGGAGTTTGTAACGACATTGCAAAGTAGATGTGTGGTTGCACGTGTATGAAACCAAGTCTCGTGTAAGTACAAAGTAAGAGCAAGGATTAGGATATTCTAAATCAACGTCATAAAAAGAAATCGGGCTCAGAAACCGTGAATTAGTGAGAGAATACAGAAGAAGACGGCGAAAAAGAGAAAAAGGAAAAAAGAAAAGACAAAACAAACAATAGACAATAAGATAGGGCGGAGAACACGATATATTTTCTGGACCGTTGCATAGCCACCAACGGCTGTTTGCATTACGCCGTGTTGGAAGGCGGCCGACTGCGGATGGGCGCATGACATGAGCGGTCAGCATTCCGATGCCTGAAAGTCCCAATAGTTCGAGTGAAAAACCTGATTGCAGTGCGAGCTGGATCGTCCAACGTTGGGTAGGCACTGCCCAGAGCCTGGAGTGTCTGCCTTTGGCTAGAATTGGATGATTGTCTTTGTGCGCAGAAAAGTTCCGGCGAATCACATCATTTCTCACATTCTGTGTAGGTAATGATTTGATCGGTAATCTTTTGAGATTTGATCAATTCCAAAGGCTCTGACTCGGCCGAGGCATCCGTATCTTTTAATCACAAGACAACGGGGAACGCCACCTAAATGAGAGATAGTTTGTACACCAGGTCGAAAGGTTGACGTGTTGCTGACGGAGTACATCGGCTGACCAATCCGGTTGTGTGTGGTGCCATGTTAAGTCACATCTGGAAATCGGAAGGGAGTAGTTACACCAGCCGTTTTTCTCTCCTTCTTCTTGTCCTTCTCCATGTAAGGAGAGACAAGGTTTCGGCAGATTATCATGCCCTGCAAGTCTCACATGCCTGTCAAGGCTGGCAGGCTTCACGGCACATCTTGTGCTGCATCATATCTGAAGACCATTGGATCTTGATACGCCGCTCCGTACTTAGCACTGTCACCTGTGTCACGGTTGCACAACCTTCTTCGACGTCTTTTGTGATGTCTGAGCGGCCACATTGCATTCCATCGATGCTTGTTTGTTCGACTCGAGTGCCATTGGTTTTTCTCTCGCCTTGTAGCTTTAGCTAGCTAGTTGATGCAAATATGAACTCCACCGTCGTTATAGAACGAGACAGCTTTTGCCTCCTTGAACGGCTTGTCGCGTTCTCCAGCAGCCATCGATATTTGGGGGAATTCCTGCAACAACCTCACAAACACATACATGACCTCAGTCTGTACCATTTGCTGGCCCAAACAGGCCCGGGGTCCCGATCCAAAAGGCATGAAGAAGTCTCTCCTGCCCTCGTCAATGTCGATGGCAGGTGGGGCGCCGACCTCGACGACACCATGTATGTTGTCAGATCTAGGCCCAGATGCTACTTTGAGATCTCTTGGCTTAGATATTGTGGCCCATCTGTCGGGCCGAAATGCTGCCCAGTCCTCACCGTAAAGCTTAGGGTCTCGATTTAGGGCATACGTGCTCCAGACAACGGTCGTCCCAGCCGGAATTGGGACGGGGCTCAGTCCATCCGGTCCTCCTCCTGTTGGTAGAGTTGTGGCGATTTTGGCTGTTCGGGAATGAGAGCTCACAGGAGAATAAAGGCGTAAAGCTGAAATAGACTCGTCAGTGACCGGGGAAAGAAAAGGGGGAGGGTGGCTTATGGACCAGATCTCGAGCGTCCAAAAGTTGTTGGTGAGCATTGCGAACCTTCCATGATGACCATACGCAAAAACTTCATAGTAGATAGTTCCTTGGCAGTAGGAAGCCGTTGTCCTAAGAAAGCAATCTCCTCCCGAAGCTTGTGCTGTGTGTCGGGGTGCCGTGAAAGGATATACATCAGATTGGCCAGAAAGGTCGACGTCGTATCGTAGCTGGCAAAGAAAATGTTTTGTAACTCTCCTTGGATCTGATCGTCAGAGATTCCTGCGGCTTTCATGGCCCTGAAGACGCTGGGTGGTATATCTCTTTCTCTCGTCAGGCCCTGGTTCCCGCCACTGCTCATCTCGGCAATGATTTCGCTCAATTGCATCCTGAAGAAGGCCTTCATCCCGTTGACAACACCGATCAGGCGTTTGTATGATGTGAAGAGGCTCAGCCAGGCGAGGGGGCCGACAGACATAAACTTCCCCGATGGCCCCTCAAACTCCTTGACCAGAGCCAGGAAACGCAGTCCTTGTTGACGGCTTGTCTGTTTGGATCGTCCTTTGAGGCATCTCGTAGATTTTCCGAACAAGAAATCAGTGACGACATCCAAGGTGAACATGGATGCCAAGTCATGAAAGTCGAACGATCCAGCCGTCTCGGACAGACGGCGCATATTCTGGATCAGGTTTTGCACGTGAGGCTCCAGGAGAGCAGGTTCGTTGACCGCCGACCGGGCAAAGATGGGCTTGAGGGTCTTCCGAGAGTACTTCCAGGCCGTGCCCTCGTTCATCAGGATGCCTTCGCCGACGTGCTTTGCAGCTTCTTTGACCCAACCGGCCTTTCCAAACTGCTCAAAGCCTCCAGTGGTCATCCAGCGAATGTTGGCGGGTTCCATAGTGTGAATGCATGGCCTTGCAAAGTTGTTTGTGACGTAAGTCGGACCGTAGGCAAGATGCCTTTCTCGGAAGCCTTCAGATAAACGTCCGTTGTTGAAGTCCCACCAGGAGCGAATGGCGAGATCTACTCCGAGCAGAGGATCAAGATGAGGATACCTTGGGACAAAAGGACTAGATCTTTCTGTCTTGGCCGAAAGGAAAGAAATTATCAAACACTTGATCAAGATCATGGAAACCAGAAACGTGACCACTGCTAGGAGGAGCGACATCGTGTTGACGGGAAATATGATAAGTAAAAGATCGATCCCAGGAAGCTCTCTACCTATCTTGGCAATATATTCTGTGAAACGAGACTGCGTTGGTCAACGTAGGACACTCTATATCCAAAATGTAGCGTGCCGCTGGGTGAAAAGTAAACGACAACTGTCCGCCGCTGGACACAGGACGCTGGCATGTTGGATAAATCCTCGTAACACAGCCTACGAGACAGACCCAGGATGTAGGCAGCTCCTCAGTATCTATCCGTGTCAGTCTCGAAGTGTGTGGGTGTGTTGGAGGGGGGGGGGGTTCGAAATCCACATCTTTCGATAGTTCCGCCCGCGGATGACCAAATTTTGTTAGCCCTGCGCCTAAACTGATAACCTGAATATCGTCAGCACCAAAGAATAATCATCATCATGACGAAGCTGCCCAGCTGCCTTAAGATGCCAATTTCCTCCTTTCTTTGTTCACGTTTTGATCGGCGATGGCTCCAAGGAACCTCTGGAGCCTGTCCTTTTCCGACTGTCCCTATTCAGCCATGTCTCGTTCAGTGCTTAAGTATGCAGTGCATTTCTAAAGAGCAGAAGTACTGCCGAAGGCAGCCAACTCGAGGCTACCATCGGCGCGTGTTAGTTGGCTGTGCCGATGAATCAGTAATATTGATTGTCAGATGTGCACAAGGCACAGCCGCGGCGGAATGGGGGGTGGGGCGAGTCTGTCTAAGGGCACGTCAGAATTGCGTAGCCACCTTGTCGTTGAAGTTTTCTGATATGAAGAACTGGATGCCAAGGGACACCGAGAGAAATTCCCTTTCTCACGTACTCCCTTCGTTTTGTTTTTTCCACATCTTCAGCTCAAGGACACCTTGCTGATTATTAATATGTCCCGGCATGATTACGTTGTTTACGGCTCCTCCGACGTCCGTTTCAGCAGTCTTGGATTGCTCACCGCCCAGTTGTCTCTACTCTGTGTGACCCTGCAATTTGTGACTGTAAGTAGCGTAAGCGAATGCTGAGAAAAAGTAATATGCCTGCGAAGAGGTTTGTCATGATAAAATCGAGCCGAGGCACATTTATAAACAGAGAGGTGGCATCTGGTTGGCACATGGAATGGGGCCATTAGTGGAAAAGGAACGAATTGTACTGAGAACACAAATACTACGCAGCAAAGACCGCAAAAATATATAGACGCGAATGAAAGAGGTCTTGTGATTGATGGTTGATGCTCATCGAGAAACTTGCATTTGCTGTTTTATATAATAGCATAACACAACGCCATTCTCTCTACCTACGTATGAACCAGAGGTAGGTACCCGTGCAACCACACCGAAAAAGAACTAATACTACACCGGCGTTCTCAAAAATGATGCACCTTGATGGGCAATGTCAAGGAAAATATGCCAATCACATCAAGGGCCTAGTTTGTGCCCACTAAACGTCTTAACCTGTAGCCCAGCACCAGATGCGAGAACCTTGATGGCCTTCAACAGCAAAAAGGTTGACGCTTCTCGCCCATGAGAAGAGAAAGAGGGGGAAAAATGATCCTGTCTTGCTTATTTCCTGACAAGCAAACGAGTACATGGTTTTTGTAATTCAAAGATCTTGCTGAAGCTGGCTCTGCATCCTGTGCCAGGCGCCCATCACTTCATGGACATGGGTGAGAAAGCGCAGCCCTTGCTACTGATGCTGCCGGCAGAAATACGACAGCACATTTATTCATATCTTTTTGATGACGGCGGGAGGAACTGCATAGCTATACGAAACGGGCATTGGAGCGGCCAACAACTTGAGCCTACCAGGGACAAGACTGCCCAACCCACTGCCAGACGCAGCACAAAGTACCATGTGATGGAACGGACGTCAATGTTTCATCAGCGATGCTACGAAACCACATATCACCTCGCCAGCGAGCATGTAGAGTTCCACACAGCCGTCATGGCTGTCTGCAGGCTTCTCTACGACGAAGCTTCCGAAGCACTGTATGGACGACATTCTTTCGACTTTGGTCACCATGTCCAGGCCGTCGTCCCTTTCCTCACGGACCGTACACCGTACACCCTCTCGCTCGTATCATGTATTTGCGTGTACAAGAGGGGGCCGTTCCCTTCCATGGGATACACGAGTGAGAAGAGCGAGTGGTCCTGCATGTGCCGTTTTTTGTCTGGCATAAATACGCTGGAGAGGCTGCGGGTCGTGATGGAGACGGGCCGGCCGAGCCGCCCCTGGGAGGGCGTGCAGGAGCTTTCTGCGTCGGACATCAAGCTGCTGAGCCTGATCGGCCATGAGAGCCTGGAGTGGGTGAGGGAGCTGGCCCAGGTGAAGACGTTGAAGGAACTGGAACTTGTATCGGAAGCCAAGTATCTGCCGGTGCCCAAGTCGTCGGCCATGGCTGTCTATGCCGCTCTGTCGGTCTCAGTTGAGCACGGGCTGGTCGATTTTCTGAAGTTGGAAATGTCTGCGTCTTGTATCAAGTCTTCTGTTCTTACGCTAGATGGAGTATGCTCATGAATATTTTCTGAGCGTCAGAACTCAAAAAGGTTGATCCTGTGAGGTCTGCACAGTGTTGTGATAACTTGGATAACTTGGATCATTAGCTGCAATATTATGCATAGGATATACCTTGAAAGTGACTTGTGAAACACAGAACTGATGTGGTCTCTATCCTGGCCCAGTGGTCATTGTATGCATCCTACTGTATCTGTTACGGCTCGGCGAGGACCGCACGACACACGAATTTAGACGTTTAGTCGTTCATCGAGATTGGGTATTAATCAATACCCGTCAAGTTCGTGCATCACAGTAGATTCAGGTCGACATATAGTCACGATGAGGATGGTCAGTCCCTCTCCATATGTGCTGGTGTGACACTGTCCCATGCTGCCGTGAGACGTATGCATTGCTGGAAGCCTTGGTTGATGGCGTAATTCGCAATGCCGAATCATGAAGTAAATCGATTGTTTTATGGAGTAATGCTCAGGTTGAAAATTTGATGGGCTGAGTTTTAAGCAGGGCAATTCACGTGTCTAAGCTCTTGCAAGCGAGGTGTAAGCGTGCTGGAACATATGCCAACAGTTTCCTAGATGAATCTTAGATCTATACTTACATATTGAAAAGTGAAACCAAAGAAGAGAAATTTGAGGTTCCTGCGGAAACGTGCTTGAAACCCGGTCATTAGTATGAAGGACATATTACGGTCAGTTCCTCTAATATCATACTTTGGACTGACAACACGTGAATGAGATGGCCAGCCCAGACCACAACTACAACTGCCTGTGTATCTGCTTAGTATTTGACTCATCTCCCCCGTCTCGATGTTATTTAGCGACGGGTTCGCTCACTGCCCAACTTGACGCTGACAACTCCTTTTGTGGCCCAAACAATCCTTGCCAGGTTCCAAGGTTGTTGCTGCGCAAGTTACCATGTGGAGTTTGGTTTGTCCCACCTGCCGATCGATCCGTGATCCAATTGCGCTCTGAAGAACTCTGATAAAATGTCTCTGATCTCGACCTTGCGAAGAGACGGATAAGACGGGATGGAGGTGCAGAGAAAGAAAGCCTCGTTGGAAAAGATGCCAGGGTTAGGTGCAAGTGGTGATCTAGGCTTTGAACCAAGGGTCGCCCCTGTGTTCAGGTCCCTGCAGGTGTTCAGTGGGTCAATCGCTGTCATTCGTTCTTGGGGAAAGAGAGATAGAGATAGGGGGCCTTTGGTGCCCCAAAATTGGGAGCCAGGGGTGGAGATGGGGAGGCGGGCATCCCCATTCCCTAGTGCCAGAGTGCGTCCATTGTAAGCTGGTACCTGATTTGACTCGGCGGGTCTCGGGCAGCCTGCTTCATAGAAGAATACTGGTCCAAGCTGCTGCCGGACCGAGTCGAACTGGATTGCGACAACATCAATCACGACATTTCTCGTACCTTACAACTCACAGCTTATATCTCCACAAACGACCACCGCCACCACCATCAGCCATCCACCATCCACCACCACCGGCGTTCTGCCACACACCACCTACCCTCATGGTAGCATAGGGACCTGTCGCTAGTCGATTTATCCACAGAGTCTATCCATGAAGCCGCCATCAGCGAGCCCGAAGAGCGCTGCCTCTTTTGTTACTACGACCTTCCCTTTGCCCGGGCATCGCGCCTAGATCTAGATTCGACAACTCTCATCCATTCGCTTTACTCTGTTTGATAATTTCTCTCTCTTCCTTCTTGTTCTCTTTTTCCTCTACGACCCCTCGTCAGAGAGAGGTCACTCCCCTCGACCAGGGACTTGTTTCAGGGCTGCCTCTACCGCCTTGTGACTGTTCTGTATTTCTACTACCTCAAAACTTATCCACGATTCGTTACGATGGCTCCCAAGGACAATCAGCCCTACGATCCCGTCCCTCCTATTCCTACCTACGATGAAGCTGTCGCCGGTGGCAGCCACCAGCCGACCCGCCGCCCGTCTCTACCCTCCCCATACGACGACCCTTCGAACCTCGAGTTCGAGTCCCAAAGCTTGTTGGATCACGCCAATGAGGCGCCGCCATCATCCACCCGTCCTCTGCGACGACCAGGTGGCTACCGACCACCTACCGTCGAGACAGATGACGAATACTCCGATTCCGAAGACGGTGGAGAGGAGGACCATGTGCGGAGGGAGATGCAAGAGCTGGAGATAGACGACGATGCGAGCACCAGATCCTCCATATGGGCCAAGAGGATGCCATTTTCGTTATCACTGCCTCGTTGGAAGTCTTGGCGCTGGCGACTACCAAGTTTACCATCCATCAGGCTAGGCGAGCAGCAGCAAGACGGCAGCAGTGGTGAGGGCCACGGGTCGCGACGGCGCTGTACGCCCGACATGAACTCCACCGCGACCTTCATCATGGTTGGCCGCGTGTTTGCTATCCTTCTCATCATGGGATTCCTTTATCTGCTCTTCATGAGCGATCTCTTCTCCAACATGGCCCGACGACTCGGGGGCGGCCAGATGTTCGATCCAGAAAGCGTGCGCATCCACGTTCAGGGCAGCGTCGACAAAGACCGGATACGCGACAACCTGAAACACTTCACCTCCTACGCTCACGTTGCTGGTTCCGAGGGCGACTATGCCCTGGCAATGGATACAAAGAACCTCTTCGTCAAGTACGGGCTGGAGGACGTCACCGTGGACGAGTACTACGTCTACCTCAACTACCCCAAACCAGATGGTCGCGCAGTGCAGATCCTCGACGGGAGCGGCAAGCCGACCTGGACCGCCAAGCTTGAGGAGGGTGATCCAGGCGAGGAGAAGGCTGGTCACCAGACCTTTGCTTTCCACGGACACTCGAAAAGTGGCGACGTCAAAGGCCCGCTGATCTACGCCAACTATGGATCCCGTGAAGACTTCAAGAGGCTCTATGATAGCGGGATCGATACGAAGGGCGCCATTGCTCTCGTCAAATACTACGGAACCGAAGGCGACCGCGCCCTCAAGATCAAGGCTGCCGAGCTGGCAGGTTTTGCCGGCTGCATCATCTACAGCGACCCCAAGGACGATGGCTTCTTACGAGGCGATGTGGCACCAAACGGCCGGTTCATGCCCGCGGACGGTGTACAACGTGGCGGCGTCAGTCTTATGAGCTGGGTCGTCGGCGATGTGTTGACACCGGGGTGGGAGAGTAAGCAGGGCCTGCCGAGGATGAAGCCGGAGCAGACCACGGGCCTTGTTCAGATCCCTAGCCTGCCCCTGGCCTGGCGTGACGCCCAGGTCCTCCTGCAGCACATCAAGGGCTTTGGTCAACCGTGCCCGGACGAGTGGGTTGGTGGCGTCCCTGATATTGGCGAGTGGTGGACGGGCAACCTCTCTGGGCCGATTGTACGCCTCAAGAACGAACAGGACGAAAACACACAGCAGCCCATTTGGAACGTATACGGCCGCATTGTGGGGGTCGAGCAGCCGGACAAGAGTATCATCATTGGCAACCACCGAGATGCTTGGTCGTACGGCGCCACCGACCCTGGTTCAGGCAGTGCCATAATGTTGGAGATGGTTCGCATATTTGGTGACCTCGTCGAACGGGGCTGGAGGCCACAGCGAACCATTGAGTTCATGTCTTGGGACGCTGAGGAATACAACCTGATTGGATCGACCGAATTTGTGGAGAACAACCTTGATGGGCTGCGCCGCGATGGCTACGTCTATATCAACATCGATACCCCGATTGGCGGAGATGAATTCCATGCCTCTGGCTCTCCTGTCTTCCAGAAGATCCTTTACCGCGTCATCGACCGAGTCTACGATCCGATCCACAACACAACCTTGCGCGAACTATGGGATCGTCGTGGCGCTGAAATCGAGGGCTTGGGTGCCGGCTCAGACTACGTCGCGTTCCAGGATATTGCCGGCGTGTCTTCCCTCGACTTGTTCTTCGATGAGCCCGGTGGCCCATCCCACCCTTATCACTCCAATTACGACAACTTCGAATGGATGGATACGGTCGGCGATCCCGGCTTCACGTATCATGGCATGATGGCCGAGCTTCTGGGCCTGCTCATCCTGGAGCTTTCCGACCGGCCTCTGCTTCCCTTTGATATGGCTGCGTACGCCAACGCGCTTTACAAGTGGACCAACGACTTATCTGACTGGACCGACCACAAGGGGGCCAACCAGGACGGTCAAACGCCATTGGACATGAACGTCCTGAAGAAGGTCGTCTTGGAGGTGATTGAGGCAGTGGCGTCGTTCCAGGACTGGGAGCATATCTGGCAGAACAGTGTCCTGGCGGCTAATGGTTGGGAGCCCATCCGACTGGGCTCCAAGAGGTGCGAGTTCAATGACATCATGTCGCAATTCGAGACGGGACTTCTTGACGTGGATCAGGGAGGTGGTGTAAGTTTTCTTCCTTCCTGGCAATGACGCTTCTTCCCTGAGCGAAAGCCGTTTTCTTTCTTTTTTGTTGCTTTTTCTCTCCTTCTCCATGACAACGCTTTGGATACTAACGCTTCGTCATCTCCCCGCAGATCCCCAACCGCACGCAGTTCCGGCATGTCGTGTTTGGCCCGCAGCTTTGGTCCGGCTACGACGAGGCGTTCTTCCCGGCCATCCGCGACGTCGTCGAGTCCGGTAACTGGACACTTGCCAACCTCACGGTCGAAAAGACGGCGCGCATTATACGGGACGCAACCGTGCCGCTCAAGACATGGCAGGGTTGAGAGAAGGAAGAAGTCGCTGTTATTTTCATCATATCTCCTGAGATCCATTGAGGGAGAAGGAAGCAGGAGGCGGCGGGAAAGGGGAAGGAGGAAATGGACATGAGCATCAAGGTGTATATATCGCTTCTGAACCACGGCATGGCATCGCACGGCGTTTAGGGCGCGAGGTGGAACATTTTAGATGATTTTCTTTTGCCGTATATAAAACCTCGAAAAATTTTGTACATCCATCTATAACATCACACCCCGACGCGCACTTGCGACAAAGTTTCACATCTTAAAAAGGGCGGGGTGGGCGTTGATCATTACAAGTATTTTGAGTATTTACAAGAACGAAGCACATGCGTAACTGACTTGACGACGCTTGGAGTTTGCATATGTCGTTGTACTTTCGCAGTGACGCCGACAAGGTCCTCAAGTCTCGTTCCCCTCACTTCATTTTCCTACCCTCATCTCCTACCTGAGACCTCGAACACCATTGACCTCCCACACCTCACCCCCGGTTCCTCAACCCCCCTTCTGAGGGAAAACAACAAAAACAAAAAGCAACAGCCATCCGCCCTCCCACCACTGATGGCGGTCACCCGCTCAAATCTTGTGACTTTCTACGGGTCACATCAGACACGTATCTACCTTCCCAGCTGCACCTGTTTCCTCCACTCATTTCGGGGTCAACACGATGCCCTCGTACTCCTTACTCTTGATGATTTCCAAGGTATGGTAGAAATGCTTTTTGCTGTTCTCGATGGATGCCGAGTCCTGCTGGTTGCCGGCGAGGTTGGAGTGAATGAGCTCGATCAGCCCGTTGAGGTATTTTGTGGTGACCTGTGATGGCATTGGGAATTGATTAACGTCGCATATCATAAACATTTAGGCATATTAGATTTATTCTTACCGCTTCGTTGTGCTGGTCGAAATAGTACACATATCTGTCGAGGATCTCCACAAAGAGTTCGATGGATGCAGCCGTCTCCATGCAGGAGTCAGCTACACGAAGGGCACGCTGCAGACATTCGAGAACTCTCTTGCCATCACGGTAGAGCTGGACCGGTTTGTTTAGTCAGTAGGAGGAAGAAAGTAGATAGGAAAAGAAGAAAAAAACTTCTAGCAAGGAGGCTCGGCAGTGAGGTGGGTTACATAGAAGGATTTCAAACTCACATTGTTCTCGTCCTCCTCTCCATTGGCGGCGATGGGGTTCGCCCACCAGAGGTGACTCGCCAGATACACGGCTCGGCACTGATCTGGTTTCCGTAGCAGTTTACTGGCGTGCTGGGCGCACTTGGTGATCAAGGTATCGTAGTTCTCCTTGCCAAAGTTACGCGTCTGATGCAGTGCCGAGGCGATGACACACACAGCCTGGAACTGCGCCTTGGAGTCGCTGATAGCCTCCTCGTACACAGTAAACGCCTGCGCGAAGAACTCATATGCCACCTCCTCGTGTCCGGTCTGGTCAGCCGTCTGTCCGCAGGCACAGAATAACCTGAGTGCGAGTTCAGAGGCACCAGCGGCGTTCACGCGCGTGTACAGCTGTGACAGTGCAGAGTGCATGAACTTGTACAGTGCGGATGATTGCGTTGACCAGTTGTCATCGTAATGCTCGCGGGCCTTGAAACGACGAGCCAACTTCATACCTGCCGTGATTAGGGGAGGCGTAGTGGTCCGTATGCGCTCGTTACCTTCAGCGTAGGCCCTTCGTATCATCTGCAACAACTTGAACTGGGTATCGTTGTTTTCTGCGGCGAGCAGATGGACCAGACGGGCAAGCCAGCCTTGCTCCTCCATCGTCTCGTCTGTCTCCACGGTGCGCGCCCGCGCTGGGGCCCCTGGGTATCCAGGCTGGGCCTGCGAGACTTCTTTCACCAGGACACTAAGGACACCAAGCACATTTTCCAGCTGGGTCATTGTCTCTATAGGGGTCTGGTTCTTGAGCAGGGTGCGTGCAACTTCGCCAGCAACCGCACGCCGAGTAGGGTACGTTTGGGACTGGAAAAGCGGCACATACATCGGGAGGGACAAGGCAGTGAAGATGGAGACGTATCGTTTCAGAGGGGCTTGGAGCAGGCTGAGCAGACTCTGCTGGGCGGCTGGCGAGTGCAAGTCGGCGCTGTTGGTATGTTCGTGGACTTTGACGTTGGCATAATCAAGTGCCTGGTCCACATAGTCGAGGCGCTCGGGATAGATATTGAGAGCAAGATTTGTGAGAGATACCAGGAGAGCGATCGTATCCTGCACAGGTAAACGTTGTGCCTCGACCAGGTGCGTCACCTGTCCGAAAAAGATCTCGTACAGTGGCACGTTATCCGGTATGCCTCGGTTTTCTACTGTTGTTGTCTTGGGCTCCTCCTCATCCACAGCAGTAGCCTCTGTCTCCGCTATTGATGGCGCCGGCTCGGACTCGCCAGGCTGCGGCTCGGACGCCGGAGCAGTCTCGCCTTCAGCACTGTCGCCATTAGTGTCGGACGGCGGCTCATGCTGGTGGTCTGCAGGTTTCGGCTGCTCCTGCCCGAGTTTGACCTTTTCCAAGAGACTGGCCAGGGCGTCTTCCTCCATCTTTGCCCGATCCTCTGTCGCCTGTCCTTGCGATTCTCTCTCAGCGTAGTCGGAAAGTCGGTCCATCAGTCCTATCACAATTGCCTTGACGTTGACGTGTGGATTCAGCCTCGACACGGCCGCGAGGAACTGATCAAGGGTGTGGAGATGATACTCGTCAGGGAAGACCTGCGTGATGACCTCAAGCAGGTATTCCTGTGCCAAAACATCGCGACACTGCACCACCTGTTCCAGCAAAGGCGCAAGTATACCATGCTTGTAGCTCTCGAGGTCGACTAGCTGGCTCAGGCGCACAATGTTGCTGCCCACGAGGAGCTGGAGCTCCTTGCGCTCCTGTGTGCGCAGCTCACGTTCCCGGGAATGACCCTGGTGCTGCAGACGAACCCAAAGCTTGTTCATCTCGACGAAATTGGTCAGGACGAAGCTGATGGAGTCCTGTAGGTTGCCCTCTGGCCCGTCGCCATCGCCAGTAGGCAAGAAGTCCCTTGCCTGGCCGGTCAGGTAGTAGCGCAAGAAGAGGCCCCGGATAGGATGTTGCACGCCCCTGCTCATATCCATCATATCCTTCATGAGCTCTTTCACAGGTGCGCCGTCGATGGACATGTAGGCTGTGCCGACGGTGATCATGAGGTAGAGGCGGGGGACGATGTTGCCCGCATACTGGACAAGTTCGTAGAGGTCGGCAAGATGGTTGACTGGGTGATTCTCGCGAAGGTGGACGGAGAGGTATCGCAAGGCATCGAAAACAGCCATGTAGAGTTCGTAGTACTGTTTGGGTCCGAGACTCGAGGTGCGGAGCTCGGACACGAGGGTAGAGCTGTCAGGAGACAAAGATTGTGAGCGTCAGCGATCCTGGTCAGGGTTAAAGGGCAAAGAAGAGAAGACTCCCTTATCATAGACCAAGGGCTGAAAATCGACTTACCAGCACTTGAGGGCATCCATGAGCTTGCCGGGCATATCAAGGCACTTGCGCATCAGGCCGGTCTGGTGGCGGACTGCCTCGAGGGCATCGCTCAGCAGACGGACCTGGTCCTCTGGCGGGGCGGGAGCAGCCATGCCTTCGGACCTGGTATATTGTTGTTGTGGTGGTGGTAGAAGACTTTCCCTCAATTCTAACTCTTGCTCTCAAGTCCGCCTCTTTCAGGTGTTGCTGCCCCTCTTCTCTTATTCTCCGTCGTCCAACAGCCGGTCGCCGAACTGGACGCGCTACACAAAGAGTCGCAGAACAGGTGTATCTTCGAGATAGAGCCGCGTCACTTGGCTTCGCAGTCGCAGTCGCATGAGGTGAGAAGGTCAGTTGATCGTTGGTGCCTGGGGGTCGAAAGGAGGACGAGGTAGAGGAGGCGGAGGAGAGCGGTAGAAAGAGGGCAAAGATGACGACGACCTGGCGGTGGGTTGAGAATATAGCAGCGCTGAGGGGAATGACTTGCGTAAACAAGTGGTTGAGAGAAAGGGATGAGATTTTCAACAGTAATCAAAGACAAGAGTACCACTGCAATACACTCACAAGCAAATCTATGAGCAGGCCTGAAGAATGCTTGCGCCAAATTGGAGTTTCCCACAGCGACAAGGACCCTCCAACTCGATCGATAGCGATGTTGCTGCTGCTTCGTCACTGTCACCTTGCTGCTGCAGAAAGCACGGGCCATCCAGCTTAGCTGAGCTTACCTAGCAAGCCTAGCACTTGCTGGGGCTGGGATGTGACAGCAGGGGTGATACATTTACGTAAGCGAAAAATAACCCACTCGAAACTTCGTCCGTACTTGAATTCTCATTAACATATTTTAACTTTTTTCCTCCCCCTTAGCACATGAATCCTCTTTATTGGTGCTACTCACTCCATCCGAAGGAATGTGATACTTTAGCTTCATCCCTGTACAGGAAGTACTATGATAGGTCACTGAAAAGCAGGTTTGTTTGCTGTTTTTTTTTTTTTTTTGCTCTCGTTCTCCTTACAAATCGACGCAGCTTCTTCTACCAGCTACTCCTCATCCTTCACCACGAGTCTTCTTCTGGAGGGCCTCTCCCTCTCGGTGCGTTTTGTGTCGAGTTGTTTGAGAGGAAGCTGGATATGGGAAGAAGGTGACTTCTTGTCACAGACAACAGCTGCAAGAGTAAATACTACCGACTGGACCATCATAGTCCTCGCCTGTGGATATCTTCTTCGACCTGGGCGAGGCTCCTAGAGCTCCTACAAACCACGACGAGGAAAGGAGATGAAAGAGAGGAAGGAAGGAAGCCTGCAGTGGCATGGACACACTTATAAGGCAAAGAGAGACTCTATTTGTACTGATCCTCTAGATACTCAAATTATGTATAATGTCTTCAGCAATCGATCCAACCTTCGATCCCACCTGACAACGTCACTGGAAACGTCGATTATACCCGCTCATGGAGCCTGGATCTCAGCCACGTCAGCGCAGCAGAAGCTGGCTGCGCTTTTGACGATCCTCTTCCAGACCGCCACCTCCTCCTCGTTACGAGGAGCGTATATGAGCGTGTAGTTCCAGGGCAGGAGCCCTCCCCCACTGAGCCGGTGCCGACGTCCCCAACCCAGCTCGATCACCCTCCTCTGGTCTACGAGGCTCAGCAGCAGATGCGTGCTGCCATCTGGAGGGTGTATGTGGCACATCTCGCCCCGCGTCTGCCTCAGCACCCTGGGCCTAGAGCTGTCAGGCGCTGTCTCGAAGCCCTTCATCCCCATCGCCGGGACTGGCCCTTCTAGCACCGACATCTGCGTCTGCAGCACCTCCGGGTTCGCAGCCACCAGCGCGTCCAGGAACTCGAACATGGTCTTCTTGGTCGCGCTGCTCGCCTGGTCCGTCACTTGTCTCTGCGGTGCGACAAAGCCTGGGATCTGCGGTGGCTTATTGCCCGGCCGCCAGCTTAAGGCCTCGGACTGGGAGCGCGGCAGGTAGCTGGTATGGTCGTGGGGACCCGCCACCTTTTCGAGATCGTAAGGTGCCGGGACTGTTGTGTCCTTGCGCGACTTGCGGCTCATCGAGAGCTGTCTGTACCAACCCCAGAACGTGTCGGGCAGCCCGTGGGGTCCCAGGGCGATGTACGAACGATAGTCCTGGTAGGCGACGAGTCCGGCCCCGAGGACCAACGCACCGGCTGCGCTGAGGAGAGGTCGGCTCCTGATAAAGACTTCAACGGAGTGCAAGGCATCCATTTTCTTTTGGTGGCGTAGCTCAAGGCTGATGAGATGCTTGAGATGGGAGATTCAAGAGTGTTGTCTGGAGTGCAAAATCTGCAAAACTCTGGTTGATTCTATGCAAAGCTGCTATGCCGTTCATTGATCTTTTGAGAATCTCTTTATGGAGAAGGACTCGCCTCTTTAAATACTCGAGTCTGCGCCCACCAGTCTGCCCCATCTGGACCAAAACTTGCTGAGCGATGACAGCTCGCTCGCAACGCCGAGCTGGCACAGGTGAAACCTTCTCACATCATAATACACAGTTCTTGCTATGGTACGTCAACTGCCTGCACAAAAAGACGAAGTCAATGGCGGACTCAAATTATTTCCGAGCAGATAGTACAGCGACAATGACAGCTGTATGGCTAGCCTCGGAGATCTTCTGAGTGCTGTTGTAGAACAGTCATCCTGGGGCCGTGTGAGTTGCAGTGTTACGTCGAGCCTCGTCTCGCTCTCTCTCTCTCAGCTCCGAGAACTTCGGATTTAACCTCGGATAACCGAGGGCAGACGGCAGCGTCACCGGCCGTCCGCCTCCGTGGTATTACTCCCTCTTCGGAGATCTCCTCGGCCTCGAGACGACTGCTGTTACGGGATCTACGGCACGGGCTGATGATTTGGTCAGATTTTAGACCCATATCAGAGCGGCGATCACAAGGTGTCGGCTGTAGACTATACAGCCACTCACTCAGCATCGGATTTGGAGCAAATGACAGTGCTTCACATTCTCGAGAACCGATATCTCCTAAACTCGGCGAAGCAAGCTTGCAGGTGGTGCGCTCTCTTATGTGAAGTTCACAAATTCTCCCTCCTTCTCTCTTTTTTTTTGTCTCTCGCGCGCTCTTTTCCGTTAGAGCCTGACGGTGGATGCATTGTCAAACGATACCCAGACTATGCAACATTTGCTTGAAATGATAGACAAGATAAATTTGAATTATTCAGCAAAGGTTACGTAACGACAACATGACATTCCGCACGCTCATATGTACGGGTGCAAGCCTTTCCTATCTAGCCAGGAAAGGGGGAGAAAATGTCACTATGGCAGACTGCGAAATAGTCAGCGTGTCTTACCAATATGGTCGTGCTAGTTGCGGGCCAGTGGCAAAACGTATCGCCGGCTAAGGGTAACGGCGGCGTATTCGAGAGAAAGGCGACGTGCATGATCTCATTATAAACAGAGGACCTCTTCAAGTACCTCTTGAATAACATGACGATTTGGCAGTTGAGAATCGGGGGGGGGGGGGGGGGGGGGGGGGGGGGGGGGGGGGGGGGGGGGGGGGGGGGGGGGGGGGGGGGGG